>CM042256.1:49204141-49246641 GCA_023566225.1 Romanogobio albipinnatus | reverse complement strand
AGAGCTGAAGGCGGACGCTCCCGCCCGAATCCGCGCGGAGACACGGACAACAAGATCAAGCGCTTCTGCAACACCTACAACATCCTCAGCAGGTCCGGCCTGCTGGACATCACGCTGCGCACTAAAGAGCTGATCCGGCAGAACCGGCGCACGCAGGCGGAGCTGGAGCGGCTGCGCGAACACACACGCATGTTCATGGAGGCGCTGCAGACGGGAGACCCGGGGATCTGGAGCGCATTACAGACCGGCATGCTAGAGGAGAACAAAGGGAAGGAGCGGGCGGCTCACGAGGGAGAGACCCGGGACGTGAGCCTGAAGTGATGATGAGCGGTGTAGCCGAACTCTCTGATACGCTTCTGCCTTAAGCTGTTCACACTCACTTCCTGCTGGAGTTGCACCTCACGGGTTTGGACTCGTATTCCACAGAATCAGAGAATGTGCAGATGTGCAGATCTTTCTCCCAGACGCTCATTAGGGTTAATTACGGATGGTTTGGGACTGTCTGTGAAATGTGGGATGGGCTGCAGCCCTGACCACAACCCTCCCCAATGAGCTTTTGCTTGAAAACAAAATCAGTTTATCATGTTTTTGAGAATATGGTGAGTTTTTATATCTGTTGTTTTGCTCATCGAGTCGGTGGCGGTTTGTGTGATCACATGACTCAAGAGATTCACCCTCATCATGAGTGTTGGACGAACTCGACCTGAATATGCAACAGAGCTGCACGAACACCCGCACTATCGTATTCCTAAATGACAATGATCCAAAGATTCATTATAAACACTGATTCATCCAGTAATGACACAAGTGAAGTCTTTATGAGCGAGTCATTGAATCATTCATTCAAGAGATTTGTTCAGAAACACTGATTCATCCAGTAATGACACAAGTGAAGTCTTTATGAGTGAGTCATTGAATCATTCACTCAAGAGATTCATTCAAAAACATTGAATCATTCACTCAAGAGATTTGTTCAGAAACACTGATTCATCCAGTAATGACACAAGTGAAGTCTTTATGAGCGAGTCATTGAATCATTCATTCAAGAGATTTGTTCAAAAACACTGATTCATCCAGTAATGAAACAAGTGAAGTCTTTGAGTGAGTCATTTAATCATTCACTCAAGAGATTCATTCAAAAACATTGAATCATTCACTCAAGAGATTTGTTCAGAAACACTGATTGATCCAGGAATGAATCAAGTGAAGTCTTTATGAGCGAGTCATTGAATCATTCATTCAAGAGATTTGTTCAGAAACACTGATTCATCCAGTAATGAAACAAGTGAAGTGCTCATGAGTGAGTCATTGAATCATTCACTCAAGAGATTCATTCAAAAACATTGAATCATTCATTCAAGAGATTTGTTCAGAAACACTGATTCACCCAGTAATGAAACAAGTGAAGTCTTTGTGAGTGAGTCATTGAATCATTCATTCAAGAGATTCGTTCAGAAACACTGATTCACCCAGTAATGAAACAAGTGAAGTGCTCATGAGTGAGTCATTGAATCATTCACTCGAGATTTGTTCAGAAACACTGATTCATCCAGGAATGAATCAAGTGAAGTCTTTATGAGTGAGTCATTGAATCATTCATTCAAGAGATTTGTTCAGAAACACTGATTCATCCAGGAATGAATCAAGTGAAGTCTTTATGAGTGAGTCATTGAATCATTCATTCAAGAGATTTGTTCAGAAACACTGATTCATCCAGTAATGAAACAAGTGAAGTGCTCATGAGTGAGTCATTGAATCATTCACTCAAGAGATTCATTCAAAAACATTGAATCATTCATTCAAGAGATTTGTTCAGAAACACTGATTCACCCAGTAATGAAACAAGTGAAGTCTTTGTGAGTGAGTCATTGAATCATTCATTCAAGAGATTCGTTCAGAAACACTGATTCACCCAGTAATGAAACAAGTGAAGTGCTCATGAGTGAGTCATTGAATCATTCACTCGAGATTTGTTCAGAAACACTGATTCATCCAGGAATGAATCAAGTGAAGTCTTTATGAGTGAGTCATTGAATCATTCATTCAAGAGATTTGTTCAGAAACACTGATTCATCCAGTAATGACTCAAGTGAAATCTTTATGAGTGAGTCATTGAATCATTCACTCGAGATTTGTTCAAAAACACTGATTCACCCAGTAATGACTCAAGTGAAGTCTTTATGAGAGTCATTGAATCATTCACTCGAGATTTGTTCAGAAACACTGATTCATCCAGTAATGACTCAAGTGAAATCTTTATGAGTGAGTCATTGAATCATTCACTCGAGATTCGTTCAGAAACACTGATTCACCCAGTAATGAAACAAGTGAAGTCTTTATGAGCGAGTCATTGAATCATTCATTCAAGAGATTTGTTCAGAAACACTGATTCATCCAGTAATGACTCAAGTGAAATTTTTATGAGTGAGTCTTTGAATCATTCACTCAAGAGATTTGTTCAGAAACACTGATTCATCCAGGAATGACTCGAGTGAAGTCTTCATGAGTGAGTCAGTAATCGTGCCGGTCTGATGGAAGTCGTGTGACCCACAGATGTGATGTCATCTTGCCTTACGCAGCGCTCAGAGCTTCAGTGGCAGCTAACACACACTCCAGCATCATCCGCTCGCGGCGTCACGTGTTCGCCGTGTGTGGGATGCGGATCATTGTCGTGCTGCAGTTTTGATGAAGCTTCACGTCTTGTGTCTGTGAGCCAGGCCTTGAGATGTGACGACCTGAAACATAACCTGTAACGTGTGTTTGTGTTATTCCTGTCTCCTGTAAGGAACCTGTTAGTGTTTGTCTGTTGTCCTGCTGTCCATCCTCGCGTGTGCAGAGCTGAATCTCCTGACGGATGTGTGACTGAAGGTCGTTGGCGTTGTAACGGCTCGATCCGGTGCTTTACATTCAGAGATGCTCTGACAGACGCATGGCCTGATCCACAGGACACACATGCAACCAGAACTGACCAAACGCTGGCCTTACTGATTCTGTGTTGGTTTGCCTTTTTAAATGTTTTTTGTTATTATTATTATTTCCCATTTTAAAACCTGGATTACTCAATACCACTCTGTCAAATGTTTTCATGTCATAAAGTTATAAACATAAGTTCAAATGTCAAACGAGTCTCTGGGTTTCATTACTCACAGAAATCATGTAGGCTTAACTTCTGGTCATCAAAAGCATCGCTTCGTGAAAGAATCGGTTCAATCGAATCAGTCTGACTCTTGAAACGATTCTTTTTGATTCAATAAACACATGACTCACTGTTTGTTTGCTAAAGTAAATCGATTCATAGAAAAGTGTGTGATGCGATTCAATCGATGGTTTAATGAACACTTTGTGAAAACCAAAACTGGCTAAACTTTCACAATATTCATTTACCGATTCTTCAAGTGTTTTATTATTAATATTGCCCAGTTTTAATATCCAACGTTTTACTGAATAGACACTGTCACGTAATTTCTGACGACTCAAAAAGAATCAGAGAATCATTCGAAAGAATCGGCATTAATGATCTCTGATTCTGACTCGTTTGAACCGACTCTTTCTGATTCAATAATCAGATCACTCACTGAAGCGCAGTTCTTTGTTTGCTAAAATAAATCGATTTATAGAAAAGTGTGTGATGCGATTCAATCGATGGTTGAATGATAATGCCACTTTAGATTTAAAATATCTTCATTATTCTCTGATTCTTTTGAAACGATTCTTTTGGATTCAGTACACACATGACTCACTGTTTGTTTGCTAAAATAAATCGATTAATAAAGTGTTTGATGCGATTCAATCGATGGTTTAATGAACACTTTCTGAAAACCAAAACTGGCTAAACATTCACAATATTAATTTACCGATTCTTCAAGTGTTTTATTATTAATATTTCCCAGTTTTCAGATGTTTTCCTGAATATCACAGTCAAATGTTTAAATGCAGTAATTTCTGACTCTTCTTCAAAGAATCGACTCAAAAGAATCAGGCATCATTCGCAAGAATCTCCATTAATGATGATTCTCTGACTCTTTTGAACCGATTCTTTGAAAAACATGACTCACTGTTTGTTTGCTAAAATAAATCGATTAATAAAGTGTTTGATGCGATTCAATGGATGGTTTTAATGAACATTTTCTGAAAACCAAAACTGGCTAAACTTTCACAATATTAATTCACCTATTCTTCAAGTAATTTATTATTATTTTCCACGAATATACCGTAATTTCTGACTCTTCTTCAAAGAATCGACTCAAAAGAATCAGAGAATCAGGCATCATTCGAAAGAATCTCCTGATCGTCGTTCTTTTGAACCGATTATCTCGCATTAAAAAAGCGTATCGCTCACTGAAACGCATCTCTTTGTTTGCTAAAGTAAAGCAGGCATTCATTTCCATTATAATATTACATGATCAGTCTTCAGATCGATCGTTTTCCTCTCAGAAGGACAGCCCTCACAGCGCCCCGGAAGACCCGGAAGTGCTAGCGCTCTGTCTTTGTGTTTGTGTTTAGCTTCTGCTGCTCACTGTCAAACATCAGCGGCGATGAGGGCTAAGAGAGTTTATAAAGACACATCTGTATCATAATCATCTGTCAGGTATGTCTGAGGTGACTTAACTGAAGAAAAGCGCGCGAAATGAGGGCGATTGTGCTCTTGCTAACGGTAGCTCAGGCTCTCTGCGCCACTATATTCATAATAATCACTAATAATATCCACAACTCTGTGAATAAACCGTGTGTATTCAGCATACTTTATGTTTCGTGTGTTTTATTCCCTCAGTTCTGTCAGATGATGGACGGAACCTCCTCTCTCTGACCGCCTGAACCGGGTAATCAGCGGGAAATGCCTGATTTATCTTACACTAAATATATATTTTACTAAATAAATGCGCTGTTAAACTAAAGCCATGTGTCTAACAAAGTTGTGTTCCGAATTTGATGTCAGAAAAAGTGAGTTTTTGTTAATTGATGACGTTTCCCCGTGTATTTATGACGTCATATGTTTTTGTTTATGTATTCCGTCCCTGTCAGATATCATAACGCAGAATCCATGCTTTCTGATGAACTTGACTCCAAACCCGAGGTATTACCGTCTGACAGACCATAATAATGGTTATATGTGTTGTGCTGCAATACATTCATATATTAATAACATCACGTTAAGTCATGTTATCAACATATTAATGCTAAGAGAAAATTATGCTTGCAAACATGTTAACTAATGCAAATAACAAAACATGCTAACAACATGTTAATTCACGTTAACACGCTAATCATGTTAACAACGAGCTAATTCATTGATAACAACATGCTAATCACGTTAGGAAAATTGTAAAACACGTTACCAAAATGCTAATTCATGCTAGCAAAAAAGTGAACATGTTAATCCAATGCTAATAACATAAAACACGCTAGCAACATGCCAACTTATATTAGCATAGTGCTAACATCATGTTAAGTCATGTTATCAACATATTAATGCTAAGAGAAAATTATGCTTGCAAACATTTTAACTAATGCAAATAACACAACATGCTAACAACATGTTAATTCACGTTAACACGCTAATCATGTTAACAACGAGCTAATTCATTGATAACAACATGCTAATCACGTTAGGAAAATTGTAAAACATGTTACCAAAATGTTAATATGTTAACGCTAACAACATGCTAAAGCATGTTAACAATGTGTTAAATAATGCTAACAACATCATGTTATCGACATGCTAATCATGATAAAAACATCATAAAACATGTTATATAATGCTAACAGCATGCTAATCATGCAAGCAACAACCTTGAGCATGCGAAACACACGTTAAGAAACATGCTAATCATGTTAACAAGCTAGCAAAATGCTAAAACAATGGCTGCGTCTGAAATCGCGCACTATGTGAGAAGGCACTACATTTGAATTTGAACGAACTTCACGACCGTTGAAAAAGTACGTTCTTTATTGTATGACTACATCCGCCATTTTGTTTTTTAATAAGTAAAAAAGAAGAAGCATTAGCTGCGTCCGAGATCGAATACTTCTCTACTATAGTATGCGAAAACAGTCCTACTACTCCGAAGTGCGCGAACGATGGACACTTTACTATCCCATGAGGCCACGGGAATGGAGGTGATGGGACGCAACTGACATCGGTAGGTCACATGATCATCACAAAATGGCGGATGTAGTCATACTATAAAGAACGTACTTTTTCAACGGTCGCGAAGTTCGTTCAAATTCAAATGTAGTGCCTACTCACATAGTGCGCGATTTCAGACGCAGCCATTGTTTTAGCATTTTGCTAGCTAGTTAACATGATTAGCATGTTTCTTAACGTGTTTCGCATGCTCAAGGTCTTGTGTGGCCACGGCTTAACATGTTGCTTGCATGATTAGCATGCTGTTAGCATTATATAACATGTTTTATGTTTTTATCATGATTAGCATGTTGATAACATGATTTAACACAATGGTAACATGAGTTAGCATTTTGTCAGCGTTATTTGCATTAGTTTCTCTTAGCATGAACATGTTTTATCATGGTACTAGCATGAATTAGAATGTTGATAACATGATGTTAGCGTTGTAAGCACTATGCTAACATAGGTTAGCATTTTGTTAGCATGTTTTATGTTATTAGCATTGGATTAACATGTTCACTTTTTTGCTAGCATAAATGAGCATTTTACTAGCATGAATTAGCATTTTAGTAACGTGTTTTACAATTTTCCTAACGTGATTAGCATGTTGTTAACATGATTAGCGCGTTAACGTGGATTAACATGTTGTTAGCATGTTTTGTTATTTGTATTAGTTAACATGTTTGCAAGCATAATTTTCTCTTAGCATTAATATGTTGATAACATGACTTAACATGATGTTAGTGTGATTAGCACTATGCTAACATAAGTTAGCATACTAGCATGTTTTATGTTATTAGCATGAATTAACATGTTGTTAACAGGATTATTAACATATTACTAGCATGAATAAGCATAATGCTAAAATTTTATGTTATTAGCATGTTAACATGTTTTATTGTGTTACTAGCATGAATTAGAATATCGCTACCAACATGTAAAATCATGTTATCAACGTTAATAATGCTAATGTGTTTATAATGTTAACACATTGCTACCACATTGCTATCTTGATTAGTGTTTTGTTAGCATTAATTAAAAAAATTGTTAACATGAATTAGCATTTTACTAGCATGAAATAACATTTTGTTAACGTTTAACAATTTTCCTAACGTGATTAGCATGTTGTTATCAATGAATTAGCTCGTTGTTAACATGATTAGCGCGTTAACGTGGATTAACATGTTGTTAGCATGTTTTGTTATTTGTATTAGTTAACATGTTTGCAAGCATAATTTTCTCTTAGCATTAATATGTTGATAACATGACTTAACATGATGTTAGTGTGATTAGCACTATGCTAACATAAGTTAGCATACTAGCATGTTTTATGTTATTAGCATGAATTAACATGTTGTTAACAGGATTATTAACATATTACTAGCATGAATAAGCATAATGCTAAAATTTTATGTTATTAGCATGTTAACATGTTTTATTGTGTTACTAGCATGAATTAGAATATCGCTACCAACATGTAAAATCATGTTATCAACGTTAATAATGCTAATGTGTTTATAATGTTAACACATTGCTACCACATTGCTATCTTGATTAGTGTTTTGTTAGCATTAATTAAAAAAATTGTTAACATGAATTAGCATTTTGCTAGCATTATTTTGCACTTTGCTAACATGTTTTACAATTTTCCTAACGTGATTAGCATATTGTTATCGATGAATTAGCTCGTTGTTAACATGATTAGCACGTTAATGTGAATTAGCATGTTGTTAGCATGTTTTATTGTGTTACTAGCATGAATTGGAATATTGTTACCAACATGTAAAATCATGTTATCAACGTTAATAATGCTAACGTGTTAATAATGTTAACACATTGCTATGATTGATTTAACTTTTACTAGCAGGATTTAGTGTTTTGTTAGCATTAATTAAAACATTTTGCTAGCATGAATTAGCATTTTGCGAGCATTATTGAACACTTTGCTAGCATGTTTTACAATTTTCTTAGCGTGATTAGCATGTTTTGTTATTTGCATTAGTTAACATGTTTGCGAGAATTATTTTCTCTTAGCATGAGTTATGTTGTTAACATGACATGATGTTAGCGTGATTAAAACTATGCTAACATAAGTTAGCATACTAGCATGTTTTATGTTATTAGCATGAATTAACGTGTTGTTAACAAGATTATTAGCATATTACTAGCATGAAGCTAACATTTTATGTTATTAGCATGTTGTTAACATGTTTTATTGTGTTACTAGCATGAATTAGAATATTGTTACCAACATGTAAAATCATGTTATCAACGTTAATAATGCTAACATGTTAATAATGTTAACACATTGCTATCTTGATTTAGTGTTTTGTTAGCATTAATTAAAAAATTTTGCTAGCATGAATTAGCATTTTGATAGCATGTTTTACAATTTTCCTAACGTGATTAGCATGTTGTTAATAATGAATTAGCTTTCTGTTAACATGATTAGCACGTTGTTAACGTGATTAGCATGTTGTTAGCATTAATTAGCATGTTGCTAGCATGTTTGAGCGTGTTGTTGTAGGTTAGGGTTATTCTGCAAAAGTTTTGACCCCCCCAGGGAAAGTCTATGTAGTTTTGATTGTCCGTTTAATGAGAACCATAACCCGAGTCAGAACAGACTGAAGGCCTGAGCCCAGTTCAGAGCTCTAGGAGGAGAGGCAGTTCAGGTGTGTGTGTGTGTGTGTGTGTTGGAGTCTCTGATCTGTGTGTGTGTGTGTCTCTGGTTCTGTGCAGCTGTTGGTTGAGTTTGTGCAGAACACGTCCATCCCACTGGGCCAGAGTCTGGAGGAGCCGGAGAGCAAGCCCACCGGCGTCCCTCTGCCGCCCGCTCACTCGTCCTCCTGCGGCCCGCTGGACCTGCCAGGTCAACAGATATTCAGCTTTCATATCTTCAGCAGGTTTAGATCAGGCATAGCATTATGACCGGTGAATAACGCTGATGATCTCTGTTAGTGGGTGGGATATATACTCACCTGAAGGATTATTAGGAACAGCACACTAATACTGTGTTTGACCCCCTTTCGCCTTCAGAACCGCCTTAATTCTACGTGGAATTGATTCAACAAGGAGCTGAAAGCATTCTTTAGAAATGTTGGCCCATATTGATAGGATAGCATCTTGCAGTTGATGGAGATTTGTGGGATGCACATCCAGGGCACGAAGCTCCCGTTCCACCACATCCCAAAGATGCTCTATTGGGTTGAGATCTGGGGACTGTGGGGGCCATTTTAGTCCAGTGAACTCATTGTCATGTTCAAGAAACCAGTTTGAAATGATTGGAGCTTTGTGACATGGGGCATTATCCTGCTGGAAGTAGCCATCAGAGGATGGGCACATGCTGGGCATAAAGGGATGGACATGGTCAGAAACAATGCTCAGGTAGGCCGTGGCATTTAAACCATGCCCAATTGGCACTAAGGGGCCTAAGAAAACATCCCCCACACCATTACACCACCACCACCAGCCTGCACAGTGGTAACAAGGCATGATGGATCCATGTTCTCATTCTGTTTACGCCAAATTCTGACTCTACCATCTGAATGTCTCAACAGAAATCCAGACTCATCAGACCAGGCAACATTTTTCCAGTCTTCAACTGTCCAATTTTGGTGAGCTTGTGCAAATTGTAGCCTCTTTTTCCTATTTGTAGTGGAGATGAGTGGTACCCGGTGGGGTCTTCTGCTGTTGTAGCCCATCCGCCTCAAGGTTGTGCGTGTTGTGGCTTCACAAATGCTTTGCTGCATACCTCGGTTGTAACGAGTGGTTATTTCAGTCAAAGTTGCTCTTCTATCAGCTTGAATCAGTCGGCCCATTCTCCTCTGACCTCTAGCATCAACAGGGCATTTTGGCCCACAGGACTGCCCCATACTGGATGTGTTTCCCTTTTCACACAATTCTTTGTAAACCCTAGAAATGGTTGTGCGTGAAAATCCCAGTAACTGAGCAGATTGTGAAATACTCAGACCGGCCCGTCTGGCACCAACAACCATGCCACGCTCAAAATTGCTTAAATCCCCTTTCTTTCCCATTCCGACATTCAGTTTGGAGTTCAGGAGATTGTCTTGACCAGGACCACACCCCTAAATGCATTGAAGTACCTGACATGTGATTGGTTGATTAGATCATTGCATTAATGAGAAATTGAACAGCTGTTCCTAATAATCCTTTAGGTGAGTGTATTAGGCAGCAAGTGAACATGTTGTCCTCAGAGTTGATGTGTTAGAAGCAGGAAAAATGGGCAAGCGTGAGGATTTGAGCGAGTTTGACAACGGTCAGATTGTGACCCCTATCTAGAGGAGTCTGTGCCTCGACCAACACAATATTAGGATGTTATGCCTGATCAGTGTACAGTAGATACAGTACCGGTTAAAAGTTTGGAATCGTGTTTGTGTGTGTGTGTTTCAGAGAGCGCTCTTAGCCATGCCGTGTCCCCGGCGCTGTCAGAGTTCGGCCCCGAGCGAAGCCCGCTGGTGGTTCAGCTGCATCAGCAATCGCCCTCGCCGCCAGCACAAACTCCCACAATCCTCCAGGACCTGCAGAACCACGACAGCACGTCCTACGTCTTGCTCAGCCTGGCCAAAGGTCCATCACCAGGGTTCCCACGCTTCTTGAAAGTATTGCATTTCAGACACATGGATTCAAGGCCTGGAAAGTGCTTGAAAACATACATAGGTCCTTGAAAGTGCTTGAGTTAAGCGTGAACTGCGTTTTGTTAGAGTAGCGTGTGTTATTACAAACATTGGCCTTCATAAGGCAGAACAGAACAGCATTACGGGAGGAAGCTATTCCAATATATTTCTGCTGTTCCATAAGCACCATCTACTGTCTAAAGCCCTATTCGGACGGTAATAGTTTCTCGTGGGGTCATAAGGTATTGTCATCATTGACAGGGGCTAGTCTGTGAATTTATTGCTGTCCGAATCCAGAATGTCAGTGTTTTTCTCCCACCACCCGCGTAAAAATCCCCGGCCGAATGACAAACACCAAAGACGTGTGGTCATTTAATTGCCGTCCGAATCCACATCTCTGAGCTTTCAAGATGAGATCACTTCAAAATTCACTGTTTATATCCTTTTTGACCCCTGCAGGCCACCGTACGGCTGCGCTTCGCTGTCATTTGGATGCATTTTTTAATTTTTTTTATTTAGGAGTGCAAAACTTACAACAAAGAGTGAACACAGAACACAACAACAAAACACAAAAACAACAATAAAACAGCAGTGATAATAACAGCAATGAAAAATAAGCAGAAATGACAGATAATAATAGTAATAGTGGAAGTATTTAAATAGTAATAGCATGTATAGTAATAATGATACTATTTTTTGATGGCGGCAACAGTAATATCAGTAATAATAATAACAGTAAATATAGCTGCGAGCAGCAATTAACGGGGCCAAGCGCAAACAAGCCAATAAAACATGCCAACATAGCTGAGAGTGTTAGACCAACTGCAACAATGAGCAATTAAAGGCATTTTAAGATGATTTTAGGCAAAATGGCTGAAAAATCATATATACAGTCACTAATAATATGATTTAATGGTTTGTCACTTTTGACCAATAGGTGGCGCAGTAACGAAATTGATGTGGTGTGGTCAGAGTGAGATGACGATGACAAAAGCAAAGTTTGGTGTCAGTATGTCAAAGCATTGCAGAGATTCAGCCTCAAGAGTCATTTTGGCATCATGGCTCAACTTTGTCGCTGCAGTATATGAAAACGGTTTTGTCTGTTGACACAAAATTAATAACTTTTTGCTTTAATAGTCTGAAGATGTTACGCTTCGATTTTGGTGAAAATCAGACAAATGGTCTAAGAGGAGTTCGTAAAAGTAGGTTTCTAAAGTAAATCAAAATGGCGAACAGAATGTTTGGCCAAATATGGTAAAATTGGGATCTATGTTCTTGGCATGACCCAAGGAATCTACTAAAACCAGATTTATGACAATAGTCAAATTTAATCAAAAGTTATTAGCATTTTTGGAAAATTCATTATAACCTTTGTCCACAAGGTGGCGCTGCCTTGAAACTTTTTGAGTACTTTCAGGGCTTGGTGACGAAGACACACACCGAGTTTCATAATGATACACCAATGCGTTTGTAAAACATAGCACTTTCTGACTAAATTCAAAATGGCCGACGCCCAAAATGGTTGATGTGGGAAAATTGGGTATGGTATGACTCGGCGTGATGCCCCGACTCTAAGGAGACCAGTTTTGTGATATTTGGCTAAAGCATTCTTAAGTTATAATCAAAAATATCAAATTTTCCTATCTCTGGACCACTAGGTGGCACTGCGCCGAAACGCTGCATGTTGCCTCAGGTCATGGTTGTTATGACACACACCAAGTTTGGTTAGAATATGCTAAAGCGTTGCGGAGATAGAGCCTGACACTCATTTTTGTGGGCACTTTGTCGATTTAATTCGAGCGTTTTTCAAGAACAGTTTGACTAATCATCTTGAGTCTAATACGCTTTTGTCACCATAGTCTGAAGATGATCTGGTTCAATTTTCGTGCCAATTGGAGCAACGGCCTAGGAGGAGTTCGCAAAAGGTTTTTCGGTTAATTAAAAATAGTGGGAAAATTATTATGACGGAAAATGACGTCATATGTTGCAATCGAATCGGCTTGAGCCAAGGAATCAGAGGAAAAAAAGATTTTTGTTTCTAGCTTTGTTTCTAGAATAATAATAAGAAGTAATCTAACGATTTCAATAGATGCCCGCACCTTTAGGTGCCCCTAATAATACAATAATGATACTAAAAATGGTGATAAGTTGTGTTGACGGAAATAGTAATATCAATAATAATAGATAACATTGATAATAATGATAACAACAACAGTAGCAGTGTTCATACAAAAAAAAAATGCATTTGGATGCATTTTAAAGATCTAGACTTGCATTACTGAAATGCTGGCGAGTATTTACAAGAGCAATATTTCAGCACCGCTCAAAAAATAAAAAGAAGAAAAGCACGTAAACATTTATAATGGGCCGTTATAACGACAGCGATTATTTCTGTTAAATATAATATATGTGCAGGTTTTAAAAGCCTTCAAATTGATTTTTAAAAAGGTACATTTACAGGTGATTTAATAAATAATTTTGCATATTTTTAATGCCTAACTATTAACTTGTCCTTATCTTTTCATTTAATTGGAAAATTCAAGTATACAGTGTTATCTCTATATTTTGATGTTTTAATGAAGTAATGATTTATAAAAAAGAAAACTAAAACTAGTGTGAAATAAATGTTAAAAGCAGGAATAAGAGCTGCAAACTGCATCTTGTACACCAGCCTCTTTCCTCATTGGAAAGTGTATTGTAGTCGTCAGTGTGTGCTTTAGCGTTACTGCGGTAATGACACACACAGGTACAGTACGTGTGTGATATATTGGCAGTAACACACACACCTTTATCGTATTTATTGTGCTTGATTTAAAATAAAAGGTGCTTTAAAAAGTCCTTGAATCTGGAGTTCATGAAAGAGTGGGAACCCTGATCACATCATACACATGAACCACTGTGTGTGTGTGAGTGTGTGTGTGCGTGAGTGTGTGAGTGTGTGAGTGTGTGAGTGTGTGTGTGTGTGTGTGTGTGTGTGTGTGTGTGTGTGTGCGTGCGGCTCTGACTGACACACACTCTGTGTTTGTAGGATTGGCGGCGTCGGCCGAGCCGCTGGTGTTCGTTCAGGATGACGTGGACGAGGCGCAGGAGGAGATCTCAGCCGGAGACGGTGCGGACACAGGAGCGCCGTGGTACCTGCGGGTCCAGGAACTGGCCCACGACAGCCTGATCGCCGCCACACGCGCGCAGCTGGCGAAGGAAGCGCGGGCGGGCGCTAACAGTACGTGACACACACACCGGACACCCCTCATGCCGCTCCGCATAACGCCTGTCGCTCTCTGTCAGTGATCGTCCGATATATATATCGATGTACCAATATTTGTCCCGATATTTAAGATTTTTTTTACCATAATCGGATATCGGTTTTGTAATATCGGATTTACCGATAAACGCCGCCGTTTTGAGAATTGCGCGCAGGATCGCCATTTCAGTGCATCTGAGGCGAGACACCGGCGTGCACAGGTAAAGTACACTCGCCTGCTTTTCTGTAATTAGTCAACTTTATTTAACATCAGTCATTAATACACACATTAGATGTTGCATAAATGCCTGAAATCTGGCTAGTTTATTAAGGATTTGACGGATTATTTTACATGCCTCCTCTCTTATGTGGCGCTCACACCGGATGCGATTCGTGCGAAGTTGGACGCTTGAACATTTTGAGTTTACTCGCTTCATTCGCGCGTGACAACTACACAACAGACGCGAATTCGCGTCATGGGAGGGGCTTCTATATGAGCCTATATGAGCCAGCTCGTCTCGGTCACTTGACGTCTTTTTTGTAAAAAATACTACTATTAATGTGTGACAAAACGTAGTTTAAAAACTTTTTCAGGCAATAATATAGTTGTTTAAAGCTCAAATCTGTGGTTAATTTATAAAAAGAGCCTATTTGAGCATTTTATCTGGCGTTTTCGGAGTTGTGAGATCCAGGCGATCAGATTCCGCGCTCGTTTACCCGGCGAGACCCGCCTTTCCTCGGCTAGTCCTTCTCACATTTGCCGCTGGCTCTGGCTCTTTTCTTCTGCTCCAGTCTCGTTGTGAAATGGCTGACATAGATTTTGTTGAGAGGGTAGCTGACTGTCCGACCTCCTCACTCACTTTCTTCCAAGCAAGATCCTTTCAATTCCTGTTCCTGTAGTGATAGGATGATGTATCATCAGCTCCGGGTATCCACATACGGCCACGATTATCTTGTCCTCCATTGTTGTTGGGATTTCTGCCTCCGCTTGTAAATGCGTCACTACTAGAGCAAGCTCGTGATTGGTTAACGCGGCGCGAAATATCCGCCAAAGTTCAGATTTTTCAACTTGAGTGTTCAAAACGCTCAATTTGCGTCATTCGCGCCCCTTCAATCGCGCAAATCGCGTCGCAGAATGCCATTTCGCATCTCTGCATTGACTTAACATGTAAATCACTCGCGTGAATCGCGTCCGGTGTGAACGCACCATTAGTGTATTAATTGTTGCCTCTGGCTTGGCGTGCTCAGTTGGGGACACTAAATTTTTCAACTAAATATCGAAATAAATCTAATTAATAAACTAAATTAACCATGTAAACTAAATTACTGATCTAATTATTGATCTAAAGCCCACACTGTCACCGTATGGAAATTGAAATGAACTGATGACATCAAATGGCTATACAGCTTAATAAAATTATGCTGCATTATTTTCCTGTTTAACACTGTAAAGCTGCTCTGAAACAATCTACATTGATAAAAGCGCTATATAAATAAAGTTGACTTTATTTAGAGACAAGCTCACGAGTCATGCGAAATAATCTGTCCTAAAGTCCTGTCCAAACACAGATGCAGCTGTTTAATTCAGTTTAATTCTCTCTCTGTTGTCTATGCTCATCATTTGTCTCGTGAAGTCGTCTGTATTTCGGGGTTGATGCTCAATGCTCCACTGCGACCGCATGTATAACTTTAACAAGATTCACATTCAATTAATTATATAAACATGAATTCGCTAATAAACATCGAACTCTATGGATATTAATTACTTGTGATCTCCGCGAACGATGGCAGTTTGAGTAGTTGTGTGTAAATGTAAATAAACATCAGTTTGTCAGCAGATATTTCATCATCTAGAACGACAAAAACATGAATAATTCTGATATAACTTAACATACCATTTGAGAAATGCAATAAAATGCGATGTTTTATTTGTTATATTCCAATATTCCAGAGAATATTATTCAGTTATTTAACATTATTCTTCACTCTTTAACCTATTAAACAGTTTATAAATCTACTAAAACTGTAGTTTAAAATTAAGTATTACATTTCGGAGCCATTTATGAAAACAAACGAGGCTGATGGGGCAGAAGCTGAGAGACTCAACTGGAGTATTAGCAGCTTATTCTCCAGGCGGGTTAGATTGTTTGTTTTTGAATCGGTTAGAATGACTTTTATGTGCTTTATTTAATTGACCTTTTTTTCCAACTAATCGAAGATTTTATTTTTTAAACAAAAACCAAATCAGACCTTCTATTTATTGGTGTATGTGAGGAGGGAGTGATTGTTATAAATCAGATGGTTTGTTCAGTTCAGTGGTGCTGTAATCGTGTACAGTAAATAAATAAATATCGGTTCTGTATATCGGTTATCGGGCACACAAAAACTAAAATTATCGGTACTAAAAAAAATCAATATCGGTCGATCACTACTCTCTGTCGTTGTCAAGGTGACCACATTCACAGCTGTCAATCAGAGGGGCCGAAGAAGGAGCCGCTGCCTCGAGGCGGGCGCACGCCGGCGGAGAAGATCCACCGCTGCCCGTACGAGAGCTGCCACCGCACCTTCACCTACCCCGCCCACCTGAAGTACCACCTGAAGACACACCGGTAACGCACGCATGGGCGGCACAGGCCTAGTTACATCACAGAGAGAACATGACGCCTGGTTTAGGAGAATTAGGAGAATTAAACGTGTGTGTGCAGGGCTTGACATTAAGCTTGTTCACATGCCTGTCCTTCGGCCAAAGTAAATCTGTCATTCACTTGTCCAAGGAAAAACTTTATTTTTTTTTATTTTTATGTAATTTATTCTGAAGCAATAATCTCACCAGTATTCAATCAGCTTTGACATATTTAAATAGGCATATTTGTGATATTTGTACCTTTTTATAAAGCACATTTTTCCATAATCTTATTAAATATAGGCTATGCTTCAGCTTTCATTTTATATTTTTAAATTTGATATATAAATTAAATTAGAATAAGACACTAAACAGGGCTGTACGTCAACTTGTTTTGCACACAGCACTGGTGCTACAGAGGCTGAAAGTTTTGTAGCACATGTATAAAACGTCTGTTACCATGTCTGAAAAATGCAAAAAGTGTTATACAATACAAATATTTAAGAATAAAAATAATAATAACAATTATTATTATATTTTACAGAAAACATAAATCATTAGAAAGTTTTAAGGTTGTATAATAAAATATTAAACTATGATAAATGTGACTCTAATGTCAAATTTTTGTCTTATTTTATCTGATGTATTCACTGAGAAAGAAAAAAAGTACTGCACACGTCTCTACACCGCGAATCTATCACTGCACTGCAGAATATATAAAATAATATAATTTCTGCCTCATTCTGTGATGTGAAGCCTGTCAGATTACAAAAGTAGGTTATTTCAAACACTCGATTCATTTCTCTTTTGTTGAACAACAGGTTTGTAAACGCTTCTCATTACAAGTTTGGAAAGAGGTTGTTGCTTTTTTCTAATACACATTAAGGGGCTTTAACACTTTAACACGCAATTGTTCCCGCAATTGTAATAAGCTAAAACACATATGCAGGTTACTTTTTTTCCTGAACAAATGCGCACCCGAGTCCGTTTCACGTGAATCGCGGGACAGTTCGAGTGCCACCTCCTTCAGAGTCTCGGGTACCCCGGTGCGCACCGAGCCCGCGATTGACAGCTTTTTTAAAAGCTATTTTTCATGCAAACCGTGCCGCTTTTCGAACTAAAATGCCCATGACTCCATCTCACAGTGCCTGCAGAGATAGAGCAGCATTTACTGCGAACCGATCGATCCGCCCTGAGCATCATCTACACATTTATTTATTTAAAAATTTAAGCGATTTTCATAATTTCAAAGACAAATCTCGATTTTGGTTTAATTTCAGCCAATCGTGCAGCCCTAGATTAACCTCACACGAGCACAAAACAAATTCTCCCTTCACTCAAACGAGCTCTGTCTCACATGCTAAACTGTATCGCACGCGTGCTCCTGGGGTAAATATATTCATCGCACAGACCGATTTTGTCGCACTGTCGCACTGTACAGCCCTGCTATAAGCTGTTACCAATCAAATTAAATCATTTACACTGAAAAATTACAACTGCATTAAATAATGTAATGAGATTATTTTAAATATTTTTGAGTATACAAATAAGAAATGTTGGAAAGATGAAACTAACGCACCAGTAGGTGGCGGCAGGTGACCGCATGAATGAGTGAGTCACTGAGTCGATTCAGTGAAACGGCTGATTCGTTCAGGAATGAGGCGGTCGTTTAGGGACAGGTCATTGAATCTTTGATCCAACCGATTCACTCAAACACTGAATCCTTCAGTAACACACACTGATGCTGAGAGAGGCGTTATGGTTCTGCTGTGATCTTTGTTTGGAACTATTTTCGCTGCTGAAATAGAACAAAAACAGTCCATATTGCATCTAAAATGTAAGTGACTTAATGTTAATGAATTGTTAATGGAGCTGGCGTATGAGATCAGTGTCATGTTCAGTCGTGATGGTGTTCAGGAAAACAACTCACTTTGTGATGTTGCTTAACTGTATCATATGTTATAAATATAAAAACTCATTTGTTTTCGATTTTCTCCTCGAGGCTGTGCGAGCCTCAACAGCTCAACCTTATTAACGTCTGTTCGTTTTATATCATTATCCACTATCGATCTCCACTTACACTGACTGATGCAGAATCATTAGTGCACTTCGGTGATTCCCTAGTTATTTTTGGTTTTGACGTTTTAACCAGGATACTTGTCCATCGGGCAAGTAAAATTATTTTTCACTTGCCCCTTTAAAAAATCCACTTGTCCCGGACAAGCGTTAATGTCGAGCCCTGGTGTGTGTGTGTGTGTGTGTGTTTCAGGAACGACCGCACGTTCCGCTGTGGAGCCGAGGGTTGTGGGAAGAGTTTCTATGTTCTCCAGAGGCTGCAGGTTCACATGAGGATCCACAACGGAGAGAAGCCCTTCATCTGCAGCGAGAAGAGCTGCGGCAAGAGATTCACCACCGCCGGCAACCTGAAGAACCACAGACGCACACACACCGGTACACGATCATACAGAACCACAGACGCACACACACCGGTACACGATCATACAGAACCACAGACACACACTGGTACACGATCATACAGAACCACAGACACACACACACACACCGGTACACGATCATACAGAACCACAGACGTACACACACCGGTACACGATCATACAGAACCACAGACGCACACACACCGATACACGATCATACAGAACCACAGACGCACACACACCGGTACACGATCATACAGAACCACAGACACACACACACACACCGGTACACGATCATACAGAACCACAGACGTACACACACCGGTACACGATCATACAGAACCACAGACGCACACACACCGATACACGATCATACAGAACCACAGACGCACACACACCGGTACACGATCATACAGAACCACAGACACACACACACACACCGGTACACGATCATACAGAACCACAGACGCACACACACCGGTACACGATCATACAGAACCACAGACGCACACACACCGGTACACGATCATACAGAACCACAGACGCACACACACCGGTACACGATCATACAGAACCACAGACGCACACACACCGGTACACGATCATACAGAACCACAGACGCACACACACCGGTACACGATCATACAGAACCACAGACGCACACACACCGGTACACGATCATACAGAACCACAGACGCACACACACCGGTACACGATCATACAGAACCACAGACGCACACACACCGGTACACGATCATACAGAACCACAGACGCACACACACCGGTACATGATCATACAGAACCACAGACGCACACACACCGGTACATGATCATACAGAACCACAGACGCACACACACCGGTACACGATCATACAGAACCACAGACGCACACACACCGGTACACGATCATACAGAACCACAGACGCACACACACCGGAACATGATCATACAGAACCACAGACGCACACACACCGGTACATGATCATACAGAACCACAGACACACACACACCGAACGTTTGAGCGAGTCTGATGAGTAGTGATGCTCTGTTTAAACTGCTGCTGTTTTCAGGTGAGAAGCCCTTCCTGTGTGACGTGGACAGCTGCGGTCGATCTTTCGCGGAATATTCCAGTCTGCGCAAACACATGCTCGTACACTCTGGTACGGTCACATGACTTAATCCTGATCTGAGTATTACACGTGTGTTATTGTAGTTGATGGCGACTGTGAACAGCCAATATCACTTTGATTCATAATGTGTTTTAGTTCCAGTCTGGACTGTTTTCATATCAGATGCTCTGCTGTTTGTGGCGTGACTCTGGATTGCACATCATGAAGTAATGCACATGATATCATGTGATCAAACAGGCGAGAAGCCGCACGTGTGCTCCGTCTGCGGGAAGACGTTCTCTCAGAGCGGCAGCAGGAACGTCCACATGAAGAAGAGACACAGCAGGGAAACGGGTAACGTGACGTCTGTTTCACACACTGTGCTGCTGTATCTGTGCTGCAGCAGTTCTGATGAGGGGGCGTGTCCGTGTGTGATTGACAGGTGAAGCGCTCACTCACAGCAGCCTGCTGGAGGCTGACGGAGGCAGCAGTGATTCTATGGTGAACATGAATCTGCATCACGCCATGCTACGAACACAAGGTACACACACACACACACACACACACACAGAGCGCGCAATAACGGCACTGACAGCATCTCTTCCTGCTTCAGGTCCGGCGGA
Organism: Romanogobio albipinnatus; assembly: GCA_023566225.1. Lineage (NCBI taxonomy): Eukaryota > Metazoa > Chordata > Actinopteri > Cypriniformes > Gobionidae > Romanogobio > Romanogobio albipinnatus. The sequence goes on along the minus strand of CM042256.1, from coordinate 49,225,849 downwards.
TCCGGACGGGGTTCTGACTCCACCTCATGACCTGGTCACCATGACGACAGCGCACGGCTACAGTGATGATGTGGTGGCACTGTTGTAGTCTTTTGTAAATAAACTATTTTAGGAAACACGTCGTTGTTGATTTTCATTTCATATTCAAGGGAACGGAGCCGTCAGAAACACAAACGCCTCCGCAGGAGAACGAGCACATCTGTCCTGAGGGAACGCCTTTAGAGGCTGGGCTGTTCAATTGTATTTAAACCTTAAAATCAAGAACTTTACAAACAATTTGCATCATCAAATGTTGGACGGTTTCTATGCAACAGGATTTTCAGACAAGGAATTTCTGACTAGGGAACTCGGACTAGGATTTTCCAACTAAGAATTTCCGACTAGAGAACTCAGACAAGGAATTTCTGACTAGGGAACTCAGACTAGGAATTTCCGACTAGGGAACTCAGACTAGGAATTTCCGACTAGGGAACTCAGACTAGGAATTTCCGACTAGGGAACTTCTGACTAGGGAACTCAGACTAGGAATTTCTGACTAGCGAACTCAGACTAAGAATTTCCAACTAGGCAACTCAGACTAGGGATTTCTGACTAGGAAATTCAGACTAGGAATTTACGACTAGGGAACTCAGACTAGGGATTTCTGACTAGGAAATTCAGACTAGGAATTTACGACTAGGGAACTCAGACTAGGAATTTCCGACTAGGGAACTCAGACTAGGAATTTCTGACTAGGGAACTCAGACTAGGAATTTCCGAACAGGATTATCCAACTAGGAATTTCAGACTAGGATTTTCCAATTTCAGACTAGGGATTTCTGACTAGGAATTTCCGAACAGGATTTTCAGACTAGGAAATTCAGACTAGGAATTTCCGACTAGGGAACTCAGACTAGGAATTTCCAACTAGGAATTTCAGACTAGGATTTTCCAATTTCAGACTAGGGATTTCTGACTAGGAATTTCCGAACAGGATTTTCAGACTAGGAATTTTCGACTAGGGAACTCAGACTAGGATTTTCCAATTTCCGACTAGGGAACTCAGACTAGGAATTTCCGAACAGGATTATCCAACTAGGAATTTCAGACTAGGAAATTCAAACAAGGAATTTCTGACTAGGGAACTCAGACTAGGAATTTCCGAACAGGATTATCCAACTAGGAATTTCCGACTAGGATTTTCCAATTTCAGACAAAGAATTTCAGACTAGGAATTTCCAATTTCCGACTATGGAACTCAGACTAGGAATTTCTGACTAGCGAACTCAGACTAAGAATTTCCAACTAGGGAACTCAGACTAGGAATTTACGACTAGGGAACTCAGACTAGGGATTTCTGACTAGGGAACTCAGACAAGGAATTTCCGAACAGGATTATCCAACTAGGAATTTCAGACTAGGAAATTCAGACAAGGAATTTCTGACTAGGGAACTCAGACTAGGAATTTCCAACTAGGAATTTCCGAACAGGATTTTCAGACTAGGAATTTCCGACTAGGGAACTCAGACTAGGAATTTCCGACTAGGGAACTCAGACTAGGAATTTCCGACTAGGGAACTCAGACTAGGAATTTCTGACTAGCGAACTCAGACTAAGAATTTCCAACTAGGCAACTCAGACTAGGAATTTACGACTAGGGAACTCAGACTGGGGATTTCTGACTAGGGAACTCAGACAAGGAATTTCCGAACAGGATTATCCAACTAGGAATTTCAGACTAGGAAATTCAGACAAGGAATTTCTGACTAGGGAACTCAGACTAGGAATTTCCAACTAGGAATTTCCGAACAGGATTTTCAGACTAGGAATTTCCGACTAGGGAACTCAGACTAGGATTTTCCGACTAGGGAACTCAGACTAGGATTTTCCGACTAGGGAACTCAGACTAGGATTTTCCAACTAGGGAACTCAGACTAGGAATTTCCGACTAGGGAACTCAGACTAGGAATTTCCGACTAGGGAACTCAGACTAGGAATTTCCGACTAGGGAACTCAGACTAGGATTTTCCGACTAGGGATTTCTGACTAGAGAACTCAGACTAGGAATTTCCGACTAGGGAACTCAGACTAGGATTTTCCGACTAGGGAACTCAGACTAGGATTTTCCGACTAGGGAACTCAGACAAGGAATTTCCGACTAGGGAACTCAGACTAGGAATTTCCAATTACGGAAGTCCGACTAGGAATGTTCGACAAGGCAATGCAGCTGTTGTGGAAAAAACGAATACAGTATCCCAGTAACAGCAGCTCGTTCCCCTTCCGCCATGTTGAAAGTTTAAGACATGCCCAACTGGGAAACTCAGATGTCAAAAACGACATGGACATGAAGGGTGTTCATGTCCAATTTCCAACTAGTAAACTATTTAATATATAGTAATCATGACTTCAGAAGTGGGAAGAGAGTAATGTCAGACTGCATGTAATACAGCACACGAGCTCGATCCATTCAAGTGTGTGTGTGGATATTCTGTCATGCTCGATTCACTGTGTATGAAACACAACATGCTTCAAATTATTCTTCATACATGTTCTCCCCTCCGCCATGCTGAACGTTTACGGCACGCCCAACATCATCTCAAAGATTCCCAGTAGTTTCAACTAGGAAACTCGTAATTGTTCTTTGTGGTTGAGACATGCTCATGAGAAGTTTCTCAATATGAAGTTTCTGAAGTGTTGAAGAAATATACATTGTGACTCATAAGCACGTGTTGTTAAAATCTTTAATTGGAGCAGACATTAAAGACAGATACACAGAAAGCTGAGCGTCTGACCCGCACACATGAACTCCTCACACTTCAGTTCTCATTCAGTCGGGTCAGATTGAGCTTTGCATACAGAAACTGTTAAGCTTTCCCGTGGGATTCCCCCTGGTCACTGTGGGATCACTCTGGATGCGTTTAATGGATCCTGAACTTCTGGAAGTGGTTGATGGCAGCACCCAAAGCCCAGCTGGTCTCCACGTTCCTCACCTTCTTGGTTAGCTGCACACACACACACACACACACGGATCAGTGTTCGCCGCTCACCCAGAGGAGAGCCCTGGCCCAGAAACCCTCATGTACCTGCAGGACGGTGCTCTCTCTAAAGCCGAAGCCGTCCTTCAGCAGACAGATGATGTACGTGAGGTCCATACACAGGAAATGATTGACCTGACTGCGCTTGGACGGACGGTTACACACTGCAACAACACACACGCTGTAATCTGAGTTACTGCACAGATATCAGACGAGAACATAAAAAAAGGTAAAGCTCACCCTCTTTCGCTCGTTTCCTGAAGTCTCGGATCTTCACAGCTCCTCCTCGGGTTTCATCTGAGATTCATCAATACACACACACACACACAACTATAATGCACGATTAGACTCGGTACATTTTTAGAAAAAAAAAAGTTGAAATTTTGAATTAAATGTTTAAATAAATGATAAATTGAGCGTATTATTGAGTTATGATTAGCTAAAGCGAAGAGGATTTCTTTGTTAATTGAAAGAAAGCCTAAAATAAAGCTCTGCACGTCATCATGAACATGACACTGATCAAAACTGATTTGATTTCGACTTTATTTTCATTTTAAAGGTGCCCTAGAATGAAAAATTGAATGAACCTTGCCACAGTTGAATAACAGGAGTTCAGTGCATGTAAATCACATACAGTGAGTCTCAAACACCACGGAAAAACAGGCAAATCTCGACGTAACATGAGAGTGATGCAATCGCCGGGATCATTAATATGCACACCCCCAACATTTGCATATGCAGCACATGTTCACTGTCTGGCGAAACTGCGCAGCCGAATAACAAGCATCACGCGAGGACAGAGAGCATGGCAGATCATGGAAACAAACAGGGGCGTACATTTTAGGGCTGCCCCCAAATAGTCGACTAAACGTTAGTCGATATGAAGAGGGCTTGGTCGAATACATTTTCATTAGGTGGTTAGTCGCGGAAAAAAAATCATGTGAAAAAAATTACGCAATCGGGCTGCGCAGTCAGTGTATGACATGACATCAAAGCAACGAGAGATCAACGAGACCTCGTGCCTCGCGGTATACCAAAGCGCACTTGTGGGAGAGGTGTCTTGCTGATGCTAATAATTATGTCGGGAAAAAAGTCCAAAGTGTGGGATCATTTTGAAAAGTCGAAGGACGACCCTAAAAAGGCTGTTTGCAAACTCTGCAGGCAAACATTTGCCTATCACTCGTCAACATCGAATATGTCTTATCATTTAAAACATGTAAGTAGTAACGTTAACCACCACATGGCCCCTCGTTTTAACAATAAGGATATAAACACATTTGCGCTGTTAAATCATATTCATGGTTTTTGATATGCATTTGTCTCTAGGCTCATCCACAATATAGCAGCGATGATGTGGCGTCGTGCGCTTCGACTTCGCAGTCAACAATGATGCAGCAGAGATTAGTTTTGAGACCCCCTCTAAGTGAGAAAAGAAAGCGAGAAATCACAGAGAAAATTGTCGATTTCATTGCGCTTGATATGAGACCAATCAATTTCCCCTCTGGCTCTCAGCGAAGGGGGTCGCATTCTCTCCTCTCTCCCTCCTCCCCTGCTTGCTTCTCTCGTCTCGTCTAGTCTACTGTCTTAAACTTGTGAGACTCTCCACGCACTGCTCTCGTACTAAAAAATTATGGATTTGATCAACTGGTCTCTCAACGCAATTGACACCATCTTCTCGACGAGAAGCTTGGGTTCGGGGGAACCTGACTGCCCTGCCGGAACGTTTGCTGCTGGCTACACGATGGACGCATGGGAGAGGTGGCATGTTGTGTGTCTGGCGGCTCTTTCCGTAGAGGACATTGAAGACATCTACCTATTCGGAATCATGGTAACAGGGTTTCTGCTGATTGGATCAGGCATTGCCCTGGTATATTCGAGGAATTCAGGAAGCGGTGACAGCTGTTCAAAGCTCCACAAGGCTGCCCGTCATGACTGAAGCAGTGGGCAGAGCGGTCATCTCTCAAACTGGGACTATTAACCGCAATATGGATATCATCATGGAAAAGCTCACGGCTTTGCAAAAGGATCGTTTCAGAGACCAGAACGAACTAAGAGAGCAGTCATAAATTGTGGCTACTCGCTCCCAGACCAAACAATTCCAATCGTATCTGCTTTCGGCTCCCTCTACCAGCACTGGCCTTGGCCAAGGCCGCTGTTGGGACAACAACTCCCCCTGAGAGCACTGCAGGAAGACGCTCTTGCATTCATCCCCCAATCACCTGCTGACTCGGACTGGGATCTGATCAAGGTTGTCTCCATAGCAACTTGCGGACTGGAGCACCGAGATTATGGTGCCAGGCGTGACTCTCCAGGCCTACACAAACATGCACATGAACTCTACAGACACACACACATTTATGCACACACCCATCTCTCACCTTCGCCGCTTTGTACCCCCAGTCAAGCGGGTCTGTGACCAGCGCCTGAAATGGCTGCAGGACGGGCCGCCTGGCTGTGCTGGGACACCTCAACCCCCCATTCCTCTCCCCTGTTGCAAGTCGTGTTTCATGTTGTAATGTGTATGCGCTCATGTTGCTGAGATGTTTTTTTACTGTTCCCAAACTGTGCTCCCGAAAGGAGCATAGTCTGGGGGTTGGTTTTTTTTCCATCTCCTCACCCCTCCTTACCTCTCCTCATGTTATGCTGTATTTTTTCTGTCCAACTAAAGAAGGCGCCACAGAATGGCGACTCGGTGTGACTCGCACAACAGCAAAACAAATTCCGTGTATGTGTAAAAATGTACTTGGCAATAAAGCTCCTTGAATTCCTCCTTGAATCAACGTTGTTCGTGGTGACGGGTTCAAAGAAATGTTTGAATTCCTCGAACCTGGCTACACCATTCCCAAACGCGACACAATAATGCATGTGTGGCGAGCAGCGAGGTCGAGGGACCGTGAGGGCGGGACGAGGCGGCGCTCATCAGAGAGGATGAGCGCGAGCCGCAGCGATCTCGGCCCTCGTGGAGGAGTGAGGGAGTATAAAGGAGGAGCGACGGCAGTGAGGGACGAGAGAGGACCAGGCCTGGATTTTGTGTTGTGTTTGATTTACGTTTTGTTATGTGTTGCTGCAGTCGTCCGTGAGGGGCTGCAGATTTTTATTTTCATTTTTGTGTTTGTGTGTAGGCGGCAGTCGACCGCGAGGGGCTGCCGCCGCCATTTTATTTTTCATTTGTTTATTAAAAGTTTTTGAACGTTCGCCGGTTCCCGCCTCCTTCTTCCTGTATGAACGAGCCACATGGTTCAACACGACTAAAGAAATTCTTGTTAAGAAAATTCTAAGTTGTACAGCAGACACATGGACCTCTATCAAGAGTGAGGGTTACATGACCGTTACTGCACACTTCATGTCTGAAGATTGGCAACTACATTCTTTTTTGTTGGAAACAAAAGTGCTGGAGAGCCACACAGCTACCAACATAAAAGAGCGACTCAGTGAAGTGATGGAAGAATTTAAAATACCTGCAGAAAAGAGGGTAGCAGTCGTACATGACAATGCTGCTAATATGGTGTTGTGCACAGAACTGATTTCTAATGATCCATCCTGGGGTAATGCGAAGGGCGTCCGTTGTGCGGGGCACACGTTACAGTTATGCATAAACGCGGCTTTTAAAACGGACCCCATATGTCGATGCATCGCTGCTGCTAGACACCTTGTGGGGCATTTCAAGAAAAGTAGGATAAAAAAAAGGATTTAAACGCATCCCTATCTGCCACACTGCCCATGTTAATAAACATGAAGAGACGCCATTTGGTGTTGCGCAACGAAGACAGTCCCACAAAGTGAAAATATCGCGACCAGCATTTATATTCAAGCTGCTGTCTTAGACCCACGTTTTAAAGGTCCCGTTCTTCGTGTGTTTTTGAAGCTTTGATTGTGTTTACAGTGTGCAATATAACATGTGTTCATGTTTCGAGTGTAAAAAAAACGTGTATTTTTCACACAATTTACTCATCTGTTGTGTTCATATCTCTGCATCAGAACATCCCAGAGACTTGGGGCTGGTCTCATTTGAATCAACCTATCAAGCAGCTAATAAGTAATAACATTCAAACTTCATAGCCACGCCCTTGCAAACAGTTACAGCACCCTAGCAACCATATATCAACATTAATGAGCAATATCTCAGCACGAGAGCATTGTAGAAATACAGAGTTGGGGTCTTTTGACTCAGACTGGCAAATAGTCTTTAAATATCACCCCATAAACTGTATAGACACACCCTAGCAACCATTTAGAGTACCCTAGCAACCCTATTGCAACATAAAGAAGCCATATCTCAGCTCCAGAACATCATACAGACATGGGGGTGGGCTCTTTTGTCTCGGGTGACTAACCAGTACACACACCCTAGCATCCAAGTGTATTTTTTTTGCCACGGCAAGCACCACTCACATTTTCTTCAGGAAATGTACATTCTAGTTATTATTATTATTATTATTAATATTAAGACATGTTTAAAGGCGGGTGATTTCTGAATCGGTAGAGGATTGTCTGCACTGTGGCTGGAAATAAAAAGCTTTTGATCACACAAACTGGTTTGTTCTGCTTCCTCATCGTTTGGCCGTAGTGTCTCACCGATGAGTCCGGCCTCCACGGCGTGGTCGAAGTAATAGGAGAAGGCGTAGAAGGTGGAGCTGTCCTTCAGCTCCAGAGGCTGTTTGATGACGCCCTTCACCACCTTCAGCATCTCCTGATAACACGCCTTAAAGCCCGTCACACCTGGAGAGCAGAACGCATCAGTGTGTGTGTGTGTGTGTGTGTGTGTGTGTGTGTGTGTGTGTGTGTGCGTGTGTGTGTGTGCGTGTGTGTGTGTGTGCGTGTTTTACCGCCGGGGACGCCGCTGACATGGTAGGTTAACCCTCCGAAGCTGAAGTCGCCGGTGTGTTTCTTGGGCAAACAGGCGCTTCGGTAAACGTTCCTCTCCAGACCTGCAGCAAACATCAACATCAGTGATGTAACGGATCTCGGAGCGTCACATGACCTGTGCTCGTGTCATACCGTCTGAGCCCAGCGCTCCCAGGGCCGACAGCCGCGCCGCTTTGATGCCGTTCCCAAGGTAACTGATGAGAAGCAGAGATATTATTAGCATATCATATTCTGAACTACTCATTACTCTCTAAAACACAAATCAACCTAGAAGTATTTTGGGAGAAGGTCACATTAAAACACATTATAACTAGCGCTGTCAAATCATAAAAGTCTGTAAATATATACACAGATCAGGCATAACATCCTAATATTGTGACCCATCGAGGCATGGACTCCTCTAGAAGGTGTGCTGTGGTATCTGGCACCTAGATGTTAGCAGCAGATCCTTTAAGTCCTGTAAGTTGTGAGGCGGGGCCTCCATGGATCGGATTTGTTTGTTCAGCTCATCCCACAGATGCTCGATTGGATTGAGATCTGGGGAATCTGGAGGCCAAACTCATTGGTACGCCCCATACGCCACAAACTGATGCTCTGTGTATTCTGAGTCCTTTCTATCAGAACCAGCATTAACTTCTGGAGCAGTTTGAGCTCCAGTAGCTCGTCTGTTTGATCGGACCACACGGGCCAGCCTTCGCTCCACACAGGCATCAATCAAATCAAATCACTTTATTTGTCACACAACCATATACACAAGTGCAACAGTAGGTGAAATTCTTAGGTGCAGCTCCGAGCAACATAGCAGTCACGACATGACATGTACAACATTTAAAGCAGCATCAGATTACACATCTGATGCGCACACAATTACTCACAGCACAGTATACACTACAATAAACAATAAATAATTTACACAATGTGAGTGTAGTTCTCACAGCTTTAACCAATATACACATACTTACAATATACATATACTTTAAACAATATACACTAAACATACATTAAACAATAACAGTATATATTAAGCTATAATAATAATAATATACAATGTACAGTATACAATATTAATCACAATAGAGATCCAATGTACAATAGATGCTGTATGATAAATAAATGTGTATATAATGTGTGTGTATCTACAGTGGGTTGTGCGGAGTGATATTCTGTCAGTGTGTGTTATGATCCTGATGGATCAGGAGTTAAGTAGTCTGATTGCTTGTGGGAAGAAGCTGTTCTGGAGTCGGCTGGTGCGTGTTCTGATGCTGCGGTACCGTCTGCCTGATGGCAGCAGTGAGAGCAGCCCATGGTTCGGGTGGCTAGAGTCTCTGATGATCCTCTGAGCTCTCTTCACACACCGCCTGGCGTAAATGTCCTGGAGGGAGGGAAGCTCACCTCCGATGATGCAGCTGGCCGTGCGCACTACCCTTTGCAGGGCTTTGAGTCTGATTGGTCCGACCAGCACTGGATGGTTCTGAGGGCGGGTGCTTCCTGTTTCAGTCTCTGCCTGTAAGCGGGCAGAAGGAGAATGAAAGAGTGATCCGATTTGCCAAATGGTGGGCGCGGGAGGGACTTGTAACCATCCCGGAAGGGAGAGTAGCAGTGATCTAAAACACGGTTCCCTCGCGTGTTGAAGCTAACATGTTGGTGGTATTTGGGTGCGATGCGCTTGAAGTTGGCTTTGTTAAAGTCTCCGGTCACAATAAACGCAGCCTCAGTATGCGCGGTTTCCTGCTCACTCACTGTCCTATACAGTTCCTTTAGTGCCCGGTCTGTGTCGGCTTGTGGGGGAATATACACAGCTGTGATGATGACCGCGGTGAATTCCCTCGGTAGCCAGAATGGTCGGCACAGAACCATGAGAAGTTCCAGATCAGGAGAACAGAAAGACTTGACAGAATGCACGTTCCTCTGATCACACCAGGATCGGTTGATCATAAAACATACACCCCCGCCTTTGCTTTTCCCTGAGAGATCTTTTTCTCTGTCCATCCGATGCACGGAGAACCCCGTGGTTTCGATGGCCGAATCTGGAATCTCAGCGGACATCCAAGTTTCTGTAAGGCAGATAATGCAGCAGTCCCTCGTCTCTCGTTGGAAAGAGATCCGCGCTCTCAGCTCGCAGAGTTTATTGTCCAGAGACTGAACATTAGCCAGTAAAATACTGGGAAGCGGGGGTCGGTTTGCGCGGCGTCTTACTCTGATGAGCACGCCGGCTCTACATCCTCTTCTCCGGCGGCGTTTCCGCGGTCACAAAGGGCTCCGCTGCCGTGTTTGTAAGCAGCGTGTCGTCACTGAAGAATTTAAAGTCCGGTTTTCGGTGTGCGATTGCCGAACCAATGTCCAAAAGTGTCTGTCTGTCGTACGTAGTAAGGCAGACAACATCCAAGACAAAAAACACAAAAACTGTAAACAGAACAAACAAAAAACTGCAGTGTTTCAGCGGAGCTCGCAACGTAGCAGCCATCCTCGGCGCCATCTTGAGTCGTATTTGTGCATCACTAACATACTTAGTGATGCACCCCACCCAACACTGATTCCCACAGATATCTGCTGTTCCTCCATCAATGAGCCTCGGCCGCCCATGACCCTGTGGCTGGTTCTCCACTGGTCCTTCCTTGGGGCAGTTTTGATAGAGACTGACCACTGCAGACCGGGAACACCCCACAAGAGCTGCAGTTCTGGAGATGCTCTGACCCAGTCGTCTAGCCGTCACAATCTGGCCCTTGTCAAACTCGCTCAAATCCTCACGCTTGCCCATTTCTCCTGCTTCTAACACATCAACTCTGAGGACAACATGTTCACTTGCTGCCTAATATATCCCACCCACTAACAGAGATCACCAGTGTTATTTACCGGTCATAATGTTATGCCTGATCGGTGTATAGTCACGTAGAAAACAGCTGTTAACATACTTAGTGATGCACCCCACCCAACACTGATTCCCACAGATATCTGCTGTTCCTCCAGCGTGTACCTGTGTGTGTAGAGCTCATACATGGAGTTGAACATCTGGAATCTGGCGATGTAATTGGCCGGCGCGCTTTCAACAGTTTTCTGTGACGCACCAATGAGGATACACAACCAATAGTCACACACATAACACAATATCAATAATACAAAAACACACACACATCTGGATACTGTGACGCATGCAGATGTTTCATCTTTGAGTTGTGTCTGTAATTCTAATGATTCTCATTAGTGTGTTATTCACACGGAGCATTCGCTGACCTTTGACTTCGGGAGGAAGGTGATCTGCGTCGATCCGCCGCCCAGGTCGAGGATTCCCACAGTCTTCTGAGAGCTGCGGTCGAGGCGGCCTGAAAGAAGGACAAACACACTAAACAAACACCCTACACAAACACGCTAAACAAACACCATACACAAACACGCTAAACAAACACCCCAAACAAATACAAACCATTCCAAACAAACACTCCAAACAAACACCCTAAACAAACACAAACCATTCCAAACAAACACCCCAAACAAACACTCCAAACAAACACCACAAACAAACACAAACCATTCCAAACAAACACCCCAAACAAACACCATAAACAAACACAAACCATTCCAAACAAACACCCCAAACAAACACCATAAACAAACACAAACCATTCCAAACAAACACCCCAAACAAACACCATAAACAAACACAAACCATTCCAAACAAACACTCCAAACAAACACCATAAACAAACACAAACCATTCCAAACAAACACTCCAAACAAACACCATAAACAAACACAAACCATTCCAAACAAACACTCCAAACAAACACCATAAACAAACACAAACCATTCCAAACAAACACCCCAAACAAACACTCCAAACAAACACCATACACAAACACGCTAAACAAACACCCCAAACAAATACAAACCATTCCAAACAAACACTCCAAACAAACACCCTAAACAAACACAAACCATTCCAAACAAACACCCCAAACAAACACTCCAAACAAACACCACAAACAAACACAAACCATTCCAAACAAACACCCCAAACAAACACCATAAACAAACACAAACCATTCCAAACAAACACTCCAAACAAACACCATAAACAAACACAAACCATTCCAAACAAACACTCCAAACAAACACCATAAACAAACACAAACCATTCCAAACAAACACTCCAAACAAACACCATAAACAAACACAAACCATTCCAAACAAACACTCCAAACAAACACCATAAACAAACACAAACCATTCCAAACAAACACCCCAAACAAACACCATAAACAAACACAAACCATTCCAAACAAACACCCCAAACAAACACTCCAAACAAACACCATAAACAAATACAAACCATTCCAAACAAACACCCCAAACAAACACCATAAACAAACACAAACCATTCCAAACAAACACCCCAAACAAACACTCCAAACAAACACCATAAACAAACACAAACCATTCCAAACAAACATTCCAAACAAACACCCCAAACAAACACACCATTCCAAACACCCCAAACAAACACGCTAACCAAACATTCCAAACATTTCAAACAAACACCCTATACACCCCAAACAAACATGCTAAACAAACATTCCAAACAAACATTTCAAACATTTCAAACAAACACCCTAAACACGCTAAACAAACACTCCAAACAAACACCCCAAACAAACACTCCAAACAAACACCATAAACAAACACAAACCATTGCAAACAAACATTCCAAACAAACACCCCAAACAAACACACCATTCCAAACACCCCAAACAAACACGCTAACCAAACATTCCAAACAAACATTTCAAACATTTCAAACAAACACCCTAAACACCCCAAACAAACACGCTAAACAAACACCCCAAACAAACATTCCAAACATTTCAAACAAACACCCTAAACATGGTAAAAAACACCCCAAACAAACACCAAACATTTCAAACAAACACCCCAAACAAACACCAAACATTTCAAACAAACACCCTAAACACGCTAAACAAACACCCCAAACAAACACCATACACAAACACGCTAAACAAACACCCCAAACAAACACCCCAAACAAACACTCCAAACAAACACCATAAACAAACACAAACCATTCCAAACAAACACCCCAAACAAACACCATAAACAAACACAAACCATTCCAAACAAACACCCCAAACAAACACTCCAAACAAACACCATAAACAAACACCATAAACAAACACAAACCATTCCAAACAAACACCCCAAACAAACACCCCAAACAAACACCATAAACAAACACAAACCATTCCAAACAAACACCCCAAACAAACACCATAAACAAACACAAACACCCCAAACAAACACCCCAAACAAACACTCCAAACAAACACCATAAACAAACACAAACCATTCCAAACAAACATTCCAAACAAACACCCCAAACAAACACACCATTCCAAACACCCCAAACAAACACCAAACATTTCAAACAAACACCCTAAACACGCTAAACAAACACCCCAAACAAACACCCTAAAACACGCTAAACAAACACTCCAAACAAACATTCCAAACAAACACCCTAAACACGCTAAACAAACACCCCAAACAAACACTCCAAACATTTCAAACAAACACCCTAAACACACTAAACAAACACTCCAAACAAACACCCTAAACACGCTAAACAAACACTCCAAACAAACACCCCAAACAAACATTCCAAACATTTCAAACAAACACCCTAAACACGCTAAACAAACACCCCAAACAAACACTCCAAACAAACACCCCAAACAAACATTCCAAACAAACACCCTAAACACGCTAAACAAACACTCCAAACAAACACCCTAAACAAACACTCCAAACAAACACCAAAAACACGCTAAACAAACACCCCAAACAAACACCCTAAACAAACACTCCAAACATTTCAAACAAACACCCTAAACACGCTAAACAAACACTCCAAACAAACACCCCAAACAAACACTCCAAACATTTCAAACAAACACCCTAAACACGCTAAACAAACACTCCAAACAAACACCCTAAACACGCTAAACAAACACTCCAAACAAACACCCCAAACATTTCAAACAAACACGCTAAACAAACACCCCAAACAAACACCCTAAACACGCTAAACAAACACCAAAAATTTCAAACAAACACCCTAAACACGCTAAACAAACACCCCAAACAAACACTCCAAACAAACACCCCAAACAAACACCAAAAATTTCAAACAAACACCCTAAACACGCTAAACAAACACCCCAAACAAACACTCCAAACAAACACCCCAAACAAACATTCCAAACAAACACTCCAAAAAAACACCCTAAACACGCTAAACAAACACTCCAAACAAACACCCCAAACAAACACCCTAAACACGCTAAACAAACACCCCAAACAAACACCCCAAACAAACACCCCAAACAAACACCCCAAACAAACACCCCAAACAAACACTCCAAACAAACACTCCAAACAAACACTCCAAACAAACACTCCAAACAAACACTCCAAACAAACACTCCAAACAAACACTCAAAACAAACACTCAAAACAAACACTCAAAACAAACACTCAAAACAAACACTCCAAACACACCAAACAAACACCCTAAACACGCTAAACAAACACTCCAAACAAACACCCCAAACAAACACTCCAAACAAACACTCCAAACAAACACCCCAAACAAACACTCCAAACAAACACTCAAAACAAACACTCAAAACAAACACTCAAAACAAACACTCCAAACAAACACCAAACAAACACCCTAAACACGCTAAACAAACACTCCAAACAAACACTCCAAACAAACACTCCAAACAAACACCCCAAACAAACACTCCAAACAAACACCCCAAACAAACACTCCAAACAAACACTCCAAACAAACACTCCAAACAAACACCCCAAACAAACACTCCAAACAAACACTCCAAACAAACACCCCAAACAAACACCCCAAACAAACACTCCAAACAAACACTCCAAACAAACACTCAAAACAAACACTCCAAACAAACACTCCAAACAAACACTCCAAACAAACACTCCAAACAAACACCAAACAAACACGCTAAACAAACACTCCAAACAAACACTCCAAACAAACCCTTTGATCGTATAGCGTTCCTTCAACTAAGACACTTTCAAAACTCACAATTAATAGAAATCTATATAAAACGTTTAAGATTAATACCAGACAAAATACTTTGAGGTGATAAATACATTTAAAATGATTCTCTGAATAAAAATGTTGTCTATTTATATCACAGAATTTGGCGTTCAGTGTATAAACCACTTAATCTTGATCATGCCTAGATTTACAATGACTAAAATTATATTTCATAAGCTCAAACTCAGCATTGAAAACAGCAGGTCAGCCTCACCGGTCAGGAAGTTGACTGTGATCCAGGCCAGAATTCCTGTGAAGAACATCAACTCATCAACACTCAATCATTTTGTTTTGTATTTTTTCTTCACTTAAATTACACACAAGGAAAAGTTATAATATTAAAGTTATAATACAAATACATAATTATTCATAATTTCTTCTCCAATTCAGCATTTGAAATTGTGTCTATCATAAAAACGTATTCATACAAAGTGTTTGAGTCGAGAACCCTAGAGTTCTATAAAGAACCTTTTTGGCGTAAAGCGTTCTTTAAAATTGAGAACCCTAGAGTTCTATATAGAACCTTTTTGGCGTAAAGCGTTCTTTAAAATTGAGAACCCTAGAGTTCTATATAGAACCTTTTTGGAGTAAAGAGTTCTTTAAAATTGAGTTGAGAACCCTAGAGTTCTATATTGAAACTTTTTGGAGTAAAGCGTTCTTTAAAATTGAGAAACCTAGAGTTCTATAAAGAACCTTTTTGGTGTAAAGCGTTCTTCAAAATTGTGTTGAGAACCCTAGAGTTCTATATTGAACCTTTTTGCCATAAAGCGTTCTTTAAAATTGGGTCGAGAACCCTAGATTTCTATATAGAACCTTTTTGGAGTAAAGCGTTCTTTAAAATTGAGAAACCTAGAGTTCTACATAGAACCTTTTTGGCGTAAAGCGTTCTTTAAAATTGGGTCGAGAACCATAGAGTTCTATATAGAACCTTTTTGGCGTAAAGCGTTCTTTAAATAATTGAAATAATTCTTAGTCAATTGAATCTGATTATTTCGGAATATTATCCCAGAAAATAAGAATGTTCTGCTAACGGTCCGTTTACTAAACCATTTCTGAATGTTCTCCGAGCGTTCCTCTCGAGTGTTCTCCGAGCGTTACTCTCCGAGCGTCACTCTCGAGTGTTCTCTGAGCGTCACTCTCGAGTGTTCTCTGAGCGTCACTCTCGAGTGTTCTCTGAGCGTTACTCTTGAGTGTTCTCTGAGCGTCACTCTTGAGTGTTCCTCTTGAGTGTTCTCTGAGAGTTACTCTTGAGTGTTCTCTGAGTGTTACTCTTGAGTGTTCTCTGAGCGTCACTCTTGAGTGTTCTCTGAGTGTTACTCTTGAGTGTTCTCCGAGTGTTACTCTTGAGTGTTCTCTGAGCGTCACTCTTGAGTGTTCTCTGAGCGTCACTCTTGAGTGTTCTCTGAGCGTCACTCTTGAGTGTTCTCTGAGCGTCACTCTTGAGTGTTCTCCGAGTGTTACTCTTGAGTGTTCTCCGAGTGTTACTCTTGAGTGTTCTCCGAGCGTCACTCTTGAGTGTTCTCTGAGCGTCACTCTTGAGTGTTCTCTGAGTGTCACTCTTGAGTGTTCTCTGAGCGTCACTCTTGAGTGTTCTCTGAGCGTCACTCTTGAGTGTTCTCTGAGCGTCACTCTTGAGTGTTCTCTGAGCGTCACTCTTGAGTGTTCTCTGAGCGTCACTCTTGAGTGTTCTCTGAGCGTCACTCTTGAGTGTTCTCTGAGCGTCACTCTTGAGTGTTCTCTGAGCGTCACTCTTGAGTGTTCTCTGAGCGTCACTCTTGAGTGTTCTCTGAGCGTCACTCTTGAGTGTTCTCTGAGCGTTACTATTGAGTGTTCTCTGAGCGTCACTCTTGAGTGTTCTCTGAGCGTCACTCTTGAGTGTTCTCTGAGCGTTACTCTTGAGTGTTCTCTGAGCGTCACTCTTGAGTGTTCTCTGAGCGTCACTCTTGAGTGTTCTCTGAGCGTTACTCTTGAGTGTTCTCTGAGCGTCACTCTTGAGTGTTCTCTGAGCGTTACTCTTGAGTGTTCTCTGAGCGTTACTCTTGAGTGTTCTCTGAGCGTTACTCTTGAGTGTTCTCTGAGCGTTACTCTTGAGTGTTCTCTGAGCGTCACTCTTGAGTGTTCTCTGAGCGTTACTCTTGAGTGTTCTCTGAGCGTCACTCTTGAGTGTTCTCTGAGCGTTACTCTTGAGTGTTCTCTGAGCGTTACTCTTGAGTGTTCTCTGAGCGTCACTCTTGAGTGTTCTCTGAGCGTCACTCTTGAGTGTTCTCTGAGCGTCACTCTTGAGTGTTCTCTGAGCGTTACTCTTGAGTGTTCTCTGAGCGTCACTCTTGAGTGTTCTCTGAGCGTTACTCTTGAGTGTTCTCTGAGCGTTACTCTTGAGTGTTCTCTGAGTGTCACTCTTGAGTGTTCTCTGAGCGTTACTCTTGAGTGTTCTCTGAGCGTCACTCTTGAGTGTTCTCTGAGCGTTACTCTTGAGTGTTCTCTGAGCGTTACTCTTGAGTGTTCTCTGAGCGTCACTCTTGAGTGTTCTCTGAGCGTTACTCTTGAGTGTTCTCTGAGCGTCACTCTTGAGTGTTCTCTGAGCGTTACTCTCGAGTGTTCTCTGAGCGTCACTCTTGAGTGTTCTCTGAGCGTTACTCTTGAGTGTTCTCTGAGCGTTCCCTGTTATCTGGGATAATTTTTCTTTATTTTGGTTTTGAAATGAAGTATTGGTTTGAGTTCTGGACAGTGTCTTCTGAAGTTCTGCATGTGTTGTTTGAGGACAAACCTTCATTCGTCCCGTTCATGATACTGACACTGTCAGCCGGCACGTAAAACGGGGATTCATCGAAGACGTCCTGCACCTGGAGACAGAAACACAGCAGATGGGAAGGAGGCGTGGACAGGTGAGGCGTGGACAGGTGAGGCGTGTTCTGAGGTGTTTGGGGAACCGTACCTCCTCCAGGAGCGCGTGTGCTTTAGCCGGGGGCAGCAGCCTCAGTCCGGCCGTCGCTCTGAACAGCACGGGCGTTCTCTTCCACTCCACCGGAGGAACCGTCTTCTTGGCGACCCGCAGTAACTGCCGCACCGTGTGCCCGGCCTGAGGAGGAGACGCCAGCACACGTCACACACACACGTCACACACACACGATTATAGTCTGCAGACGCACATAAGCCAATAATGACTCACAATCTCAGGGACGTCAGCATACGCAGACAGACCGGGCTTCATCGACTGGAACATTTCATTATCCAACACGGGCAGTCCGTCTGAGGCCACGACACACACACACACACACACACACACACACACACACACACACACACACACACACACACACACACACACACACACACACACTGTTTGAGTTAAATCAGTACAATAAATACAGCCATGGTGTATAAATATTTACATTTACATTTCACACACTCGCACACACACACACATCCACTCACTCACTCATACACATGCATACACATACACGTGTGTGTGTGTGTGTGTGTCTGACCTGTCTCTCTCCGGATGAAGGTGTAGACGTGTGTGTGTGTGTGTGTCTGACCTGTCTCTCTCCGGATGAAGGTGTAGACGTGTGTGTGTGTGTGTGTGTGTGTGTCTGACCTGTCTCTCTCCGGATGAAGGTGTAGACGTGTGTGTGTGTGTCTGACCTGTCTCTCTCCGGATGAAGGTGTAGACGTGTGTGTGTGTGTGTGTCAGACCTGTCTCTCTCCGGATGAAGGTGTAGACGTGTGTGTGTGTGTGTGTGTGTGTGTCAGACCTCTCTCTCTCCGGATGAAGGTGTAGACGTGTGTGTGTGTGTGTGTGTGTGTGTGTGTGTGTGTCTGACCTGTCTCTCTCCGGATGAAGGTGTAGATGTGTGTGTGTGTGTGTGTGTGTGTGTGTGTGTGTCAGACCTGTCTCTCTCCGGATGAAGGTGTAGACGTGTGTGTGTGTGTGTCAGACCTCTCTCTCTCCGGATGAAGGTGTAGACGTGTGTGTGTGTGTGTGTGTGTGTGTGTGTGTGTCTGACCTGTCTCTCTCCGGATGAAGGTGTAGATGTGTGTGTGTGTGTCTGACCTGTCTCTCTCCGGATGAAGGTGTAGATGTGTGTGTGTGTGTGTGTCTGACCTGTCTCTCTCCGGATGAAGGTGTAGATGTGTGTGTGTGTGTGTGTCAGACCTGTCTCTCTCCGGATGAAGGTGTAGACGTGTGTGTGTGTGTGTGTGTCTGACCTGTCTCTCTCCGGATGAAGGTGTAGACGTGTGTGTGTGTGTGTGTCAGACCTGTCTCTCTCCGGATGAAGGTGTAGACGTGTGTGTGTGTGTGTGTGTCTGACCTGTCTCTCTCCGGATGAAGGTGTAGACGTGTGTGTGTGTGTGTGTGTGTCAGACCTGTCTCTCTCCGGATGAAGGTGTAGACGTGTGTGTGTGTGTGTGTGTGTGTGTCTGACCTGTCTCTCTCCGGATGAAGGTGTAGATGTGTGTGTGTGTGTGTGTCTGACCTGTCTCTCTCCGGATGAAGGTGTAGACGTGTGTGTGTGTGTGTGTGTGTGTCTGACCTGTCTCTCTCCGGATGAAGGTGTAGACGTGTGTGTGTGTGTGTGTGTCAGACCTGTCTCTCTCCGGATGAAGGTGTAGACGTGTGTGTGTGTGTGTCAGACCTGTCTCTCTCCGGATGAAGGTGTAGACGTGTGTGTGTGTGTGTGTGTGTGTGTGTCTGACCTGTCTCTCTCCGGATGAAGGTGTAGACGTGTGTGTGTGTGTCTGACCTGTCTCTCTCCGGATGAAGGTGTAGACGTGTGTGTGTGTGTCAGACCTGTCTCTCTCCGGATGAAGGTGTAGATGTGTGTGTGTGTGTGTGTGTCTGACCTGTCTCTCTCCGGATGAAGGTGTAGACGTGTGTGTGTGTGTGTGTGTGTCTGACCTGTCTCTCTCCGGATGAAGGTGTAGACGTGTGTGTGTGTGTGTGTCTGACCTGTCTCTCTCCGGATGAAGGTGTAGACGTGTGTGTGTGTGTGTGTCTTACCTGTCTCTCTCCGGATGAAGGTGTAGACGTGTGTGTGTGTGTGTGTGTGTGTGTGTGTGTGTGTGTGTGTCTGACCTGTCTCTCTCCGGATAAAGGTGTAGACGTGTGTGTGTGTGTGTGTGTGTGTGTGTCTGACCTGTCTCTCTCCGGATGAAGGTGTAGACGTGTGTGTGTGTGTGTGTGTGTCTGACCTGTCTCTCTCCGGATAAAGGTGTAGACGTGTGTGTGTGTGTGTGTGTGTGTCAGACCTGTCTCTCTCCGGATGAAGGTGTAGACGTGTGTGTGTGTGTGTGTGTCTGACCTGTCTCTCTCCGGATGAAGGTGTAGACGTGTGTGTGTGTGTGTGTGTGTGTCTGACCTGTCTCTCTCCGGATGAAGGTGTAGACGTGTGTGTGTGTGTGTCTGACCTGTCTCTCTCCGGATAAAGGTGTAGACGTGTGTGTGTGTGTGTGTGTGTGTGTGTCTGACCTGTCTCTCTCCGGATAAAGGTGTAGACGTGTGTGTGTGTGTGTGTGTGTGTCAGACCTGTCTCTCTCCGGATGAAGGTGTAGACGTGTGTGTGTGTGTGTGTGTGTGTGTGTGTGTGTCAGACCTGTCTCTCTCCGGATGAAGGTGTAGACGTGTGTGTGTGTGTGTGTGTGTGTCAGACCTGTCTCTCTCCGGATGAAGGTGTAGACGTGTGTGTGTGTGTGTGTGTGTGTGTGTGTGTGTGTCTGACCTGTCTCTCTCCGGATAAAGGTGTAGACGTGTGTGTGTGTGTGTGTGTGTGTGTGTGTGTGTGTCAGACCTGTCTCTCTCCGGATGAAGGTGTAGACGTGTGTGTGTGTGTGTGTGTCAGACCTGTCTCTCTCCGGATGAAGGTGTAGACGTGTGTGTGTGTCAGACCTGTCTCTCTCCGGATGAAGGTGTAGACGTGTGTGTGTCAGACCTGTCTCTCTCCGGATGAAGGTGTAGACGTGTGTGTGTGTGTGTGTGTCAGACCTGTCTCTCTCCGGATGAAGGTGTAGACGTGTGTGTGTGTGTGTGTCAGACCTGTCTCTCTCCGGATGAAGGTGTAGACGTGTGTGTGTGTCAGACCTGTCTCTCTCCGGATGAAGGTGTAGACGTGTGTGTGTGTGTCAGACCTGTCTCTCTCCGGATGAAGGTGTAGACGTGTGTGTGTGTGTGTGTCAGACCTGTCTCTCTCCGGATGAAGGTGTAGACGTGTGTGTGTGTCAGACCTGTCTCTCTCCGGATGAAGGTGTAGACGTGTGTGTGTGTGTCAGACCTGTCTCTCTCCGGATGAAGGTGTAGACGTGTGTGTGTGTGTCAGACCTGTCTCTCTCCGGATGAAGGTGTAGACGTGTGTGTGTGTGTGTCAGACCTGTCTCTCTCCGGATGAAGGTGTAGACGTGTATGCGAGTGCCGGTGCTGCCCGCGTCGAACATGATGCTGTAGTGGATCTGGCTGGAGTTCGCAGGGCGACTGAGAGACGGCAGGGCATTTCCGAACCTCACGGAGAAATCAGCAGCAGAAGAAGAAGACACCTGGACCAGTGTCATCATCATCATCATCATCATCATCATCATCTCTGCTGGAGGAGGACAAGACGACACTGTCAGGCTCTCATGGGTTTATATACACACACACACTCCCGACATCAGCACAATAAGAGTCCTCATCATCTCCACACATG
>CM042256.1:49174141-49199141 GCA_023566225.1 Romanogobio albipinnatus | reverse complement strand
GGAGGAGGGCGCTGGTTATTCACTCCCCCACCGACAATTCCTGCCGGACCTGAGACTCGAACCCGCAACCTTCTGGTTACAAGTCCGACTCTCTAACCATTAGGCCACGACTGCCTGGAAGTAGCTGGTTTTAGCAGCCTGGCTAAACTGGTCTCCCAGCCTGATTTAGCTGGTCAAGCTGGTTTTAGATGGTCTCCCAGCCTGACTTAGTTGGTTAAGCTGGTTTTAGATGGTCTCCCAGCCTGACTTAGTTGGTTAAGCTGGTTTTAGATGGTCTCCCAGCCTGATTTAGCTGGTCAAGCTGGTTTTAGATGGTCTCCCACCCTGGCTTATCTGGTCAAGCTGGTTTTAGATGGTCTCCCAGCCTGATTTAGCTGGTCAAGCTGGTTTTAGATGGTCTCCCAGCCTGATTTAGCTGGTCAAGCTGGTTTTAGATGGTCTCCCACCCTGGCTTATCTGGTCAAGCTGGTTTTAGATGGTCTCCCAGCCTGATTTAGCTGGTCAAGCTGGTTTTAGATGGTCTCCCAGCCTGATTTAGCTGGTCAAGCTGGTTTTAGATGGTCTCCCACCCTGGCGTATCTGGTCAAGCTGGTTTTAGATGGTCTCCCAGCCTGATTTAGCTGGTCAAGCTGGTTTTAGATGGTCTCCCAGCCTGATTTAGCTGGTCAAGCTGGTTTTAGATGGTCTCCCACCATGGCTTATCTGGTCAAGCTGGTTTTAGATGGTCTCCCAGCCTGATTTAGCTGGTCAAGCTGGTTTTAGATGGTCTCCCAGCCTGATTTAGCTGGTCAAGCTGGTTTTAGATGGTCTCCCACCCTGGCTTATCTGGTCAAGCTGGTTTTAGATGGTCTCCCAGCCTGATTTAGCTGGTCAAGCTGGTTTTAGATGGTCTCCCAGCCTGATTTAGCTGGTCAAGCTGGTTTTAGATGGTCTCCCACCCTGGCTTATCTGGTCAAGCTGGTTTTAGCTGGTCTCCCAGCCTGACTTAGCTGATGAACATTTTACCTAATTACAAATTAATCAGATTACATGGTCCATATACAGATATACATTATTTGTCTAAACACCCGGTGGCAGAAAAAATAGAGACAGTCAGCCAGCCTGACCAGCTAAAACCAGCCTGACCAGCTAAAACCAGCCTGACCAGCTAAGACCAGCCTGACCAGCTAAAACCAGCCTGACCAGCTAAGACCAGCCTGACCAGCTAAAACCAGCCTGACCAGCTAAAACCAGCCTGACCAGCTAAAACCAGCCTGACCAGCTAAAACCAGCCTGACCAGCTAAAACCAGCCTGACCAGCTAAAACCAGCCTGACCAGCTAAAAACAGCTAAGACCAACAATATCCAGCTAAGACCAGTTTGACCAGCTAAGACCAACAATATCCAGCTAAGACCAGCCTGACCAGCTAAAACCAGCAATTACCCGCTAAGACCAGACTGACCAGCTAAAACCAGCTAAGACCAGTTTGACCAGCTAAGACCAGCCTGACCAGCAAAAAAAAAAAATCAAAACCCCTCTAAAACCAGTCTGAAAAACCAGCTATGACCAGGCTGGGAGACCAGCCAAAACCAGCCTGACCACCTTAGGCTGGTTTAAGATGTATTTTTCAGCAGGGATGTCTCATCTGTGTGTGTTACTGATCTCAGATCAGTGCTGCTGATCCACATCAATCAATCACACACATCGGAGAAGATCTGTTAGATCCGACTCTCCAGAAAGGCGTTTTCTCTGACGAGCCGCGGGAGAAAGAATCCGCCAGCCCTACTACGGCGAAGGCGTGCTACTTAATATTCACGAGACGGCACTTCGCCATTGGAGGGGAGGAACACCACGTCACCGTGGCTTGATTAATATTCATCACAGCCGCGCTTTCGCCATTGGACGATAATAGCGTAACATCAAATCAATATACAGTTTGCAATCAAATATCGGGTTTGTTAATTAAACATTAATACGTTCAGTTATGCTAACGACTAAGTGTTACCAAAATATAAACAGATAAAATCTAATGAATTAGTATACGTGTGAACGTACGTCAGCATCGTTTGATTAATATTCCACAGCGAGCCGCCCGATTGGACGTTTCCAGCATCACCTCATTAATATTCATAAGCCTCGCCCTCGCCGTACTAGGATTGGAGATTCGGGCGCATGCAGGCGTAATGCGGAGAGCTGATCTCTGTCTGCGGGTTTATTACACATCCTAATGAACTCTCTCACACACACTCACACACACACTGAGGCTGATAGGACATGCACATGTGTGAGGGCGCGCGCGAGCATCTGATGTCCAGGGATCTATGTGGGTCATCTGGGAGGAGGAGGACCTGATGAGAATGCGGTGCCTCTGAGGATCTCGGTGGGAATCCGGCGGGCTGATCCTTCGACAGGTAAAGATGCGCTCTTCTGCATCCTCAGCACGGCCACCCTCTGCATGATCACTGAGGTCTGGAGGAGGATGAAGCTTAATAACAGGCTTATGAATGCAGCATCACTGCAAGGTCACTGATTCCCGTCCCTGCGCGCAATGGATGCATGTCATGTTTCATTGTCAATAAATCACGCCGATGGATGTCAGTCGGTTATTGTGAGGCCGTGTTGTTGTGTTACTGCAGATGTCAGATCAGAGGTAAATCACCTGACACGAGCGTCGGCCTGTGTTTTCTGTGCCTTTGCACGCTTGCGTTTTAGGACCGGCTCTTCTCGGCAGTGATTGGTTGATTCACCAGGGATTCGAAACGAGTCCTTCCTGATCGGATGGATGGATGAGTGGCTCAAACCTTTCAAAAATGATTTCATGAAAGTTCCTTGTGATGCCTTTATATTTTTGAATTAAAGGTGCAATATGTAAGTTTTTCAGATTTGAATATCCAATATCCTCTAGATCAGTGTTATATGTTAGTGCATTATCCCAAATGTGTCCGTGAATGTTTAAATCAGTGATTTTCCCCAGGACACGGCCCGTGTGTGTGCGTCGCCCATCAGTGACATCATTCCCGCGTGTTATTGTGTGGTAACCATGGCAACACTATCGGCGCTTTAATATCTGATGTGTTTTATTAGCCGCTGTTTGGATCATTGATGGACAGAAACTCCTCATTGTTCTCCAGCTCAACACAGTAATGGTGCGTTCACACCGGACGCGATTCGCGCGAGTGATTCACATGTTAAGTCAATGCAGAGACGCGAAATGGCATTCTGCGGCGCGAATGACGCGAAATTGAGCGTTTTTGAATCGCTCAAGTTGAAAAATCTGAACTTTGGCGGATATTTCGCGCCGCGTTAACCAATCACGAGCTTGCTCTAGTAGTGACGCATTTACAAGCGGAGGCAGAAATCCCAACAACAATGGAGGGCAAGATAATCGTGGCCGTATGTGGATATCCGGAGCTGTATGATACATCATCCTATCACTACAGGAACAGGAATTAAAGGAATAAAGGAATAAAAAGGATCTTGCTTGGAAGAAAGTGAGTTATTGTGAGCCAAGTGAGCCATTTCACAACGAGCAGAAAAAAAGAGCCGGAGCCAGCGGCAAATGTGAGAAGGACTAGCCGAGGAAAGGCGGGTCTCGCCGGGTAAACGAGCGCGGAACGTCACTGATCGCCTGGATCTCACAACTCCGAAAACGCCAGATAAAATGCTCAAATAGGCTCTTTTTATAAATTAACACAGATTTGAGCTTTTAACAACTATATTATCGCCTGAAAAAGTTTTTAAACTATGTTTTGTCACACATTAATAGTAGTATTTTTTACAAAAAAGACGTCAAGTGACCGAGACGAGCTGGCTCATATAGGCTCATATAGAAGCCCCTCCCATGACGCGAATTCAGGCAAGAGAAGGGAAACACTGCACAAATGCTCTTCTTATTTAGTGTTTCTGTCTTGTTTCTAGTCTAAATATCTAAACATTCTTAAACCAAGATGCATTTACTAGATAAGTCAAATTATATTTTTTCTTAAGTGAGTTTATGCTTAAAACAAGCTCAATGATCTGCCAATGGGGTGAGAAAATCTTGTTTCTTGTTTGTCCCAAACAGAAATTTGGCAGATAATTGTGCTAGTTTTAAGCTAAAACTCACTTCATTTTGATTTTTTCCCCCAGAAAACAAGGAAAAAATTATCTAATGTAATTTTACTAGTAAATACATCTTGATTTAAGAATTTAAGAACACAAGAAAAAATGACTTCATAAGAAGAGCATTGCAGTGTAAAGTGGTGTAATGAATGAACAGTTTATTTAATTGCATAGTAGTAAAATACTAATGTACGCTAATTAATTCTAGTTTGACCTTAAACTATATGCAAGCAGCTGTTCTGGGTTCTCCAGTGGATTTTGTCAAAAAGAATCATATCTGTTTTTTTAAACGCATGTAATATCACTTTTTTAATAGCCTAATGTTTTTACTCTACAGTTGTGCAGTTTTAAGGGGACATATGGACATATTAAAATGTATTTGCCGAAATTAGTAATGATATTTATATACAGGTTTATTTAAAAATGCTACATTTTATGTAAATTTCACATTAAATATCTAAATTTCTCAGTTTAATTCATGGTGAAAACATGAATGTGCACATTAGTAGAAGTTTTCTGCATCTACTGGAAAACAAACACTTTTGCTATTTCTCAATAGTTTGTGCATGAATGCAAGATGCACTCACTTGTTATTTGTGTTTAGGCTGTAATGTGGCGTAGGTGCTATTTTTGTATAGTTTAACTATCATCAGCCTTTTAAAAAAATTAAATAATAATAATATCATGAACATAATGACGGGGTAGAATGGACTGGACATCATATAAAACAATAAAAATTAAAAAACATCAATGCATTAAAAAAATAAAACAGTACCAGTGTTTCCGCAACTTAGACTGAAAACATGTAGTGCTAAACCTGATACAAGGGCACCAAGTAAAATCTTGCCTAGGGCAGCAAACTGGTCAGGGTGAGAGCTAAACATCACTGGTTAAATCGATCGCTGGAGATTGCGTGATATTTAAACAATACGATCTTATGTGCGTTGACGAGTGTTAAAAGGAGATAAATGTCTAAATGAGATGGTTTGATTTATGCCCTCAGCTGTCGATCTCTTAATGTCTTGTAGAAGTCAGGATAGGTGAGTGAGCGTTGATGGTTCTTCAGTTTTATTAGCAAAGTCATTTCAAATTTCTCGTCTACTCCTCTCTTTATTAATTAGTTTTGGGCGTGTTGAGGAGGGATGGGCGTATCGATTTGAAGTATCGATATATCGATACTGATGTGAGCATCGAAAAGTATCGATACTCAAATAAAAATATTGATACTAAGGTTTTTTTTTTTTTAAAGATTTAATGCATACAATACGAATAACCTGTCACTGAATAGTTGTGTAGTATAGAACTATTTTCCTGCTCATCTGAACCATGATCTGAATGCACGCATATGCTGTAAGACAGAAGCAGCCAATCACAGACAGCGTTCGCACACCGATGACACTGTATTCAAACAGGTCTGAACGCAGCCCAGAACAACACTCATCAGAAGACAAAAAACATATGTTTGAGTTATTTCACAATAAACTAATAGAAATTGTAGCCTACTTAGTGCATTACACTCTTTAAATATATTGTTAAAAGCTGATATTGATCATGTTCTATTCTGTAACTATAATATCATGTCAGAATAAAAAGGTTGCAGGAGTGCGACGTCCTGTCACTGGCAGTCCCTTATGAAAATTAACCATGGTTTATTTATTTACTACAGTGATCGTAGTTCAACTAGTATTTGTAAATTTCCATGGTTACGACTACAAGTAAACATATTTTAACCATGTGTAAACAAAAATATGATCTAATAAGTTGCAATTAAGGCATATTGAATGTTAAAATTCAAATATAATGTTAAGTGGGTATATTTACCCATTTTACTCTTAGTAATTTTAATAATTTAATAAATGTATTAATTAAAAAGTTCAGTTAAGAAGTATCGTATCGATACTTTTTGGCCTTGAAAGTATCGGTATCGTATCGAAAACAACATAAGTGGTATCGCCCATCCCTAGTGTTGAGTGAGAATCAACTGCTGTGTTCATTTTGTTCTGGCGCCACATTTGCCGGTTTCGCGTCAGTTTGGGTAGCGCACTGCCATCTAGCGGTGAACTTCGGAACAGCAGCATTTACCCAAATGAGCAAAATCATGATGTCGTACCGTTTGAAATAAAATATATACCGGTATTTTCAGTACCGGTATACCGCGCATCCCTAGTGTGTTGGTCCAGGCAGTAAGCGACTTGCTTACTGTAAACATGCCGAAAACTGAGCATCTGATCCCATCCTCATGCATCTCACATGAGCTTCATCAAGAAATAATACACGAAGGAGGCTGTCAACCTATGGCACATTCTCAGAACGGTCTCTCAAGGTTTTGAACACGCGTAACGTTAATACAGCGTTCGTTCAACGTTATCAGAATGTTCTCAAAACGTAAGCACAAAAACATTTGTGACCCTGGAGCACAACACCAGTCATGAGGGTCAATTTATGGATCATAATAATCTAATAATCTCTCCACTGATGTGTGGTTCATTAGGACAATATTTGAACGTCTGGAATCTGAGGGGGCAAAAACATCTACATATTGAGATAATCTCCTCTAAAGTTGTCCAGATGAAGTCCTTAGCACACACATCACTACTAATAATACATTTATGATACATCTTCATGGAACATGATCTTAATATCCTTTGGCATAAATGGATAATTTTGACCCAATATTACCTGTAAAGGGTTTGCACAAACTCCACTGTCCTCTTGTCTCTTCAGATCTTACTGTACATGATTTATGAGCTGCTGCAACTTTTGACCTCCTAACTGAACTCCTTCCCACAAATTGATCATAGATATTAAGTGCAAACTAGGGATGGGCGATATGGCCTAAAATCCATATACATTGCAGCCTCTTGCGAAAACTATATATATTGCAATATTAAAAATGATAATAGAACCATTTCAGAACGGGTTAGACCCTGAGGAAAGCCAAACTGCTACATTTTTTTCTTTTTTTTAAAAAGAAAGATGTAGTTTTGAGAACATTTAATGTGCAAAACTGTAATTATAACATATTGTTGCAGATAAATCAAAGAACACTAGCTGCAGAGACTTTAACAAAAAAAAAGCAGAAAGTTTTAAAAACGTCCATACGTGCTTATCCATATAATGGCAGTGAATAGCGACCAGGCTAAAACTTTACAAAAATTATACAAAAGTATCACGCAATGATACAGGGAGATGCGTGCCAGATCTGTACCGATTTCGGTACCACAATTTATTTTTTGTTTTTAAATATTTAAAAAAAGTAAATGCAATTCAATAAGTTTATTATTTATGATGATAATCATTATAAGTAAAAAATACATAAACATTTAAAGGCTGTATGCTGTTTAAAAGTAAACATTGTTTATAAAAAAGATCATGTGAAAAATAAGCAACCATCTAGGCATAATTTTTATTATTATTAGTTGAGACGAATTATTAGACATCTACTGTAAGCTACAACAGTAGACTAATATATTCAGAACAATTGATCTTGTTAAACCAAACTTTTATTTTGACGGGTTGCCGTGAACACCTTTGAGTGTCTGTTCATTTTATGATATGAGAGTTTTCTCAAACGAAATGGTAAATTCTCATATGCGTTCGTGTCCTCTATGGCAGTGTTTCCCAACCTTTCTCAGTCATGGCACCCTTTGAAAACGTTCTCCATCTTAAATCCCCAGATAACAATTTTTGGTTCCCAGAACGTTCCCAGAACAGGCATCCTAACGTTCTCTATTGGTTAGCCAGAGAACGTTCCCCTAACCTTCCCGTAACGTTCCCCTAACCTCTTTACTCCGATATCATTGACCCTGCGGTACAGTCAGTAATCGTCCCATAGGGTTTGAGCGGCAGGGAAAACGGATGAGTGGACGTCAATAATCAGTAGCTACTACAATCCATGTCTTGTTTTGAACTTATTTAATCAATAGAAATAATTCAAGCACATAAACCTTCATATGGAGGATTAAATAAGATTGAATTATGCATTAATATGTACATTTCGTAACTTGTATCACTGACACTACTACCACAACCAGGCTTTACGTTTAAGTGCCAAATAACAATGACTTCAACACAATATGTGGTTTTAAAATATGAATTTTATTCACAGACATTAATAATGAATAAAGATGACTTTAACTGGGATGACATTGCATTATTTTCTTACCGCTGAATTAACGAAACGCTTCTCTCTTTTGGTCAGTAAAGCAAAACTCCTCGGTTAACATCATGTTGCCTTCAATTACGTGTCAAATCTCTCTGAAATCACACTATTTACACTGGTGTATGTATTAATTATAACCCATTATTCAATAAAGATCGCTAAACTAATGTTAGTCAGTCGGTAAAAACGAAATGACCGTTAATTTTTAAATTACGCGAGTGCGCGTCTTTCTGTGGACGACGGAAGCTGGAGAAGCGCGCGCAGATCAGAGGCGCGCAGTGACGAAATATACAAATAAACCTTATAAAATAAAAAATTAAATCTAAAAATAACCTGCAGGGAACGTTCTGGGAAGGTTCTCTTTAGGTTACAAAAACACAACCAAAAGAGAACGTTCTTATTTGGTTCCCCACAAAAATAACCAAACGGGTACCCTATATGGGAACGTTCTGGGAACGTTCTGTGTTTACTGGGTCTGAACCTAGTCCAAACAATGGATGTTGCGCCGGTCTTTTTTACTCGCTCCTCCGTTTCGCTTTCAGCTATGTTTACTCAAGATGACCAATAAGATGATGCATTGCTGCAGTTGCAGCTCTTAATTTCGCGGGTAGATTCTGTCATCAACGTGCATTATCGCGATTAAAATCTCTATCGTAGGCCAATTTTGTATCGTTTATATCGCCCATTACTAGTGCAAACCATAATCAGTGTGCTATCTCAATATTCAAAGTGCAAATAGAGAGCGAATGAGCTCAGAGATGGTTACCGCTACACAGCCCAGCCTAAGATAGCGTTCATATGAGATATTCTCTTGCCTCGGAGCCGCTTTCACACAGCGGGAACTTATCGCGTTTGCTTTCACTTTCAATTCCGCGATCATTGTGCTGTGTGAATAGAGAGTTGTGGTTCTGAACATATTTTAACAGACGCTTCTGTTGCTCGATGAATCCTCCGCCAATGTCCTGTCAGTCATCTCGTCACATTTTGAATGACTTAAATCTGTGACATTCACTGGAAACTTTAAAATAATGAATCGGTTTGAGTAGAGCCAACTCAAATTAAACAAATGAGTTCAGTCAAATGAACTTTTATGAGTATTTAGAACTTTCGTTTTCTTTTGAGTTCCCAAAACGGACACATTTTAAGTCATATGAACTCGGGGACACAAAATCATATACCTCGATATTTTCTAGATAATTAGACGATATTTTTCTGAGTGGTTTAGGACTGCTGTGATTAGCTAACCCTAACCAATTAGTTAAATTAACTTGTGATTACATGATCATTTTAAGTTAAATGTATGAATGAACTTACAAAAAGTACAAAATTAAAATCTGCCAGTTCTGCTGACTTAAACTTTGAGTTTATTAACTTAAAAAATTGAACTGATTACCTTTTATTAGTTTTGCCAACTTATTCCGGTGTATATGAGCGTAGGGCTGGGCGATATGGCTGAAAACTGTATCGCGATCATATCGGTCGATATCGATAATTATTGATATGTTTTATGACCCATTTAAAATAAGGACCAGGAGAAAAATATTTTACATTTAAACATTTTTATTTTAAACTTACCCTTCCTCTGATTATAATCCCCTCAGTTATAAAGGCAGAAATGGAAACACTCAAATAATTCAAATATAAACACAAGTCTAAAATCACAATGAACACTTAATTATTAGGGTGCAGTGCCTCCGTTATTTCTCTGTAACTGTTAGCGTTTAGATGCTTTGTCATAAGGCACTGATGCAGAGTAACATCACCTCTCCATGTCGTTTCAAAGGCTGAATCCGACATCGCCCCCTATACCCTACATAGGGCACTATCTGAGGGGACAGCCATTTGTAGTGGTGTCCGAAACCATAGTGGACGTTATTGAGTGGACTCATTCTATCCCACAATGCACCGCAATAACGAGTGTAGAGCTGATGAACACTGTCCGACTTCACTCACTTCAAGTGAACTGTATTAGTGGACTAAAGTAGGGGATAGTGATTGAGGGTTTAGGGGGCGATTTCGGATTCAGCCAAAGTCAAGAATAGCACAACGGCGAGCGCGTCGAGTATAAACACGTCCCCAAACGAACGAGACGCTGTCAGCGGAGGAGCCAGACGAAAGTATAAACAAGGCTGGTGAAGCAAGTGTGTGGTATGACCAGTCTTGGTTGGGACAACGTTCTTGCATAATTTGCAGACGACATTGCTCTGACTACGGTCAGACTTACACAATCCAAAAAACTGCCATACTGGCGAGCCGACTTGTTTTCCTGATTTATCAACAGTTTCCTCGCTCGCTGTGGCGCTCATTTTCCACTCATCACTCCACGCCGGTTCTGTTACTGAAGAATTAATCCAACACGAGACACGATATGGCGCAACCAAACCTGATACAGTGACATGATTGGCTGTTAGCCTGGTTACCAGAGATCGAGTGCCTTTGTTCATGCAACCTCTGGTTTCTTCCGACGAAGAAAAAAAATTATCGAACGCATTTTTTATTGATATCGATTACGTGTCTATCGCGATACTTATCGTTTTATCGCCCAGCCCTATATGAGCGGCTGCACAGAACAAACGACAGCAAACGGGCGGAAGAATGAAAGCATGTGTTTTTATTCCTTGAAATGCAGTGGTTTAGAGTCTTGCCAGCTTCATTACGTGTGGGAATCGTCATTGGAAGCTGTAAATGTGTTACACACGTCCGTCAAATATGGGTTTCTTGTTAGATAAACTGGTATAATATTCAAATAAACTCTGCTGATGTGGATGTCTAGGAATAAAACTGAACCAGAAATGAAAACTGCTATCATTTACTGATATTCTGAAGAATGTTTGAGCAGTTTTGATTGGCTTCCATTATATTTTTTGAGTCGTTGGGGACAGAAACTGACGTGTATGTATGGATGGCTGCACTGAATAAATGACAGCAAGCGTGTTTAATTAGGTGTGTGAATCACTCTTTTGAATGTATTCGCTGATAGAAACTCTCGTGCATCCTCACACTTCTCCGACGAAATACAAGACACTTGCAGGAGGTCTATCATGCTGTTTCTTTTATGGTTCAGTGAGTGTTGGCTTAGAAAAATGGGATATAAAATAGAAAAAATATGTCTCAATAGCACATTCACAGCGGCGTTTGGGAGGGGAAGCAGCGACTACGGAAAATCCAGAAGCTTTGCCAAGGAACGCCGCCAGCTGGGTGGCAAACAACACCAGCAACACAGACTCAATAAAGCGGCTGATCCGAAGGTCATTTGATATGCAGAGTGTGACATCATCATTAAACACGGACAAGACGGGTCATTTGTCCTTGACCCGGTGCATTAATGCATTATGATTATACGCACACATTCAATGCATGATATAGTTATCATGATGTCTCTTGCGTTTACTCGGAGGCATGTCATTATTCAAAGCCCTGGCCTTTTTATGTGACAGAGATGAATCGGCTGATCTCTGGTGTGTTCGTGATGTTTATTTCATGCATTTTATAGTTTAGCAACTCCCTGTTTCATCACACCGTCTGTCAGATGTCAGGTGTCACAGCATTCTTCACTTTTATTGCCTATTTTTACATGCAGGTCTCACTTCTCTATTGTCTGCATGACAGTCTAAGGATCCGACTCTCTCCTGATCACAGGCGTGATGAACGGCAGCTTATTATCACTCGCATTCGGAGGCGGCGCTTCTGCAGCAGAGAGGCTTATCAGCCGTCACACTGTCTTCAAAACACACGCTCAGAAGACGGGCATTTCCAAGGTTACAAACGACAGAAGTGACAATAACTGATCTGCTGATATTTTAGATGCTCGTTCAGAACCAGAAACATTAATTCCTCTGACTATAAGTCGATCAAACGCTCACGGCTTCTCTGCTAACAGGGAACGTTCTCACAACGTTATGCAGTCCTCCAGTAACGTTTGTTCAGAGTTATCTGGTCTTTAATAATGTTCTCAAAACATTAGCACAAAAATATTTATACATCGATTTTTCAGTTGAACGTCCATGAAATGTTTTCGAACATTCAAGAGTAACGCTCAGAGAACACTCAAGAGTAACACTCAGAGAACACTCAAGAGTAACGCTCAGAGAACACTCAAGACTCTTGAGTGTTCTCTGAGCGTTACTCTTGAGTCAAGAGTAACGCTCAGAGAACACTCAAGAGTAACGCTCAGAGAACACTCAAGAGTGACGCTCAGAGAACACTCAAGAGTAACGCTCAGAGAACACTCAAGAGTAACTCTCAGAGAACACTCAAGAGTAACACTCAGAGAACACTCAAGAGTAACGCTCAGAGAACACTCAAGAGTAACGCTCAGAGAACACTCAAGAGTAACGCTCAGAGAACACTCAAGAGTAACGCTCAGAGAACACTCAAGAGTAACACTCAGAGAACACTCAAGAGTAACACTCAGAGAACACTCAAGAGTAACGCTCAGAGAACACTCAAGAGTAACGCTCAGAGAACACTCAAGAGTAACGCTCAGAGAACACTCAAGAGTAACGCTCAGAGAACACTCAAGAGTAACGCTCAGAGAACACTCAAGAGTAACACTCAGAGAACACTCAAGAGTAACACTCAGAGAACACTCAAGAGTAACGCTCAGAGAACACTCAAGAGTAACGCTCAGAGAACACTCAAGAGTGACGCTCAGAGAACACTCAAGAGTAACGCTCAGAGAACACTCAAGAGTAACGCTCAGAGAACACTCAAGAGTAACACTCAGAGAACACTCAAGAGTAACACTCAGAGAACACTCAAGAGTAACGCTCAGAGAACACTCAAGAGTAACGCTCAGAGAACACTCAAGAGTAACTCTCAGAGAACACTCAAGAGTAACGCTCAGAGAACACTCAAGAGTAACGCTCAGAGAACACTCAAGAGTAACACTCAGAGAACACTCAAGAGTAACACTCAGAGAACACTCAAGAGTAACACTCAGAGAACACTCAAGAGTAACGCTCAGAGAACACTCAAGAGTAACGCTCAGAGAACACTCAAGAGTAACGCTCAGAGAACACTCAAGAGTAACGCTCAGAGAACACTCAAGAGTAACGCTCAGAGAACACTCAAGAGTAACGCTCAGAGAACGCTCAAGAGTAACACTCAGAGAACGCTCAAGAGTAACGCTCAGAGAACACTCAAGAGTGACGCTCAGAGAACACTCAAGAGTGACGCTCAGAGAACACTCAAGAGTAACGCTCAGAGAACACTCAAGAGTAACACTCAGAGAACACTCAAGAGTAACACTCAGAGAACACTCAAGAGTAACACTCAGAGAACACTCGGGAGTAACACTCAGAGAACATTCAAGAGTAACTCTCAGAGAACACTCAAGAGTAACACTCAGAGAACACTCAAGAGTAACGCTCAGAGAACACTCAAGAGTAACACTCAAAGAACACTCAAGAGTAACGCTCAGAGAACACTCAAGAGTAACACTCAGAGAACACTCAAGAGTAACGCTCAGAGAACACTCAAGAGTAACGCTCAGAGAACACTCAAGAGTAACACTCAGAGAACACTCAAGAGTAACACTCAGAGAACACTCGAGAGTAACACTCAGAGAACACTCAAGAGTAACGCTCAGAGAACACTCAAGAGTAACACTCAGAGAACACTCAAGAGTAACACTCAGAGAACACTCGAGAGTAACACTCAGAGAACACTCGAGAGTAACACTCAGAGAACACTCGAGAGTAACACTCAGAGAACACTCGAGAGTAACGCTCAGAGAACACTCGAGAGTAACACTCAGAGAACACTCGAGAGTAACACTCAGAGAACACTCGAGAGTAACACTCAGAGAACACTCGAGAGTAACACTCAGAGAACACTCGAGAGTAACACTCAGAGAACACTCGAGAGTAACACTCAGAGAACACTCAAGAGTAACGCTCAGAGAACACTCGAGAGTAACACTCAGAGAACACTCGAGAGTAACACTCAGAGAACACTCGAGAGTAACACTCAGAGAACACTCGAGAGTAACGCTCAGAGAACACTCAAGAGTAACACTCAGAGAACACTCGAGAGTAACACTCAGAGAACACTCGAGAGTAACACTCAGAGAACACTCGAGAGTAACACTCAGAGAACACTCGAGAGTAACGCTCAGAGAACACTCAAGAGTAACACTCAGAGAACACTCGAGAGTAACACTCAGAGAACACTCCAGAGTAACACTCAGAGAACACTCGAGAGTGACACTCAGAGAACACTCGAGAACACTCGAGAGTAACACTCAGAGAACACTCGAGAGTAACACTCAGAGAACACTCAAGAGTAACGCTCGGAAAAGACTCAAGAGTAACACTCAGAGAACACTCGAGAGTAACACTCAGAGAACACTCAAGAGTAACGCTCGGAAAAGACTCAAGAGTAACGCTCAGAGAACACTCAAGAGTAACGCTCAGAGAACACTCAAGAGTGACGCTCAGAGAACACTCAAGAGTAACGCTCAGAGAACACTCTGAAGACTTTCTAAGACATTCAGAAATAATTAATGCGAACATTCTTAGAACACATTTTTGTATTCTGAGACAGCATAAAACACTTCCACACATGATTAAACATTCATGATCTTTGCAGAGAATCATTCTAATCAAAACCGTAGTTGAAATGTTATATCTTGTCAAGGACTTTCGAGTCGTTCAGAGAATATGTTTCTCATCCTGTAATGCGTAACTCGAGCAGCTGTAAGAGCGAGGAAATCGATGGCGCGTCTGTTGGTGCTCTTTGTCTTCAGAGACATCAGTGTAATTCTGACGAGTATCCGGACGGCCAGTCTTTCATCTCACCAAACACACAGATGAAAGGATCAGCATTATCATATCAAACACGGAGCATGAGCTGTAGGAAACATTTCCCCAAAGCTTCAGACATGATGTTTGTGTTTGCACATGATTATCTGATTTGTTTGCACATGTTTAAAAGATAGCAGAAAAACAAACCTGGAGTCTTGTAGCTCGTGTGCGTCACTCTGACATCTCCTAAATACACAATTCCTGTAAAACACACATATTAATGAAGAGATATTTAAATAAATATTGATGACTCGTTTTGAATGTGGGGTAATTTTTTTACACTAAAATGACTATCAAAAAAAGGAATCAAATTCTACCTCAATGTTCTGTTTTTATAGAAAATACGGCAATGCAAGACAATTTTCATTCTGAAATTAAGAAACGGATTCACATTGAATATACTCCAATTATCAGAGCATCAGAACTGGACCACGGAGCAATGGGAGAAGGTGGCCTGGTCTGATGATCACGTGTTCTTCTACATCACGTGGATGGCCGGGTGCGTGTGCGTGGCTTTCCTGGGGAACACATGGCACCAGGTGCATTATGGGAAGAAGTCGTGGTGGCGGAGGCAGTGATGCTTTGGGCAATGTTCTGCTGGGAAACCTCGGGTCCTACATCCATGTGGATGTGACTTTGACACGTCCCACCTACCTAAGCATTGTTGAGCCTTTCATGGAAACAGTATTCCCTGGTGGCTGTGGCTCTTTCAGCAACCGTGATCCTGTGATCATTCTAATATGAGGATTTGATGCTCAAGAAACTGTTGAAAACAGTTCATATTTCTGTGGAAACTGTGAT
Source organism: Romanogobio albipinnatus (assembly GCA_023566225.1). NCBI lineage: Eukaryota > Metazoa > Chordata > Actinopteri > Cypriniformes > Gobionidae > Romanogobio > Romanogobio albipinnatus. The sequence goes on along the minus strand of CM042256.1, from coordinate 49,183,291 downwards.
GCATTAAGTTCAAAAGAACAGCATTAATCGGAAATAGAATAGTTTATAAATCAATTTAATGCATCCTTGCTGAATTCAAGTATTAATTTCTCTCTGTTTGCTTCCTCCACAGGTTGTTTAACCAACACCGCGACCCAGATGGAGATGCTACTCATTTATCTGATGGTTGTTGTAATGGCGTTGAAAGCCCAGAAGATCCAGGTTTGTCCCAAGCGTTGCATCTGCCAGGTTCTTTCCCCCAATCTGGCCACCTTGTGTGATAAAAAGGGGCTTCTGTTCGTCCCTCCGAACATTGACAGACGCACCGTCGAGCTCAGGCTGGGGGACAACTTCATCACGGGCATCAAGCGCAAGGACTTCGCCAACATGACCAAACTGGTGGACCTGACTCTCTCGAGGAACACGATCGGCTCCGTCGCGCCTCACGCTTTCAATGACCTGGAGAACCTTCGCGCGCTTCATCTGGACAGCAACCGCTTGACCCATATAACCAACGACACGTTCAGCGGCATGTCCAAGCTGCACCATCTCATCCTCAACAACAACCAGCTCACGCACATCCACATCGGAGCGTTCAACGACCTGCTGGCTCTGGAGGAGCTCGACTTGTCCTACAACAACCTAGAGAGCGCGCCGTGGATCGCCATCCAGCTCATGATCAGCTTGCACACTTTAAACCTGGACCACAACATGATCAACTACATCCCCGAAGGAACCTTCTCCGGACTTCAGAAGCTCAAGCGGCTGGACGTCACCTCCAATAAACTGCACAAGCTTCCGCCCGACCCGGTCTTCCAGCGCGCCGGCGTTCTGGCCACGTCCGGTGCTTTGGGCCCGACGTCTTTCGCGTTGAGTTTCGGAGGAAACCCGCTGCATTGTAACTGCGAGTTGCTGTGGCTGCGACGGCTGCGGCGCGAGGACGACCTGGAGACGTGTGCGGCGCCACAACATCTCGCCGGACGCTATTTCTGGACCGTTTCCGAGGAGGAGTTCCTGTGCGAGCCCCCGCTCATCACCCGGCATTCGCAGGAGACCCGTGCACTGGAAGGCCAGCAGGTTTCCCTGCGCTGCAAAGCCCGCGGCGACCCGGATCCCGTCATGCACTGGATCGCTCCCGACGGGAAGCTGGTGTTTAACTCCAGCCGTACCGTGGTCCACGCGGACGGGACCCTGGACATCCTGATCAGCACGGTGAAGGACTCAGGATCGTTTACCTGTGTGGCATCAAACCCGTCTGGAGAGGCTCAGCAAACGGTGGATCTGACCATCACCAAACTTCCGCACTTCACCAACGACACCAGTTTGGTCCAGGAGCCGGACCCAGGGTCGTCCGACATCGCGACTTCTGCCAAGACAGGCGGAGACACTTCGATGGGCAACACTAAGGGTGGGCAGGAGAAGAGGGTCCTGATCTCTGAAATCACCTCCTCTACAGCTCTGGTGAAGTTCAACTTTCAGCGCAATATCCCAGGGATTCGGATGTTCCAGGTCCAATACAACGGCACGTACGATGACTCGCTAGTGTACAGGTGAGAATGCTGGATTATACAGCTTATATAGGTCTCATGCACACACACAGATGTTTGTTGAACAGAACATTTCGGATCGGGCGAGAGCGCGTCTGCAAACAGTTGAGGAGAGTGACGAAAGGCTATAAGGAAAGCCCTTATATGGAGATGGTGTGGACGTGTTTTATGCAAATGACTACCACCATCTCGGATTTACCACAAAAAATAGACGTGTGAACTGTACAGTGTTTTTTGGAGCACGTATAATAAACAATCCCTGCGGATCCGTTTTCTTTAAAAAAAGCGTCTTAATGATCATTTTAAGGCTCTTATATTTTGGGGATAAAACATAAATGGCGACACTGCCCAATGTGATTATTAAACTTCATAAGCTGTGATGTCATTAATAAATGTGAGCGCTTCACATCTCCGAGCCTGAAGGTGGTGCTGGTGTGCGACACTAATGATCAGTCATGACTGTACAGTGTTTATACTGTAATATGTTGTGTATCTCCTCGTCTGAATATGAATGAGCTCCGGCAATAATAAAACACAGATGTTTCATAATAAGAGTCCCGCTATATTTCAGGCTTGTTTATTAAATAAAAGTCACGCCGTGTGTCCAATTTCCACACGGTTACACAAACTGTATTTAATTATAAAGTGAACTCGAGTGGGACGCCACGTCAGGAAACACTGAGAATATTATTTAACGCATATTATTAAATATATCGATTTTACTTGAGTCAGTGTTATTAGAGTTAACAAAAACTACAACCATAAAAAATAATTTACTTGAAATAAATAACGGACATAAAATAAAATTGTATTTTCATTTACGAAAAGTTTAATTTTATTTTATGTCCGTTATTACATATTAAACTTTTCGTATTTTCACTTTTCGACTATTTTTAGTCACCTTATCGTGGTGGAGAGGTTTGAGTACCCGAATGATCCTGGGAGCTATGTTGTCTGGGGCTATATGCCCCTGGTAGGGTCTCCCAAGACAAACAGGTTCTCGGTGACGGGCCAGACTTAGAACAGTTCACAAACCCTATATGACACTTTATACATCAAGGACGAGACGTCGTTCGGCATGGTGCAGCCGGGGCCCCACCCTGGAGCCAGGCCCGGGGTTGGGGCTCGTATGCGAGCGCCTGGTGGCCGTGCCTCCCCCCATGGGGCCTGGCCAGGCTCAGCTCGAACGAGTGACGTGGGGCCGCCCTCCTGTGGGCTCACCACCTGCAGGAGGGAGTGTAAGGGGCCGGTGCATAGTGGATCGGGCGGGATTTTAAGATGATTTTAGGCAAAAAGGCTGAAAGATGCATTGTAGTCTATGGGAATTTCATGTTTTGTTCTATTATAGCGCCACCAAGAGGCACAATCCCACCATTTTTGTATGTGTCCTCGGAGTGAGTCCATACATGTGTGTGTCAATTTTGGTGAAAATATCTCATTTTGTTTTGGAGTTATAGACACTTATATGAAAAAACACGTAAAAAATGACTGACACCTGACTTTGATTGGATTTTATTCCCCCTTACTATCAATATTTTGACATTTGGGCATTAGTGTTTAGCTATCGACCTATGTTAATTTTGACAGCAAATTTTGATTTAGTTTTAGTCATAGTCTTTTGACTAAAATGCCATTTAGTTTTAGTCATATTTTAGTCCTCTGAATTGTTTTTAGTTTTAGTCTCCTAAAATCTAATGAGTTTAGTTCAATTTTAATACATTAAGCATTTAAGCATCACATAACCGACTGTCACTTTGACATAATTTTGTTATTGACATTAAAAATACATGAAAAGGCTCAATTCACTTTTTTTTTTTTTTTTTTTTTTTTTTAAACATCTCTATAGTTTTTATAACTCTGTATTTCTGTTTGAGTTAGTAGGCCATATCAGGTTAAGCTAAAGCTTCAAATAAGTTTGTTTATTTATTTTTTTAATTTCAGTTAACATTTATTTAATTTCATGTAATGAAGATTTTTTAATGGTTTTAGTGAACTATCATAACCCTGATACTTTATTTAATATGTGTCAAATACTGGTCTTTCCTCCTGACTGTGAATTAAATGGGAATTAAATTAAATTCAGTTTATTGTGTAAGCAAAAACGAATATATAATGCGTGACTTTTAATTATAAACCAGCTGGAAATACACCGGGACTCTTATTTTGAAATGTCTGTGCCTCTATTGGAGTTGCAGGAGCTCATTCAAGTTCAGATGAGGAGATAAATATGCATTGATACAACCGTCTAACACATATAACTATATAAACATCGTGAAGTAAACACTGTCATTATTCATCAGCATTAGTTCATAAACAATGGCCTGGCATAAGTGTGTGTTATTGATTGACTGTGAGCCGCTCTGGAGCGCTGGATTGGGGATGTGTGAGCCGTGTTTTCCAGTGGTTAGATCAGCTCAGATCAAATGTGCGCATCTGTGACACTGGACATCAGTTCTGACTGGATCTCTTCTCTAATTGTCCCTCACTAACATTCTCCTCTCATTTTTATTTGTTGACGAAAATGATGGTTTTCGTCATAGTTTTTGTCATCCAACATTAGTTTTTATTTAGTTATCGTCTCATTATTCGTCAACGAAATTAACACAGCTATCGACCTATGTTTCAGAACTTCTGACGCTGGTTTCGTCTCGATCGGACTAGTGGTTTCGAAGATATCAGCTAATGTTTTATAAGCGCTATATTACAATGCTGCACAAACCATACGCCGAAACCTGGCAAGTCTGGTATCGTTGGACTCAGCAACAATTCAGGAGTCTAAAGAGATGAATCTTGTGAAAATAAGTCAACCACACCCAAAGTTATAAGCATTTGGGGAAAAAAAATTCTCCACTAGGTGGCGCTGTTTCAAAACTTCTCAGGCTCCTTCAGGGCATCGTGCTGATGACCCATACCGAGTTTCGTAACAATCCGTTCATGTGTTCATAAAATACAGCATTTTAGCACATAATTCAAAATGGCCGACAGACAAAATGGCCGATATGGTAAAGTTGGATATCAGATGACATGACGTCCCGATGACTTTTATGACTTTTGGACAAACGTTCAGAAATTATAAGCAAGTTATAGCCATTTTTCGTTTCTCCGGACCAGTAGGTGGCACTGTGCCGAAACGCTGCATGTTGCCTCAGGTCATGCTTGTGATGACATGTACCAAGATTGGATTGAATACAATAAAGCGTTGTGGAGATATAGCCTTAAGGGTATTTTTTGCAACCTCTACGTAAAATGTGTTCAAGTGTTTATCAAAAACGATTTGACGAATCGAATTCAGCACCACCTGAAGATAATCTGGTTCAAATTTCGTGCAAATCAGACGAACCGTCTAGAAGGAGTTCTCCAAAGTAGGATTTTCAGAAAATTCAAAATGGCGGGAAAATTTTCATGACGGAAAATGACATTATAGGGTGCAATCGAATCGAATCCTGAGCCAAGGAATCAGAGGAACAAGTAATTTTGTCTCTATCCCTTAGGGTTCAAAAGTTATTAGCATAAACATGAGTGCAACAGGTGGTGGCGCTAGAGGGATTGAGTTAGAGACTCAAAATTCGCTACAGTGACAGTTGAGACTGTCCTCTATCTGTGTGCCAAATTTCATAACTTTCCCGCAAGCGGTTCTATGGGTTGCCATAGACTCCCATGGCGGAAGAAGAATAGGAACGCTAACGGTTTCACCTTCGGTGCTTGGTCCCTAAAAATGGCAAAACAATAGAATTACTAAAACTTTTAACTAAAATTAAAATGAAAGCTGAATTCAAAATATTAACAAAAATTTTTTAGTATCAGTGATCGTAAAATAACACCATATGTTTTTTTAGGTTTTTTTTAGGTTACAGAAATTGCAGCAAATATCGTGAGTTGTTTGGAACTATTGAGAGCTCCATGAACCACGAGATCAAAGAGTGTCAACTCTCTTTTTCTATGAGATTTGCGCAAAACATTTGCCATATTTTCTAAAAGTCGATAAAGAAGAGACAACGTTAATTTGGTTATTTTATGTGGGTCATGTGAGGGCATGATTTTACAGCGTTGAGTGTTGTAGCCAATCACGGGCATTTCTATTGAAAATAATAACCAGTCATATGTTTAATTTACCAGGAATGAGAATCCATATCGATCAGAACAAGTTTTATAGTCTCAAAACGCTGAATGAATTTTAGTTCAAGTTTACGTTTGACACAAATCTTCCCATTATCTACAAATCCTCTCATCATCACAAACAAAGCACAGAGACGATTCAAATAAAGATTTATTGTGTAGTTTAGTCAGACGTTTCTGTTTTTAATGAGATTTTCCCCATGATTAGCCTATATATTTAACACTTCAGTACAAATACAGTAAAACAAATAGATATTTGAATGTTAAAATAGTGATTTGATGATCTATAAAAAAAAATAAAAAAAAAGAGAAATAATGGCTAATGAGACAATAAGTGTTCCTCTTCCGCCATCTCCTGGTTATAGTGGTCATTTCTCTTATCATTTAAATGTTGTTAACGTCTGAATGTTGTTTTATGATACTCACATAAGCACAACAGGTGAATATAAATGAATGATTCTAGCATATACAGAATTTAACCCAAGAAAGGTTTGTTTAAAAAAAAAACAATTTAATTAAACTCTTTTATCCAGGCGTTATTCATATTCATTATTCATAGGCGTAATACGTAATTCCTTGACTTGGCTACTTCATAGAAACTCATTCGACAGAAAGATCTCAGAGAGACTGAAAACTGTTGAAATATCACCGATAGCATCTGGATACAGTCGAACCATATATTATATAACAATAAACATTATATTTGAGAAAACCAATCAAATCAGAGTAGGCGGGCTTTATGTTCACAGAAGCTGTTGAGGCTGAGCACGAATTTTAGCAGCTCGACTCGACGTCAAGTGAGAGATATGAAGCTAAACTAAACGCTTCATATCTGACAGCGGCTTCTGCAAGTCAGAAATGTTAAACAAATGACAAAAATATTCAGCCAAATGAATAAACTTTTGTCTAATTTCGCCATTTTGATTTGAAATAGGCCTGTGTAATGTCATTTATAATATAATTAACAAGCAAGAAATATTAACAAAGCCGTTTTCTTCAGATTAGTAGTAATGAATGTGTGCATATTGTGAATGAATTTAATAAATGTAGTTACCTAGCTTTCCTGTTAGCCTTCGAAAATGATTCATAAAACATATAAATATCAGTTCAACATATGTTTACTTTCTTCACTGACAAAAATGGAAAAACTTTATCAGTCATATCTGCACACTGGCATGGTTTTCAAGCTATTGTTATGTAATTTTTCTTAAAATGCACATGTAGATCATAGAAATAAAACACTTCTCGAGGGGCTATGCCCACGAAACAAAATAATAAACAGCAATATCCTAATATGCATACTAATAAGCTTCTAGTTAATAGTGAGAATTGGACCCTAAACTAAAGTCTTACCGATTTTTTTTTCATACCCTCACTGAGACTGAGCCGCCCTACAATGACAATCCTAGAATCGCCCCTGCTTCTCTTCCTCTAAAGGGATCCGAGTGTTTGAAGTGCACTTCATCTTTCCGGAAGGAGATTTATACTATAAAATGAGTAGTTAAACTAGCTCTAAACCAGGGCCGTTTCTTGCCATTCTGATGCCCTAAATCCTTATTGGTGCCCCCATTGCAACATTGGTATACATACGGATACGGATTCAGATGAATAGTCAGATGCCTGTATAGCCCTAGGCCTATAATATACAGCCTATATTTGTGCAGTCCCATAGTTGCTAAGAAATTGTTCTCATACATAACAACATCATTATTATGTGTTATTAGTACATTTCACATGAAAGTAATAAGAATAAATACGGATTCAGTGTGGTTTGTGTTACTCATTGATGCGTGAACTTTAAATAACGCATGGCTTTGCCCTCTGTGTGTGTGACATTGCTTGTGTTAAGCACTATTAGAACTGAATGAACACACTGATTCTTTTAACAATGCATTGAGCAATAAGAGAAGAAAGCTTTATAGAGTCAAAATATAACTGATGATCATGAAATGCTGAAGTTAGTGTGCAGTTATATTTTGCCTCTAACACACACACCGAGCAATGCTATCTGCCCATAGACCTTTCTCACAAAAACCGGAAATATGTCATCGTTGCGGAACCGGAGTTCCTGTCAAGCGCCAACACATCAGAAAAGCATACCCGGCCAAGAGGAAATGGATCAGCGAGTCTTCACAACTTCGCCAAATAATGACATTAGATGGAAATGAACAATTAGTCCTATTTACATAAGTCTCATATTACGTCGCTATAAAGAACCAGCGTTACATGACGCCTTCCTTGACCACGATCACATCTTGTTTGTGCGGACATTGGCTACAGTTCAAAATAGTTTAAGCATCACGCAGTGTGCACAATTCTATTTTTTAACATACAACATAATACTTTTAATAAAATTATATATGTTTTTATTTTAAAAGACTATAATACTATACTAATGTTGATTAACATCACGTTTCGTTTTAAAACAAAATAAATTCACAATATGTATGGAGGCATTTTGCAAAAGTGAATTTTATATATATTAAATAAAATATCATACATTTTTTAAATAAAAAATATATACACGACTCACGAGGCAACATCCATTTAAGCGTGCGTGTTTATTTTAGTAGTCAGTGAACAGCCTGAGAAACATTTAAATAGATTTCAGTTAATAATGGTTATATACATATATAAATATAAATATTAGTTTTATATTTCCCCACAGAGGTGCGTCATATGCCGCTTTGCGTTGTAAGTTAGGACATGAGCAGGGAAGTTTGGTCCTTCATCCCGCAGGATAGCCTGAATCCATTTCCGTCAAACTCCCCCATCAACAGGGAAGGAATGAAACGACAGATATAGCTGCTTTTGGGAATAACAAGAACAGCCCGGTAAGCTACAATCACACTTGCTCGTTGCTTGTGCCATTTGTTTACCTGTATCCCTGCCCGGGGAGGAAGAAGATTACCACGACGACTGCGTATTTCCGGTCGCAAATACGGAAGTTGTGAGAAAGGTCTATTCACAGCGGGATTTCTAGACTGCCACAAATACTGCCCTAAAATACAGATTTGTACCTGTTATGTTAATTGGCCTTTAGTTTGAATTTAGCTTTATTGTATGGTTAAAAAAATGTTACCTTGCCAAAGCATTGAGCTCATTGATCTAATGCTGTTGTTGAGTAGCCTGACGTCGTCATACTCAACTCTAGTCAGAATATGAGTCTGATCTGCTCCGTTGGGCTGTGATTATGGGGTGTGTTTCAACCCAACCAGGAAAGAGCTCAATTGGATAGAACTACAACCAATCAGAGCAACGGAGCGACGCATAACATTAGTTGTCAAATGTCAACAGAACTCAACTGCACTGTGTTGCCAAGTCCGCGGGTTGAAGCGACCCCAATTATGTGATATACAGACCCAGGCAGAGCCGGCCCAAGGCATAAGCGAACTAAGCGGCCACCAGGGGGCCCCCAAGAGCACATTAAATGACTTCTTGCTGCATGTCATTTAATGATGATTGAAATTGCGAAATAGCCTTAAACAATTACTGAATAAACTGCAAA
>CM042256.1:49144141-49169141 GCA_023566225.1 Romanogobio albipinnatus | reverse complement strand
ATCTATCTATCTATCTATCTATCTATCTATCTATCTATCTATCTATCTATCTATCTATCTATCCATCCATCCATCTATCTATCTATATTTAATTCTATGTATCCATCCATCCATCCATCTATCGCAGTGAACGCCCGCCGCAATGAATGCTGGGTAATGAGTTTTAGAAGCGCTAATCCTTGTTTCTCAGGAGCAGCGAGTCTGAGAGGAGAGATCTTCTGTTTGCTCAAACAAACGTTCGTCCCATGAGCCCTGCGATCCTCCTTCCTCTCAGACTCGACATTCAGCAGCTTAAAGCCCAAACCATCGAGAACCTCCTGTCATGTGATGATGATGAGCCGATCAGGCATAACATTATGACCAGCTGAAGTGAATAACACTGATGATCTCCTGTTAGTGGGTGGGATATATTAGGCAGCAAGTGAACATGTTGTCCTCAGAGTTGATGTTAGATCGATTACTCCTGCCTGGTCGATTGCTCCTGCCTGGTCGATTGCTCCTGCCTGATCGATTGCTCCTGTCTCCTGTCTGCCTTCCGTACAGCTCTGTACAGCCTTGCTCACGTTTGAATCTTTATTTTGATATTTCCTCTTTATTCTACTGCTAAATATAACTTACTCATCACCGTAAATTGTTTAAAAATTGCCTATCACGTTAAATTTGACATCGCTAGCTTTTAATCTAAATCACCATCACACGTTTGCATTACGCTAGCCTGTTAGCTTGTCATCTCTGCACCCGGGTCTCCCTTTTTCTGAGTTCATTAGTTGGATTAGTAAATAGTGTCCAGCAGACGATTGGGGTAAGTGGTAAATTGGATTAATCAACAAACACGGTAAGTCATGTCTTCTCCTGTCATTATCACTTGCACCGCATGCTGCATGTTTAATATAGGCTTCTCCGCTGGCGTACAGGGCTTCACATGTGATAAATGTAAGGAGATAGTTAGGCTGACGGAGAAGATTTCAGAATTAGAAACACGCATCCATACTTTATCTGAGAGTAGTGAACTCTGTACATTCTTCGGTTCCGGCTGCAGGACCCACGCAGCAGGGAAACTGGGTGACAGTGAGACGACATAGTCACGGATCTAAAAACCGCTTTTCCGTTCCGTTTAGAACATCTAACAGGTTCTCCCCTTTCAGTGAAGCACCCACTGAGTATCCTGTTGAAAGTGCCCAAGTCATTGGCGATTCTATTACACGGAACGTGAAAATAGAGACACCAGCCACCATAGTCACATGTTTACCGGGAGTCAGAGCGCCTGACATCAAAGCAAATTTAAAAGTGCTGGCTAAAGCTAATCGTAAATTATCTAAGATTATTATTCACGTCGGCACTAATGATGTTCGACTTCGCCAGTCGGAGATCACCAAAATGAACATTAAAGAGGTGTGTGAACTCGCTAGTACGATGTCAGAGGCTGTTTATTGTTCTGGTCCGCTCCCCGTTAGAAGGAGTGATGAGATAGTTAGCAGACTATCATCACTCAATGGCTGGTTGTCTAAGTGGTGTCCGCAAAATAACATAGGGTTCAAAGACAATTGGAAAAGTTGAAGAAGGATGGCATCCATCCCTCCTGGGGTGGTTCCGCTCTTCTCTCTAGTAATTTGGCACATAGTCTTAGAGCTAAACCTTGACTCACTAGGGCCCAGGTCAGGAAGCAGACAAACTGGCTAAACCGACCGTCTGCTAGCTGTCTCACGTCACCGGAGTCAGATAAATCCCAGCACATAGAGACTCTTTCACCGAGATATTATCATATAGAGACTGTGTCTGTTCCCCGAATTAGTAAATACAAAAAAACATCAAAACCATTCAACAGTAAAAATGTAATTGATGTCCAACAAATAAACAAAAGATATAATACAGATGAACAATTGATAAAGCTTGGGTTGCTGAATATTAGATCCCTTTCCCCAAAAGCGCTTATTGTTATTGATATTATTAAAGATAATAATCTAGATGTGCTGTGTTTGACAGAAACCTGGCTAAAACCTGACGAATACATTACTTTAAATGAGTCCACCCCCCAAGATTATTGTTATAAACATGAGCCGCGTCTGAAAGGTAAAGGGGGAGGGGTTGCTGTAATTTATAATAATATCTTCAGTATTACTCAGAAGTCTAGTTTCAAATATAATTCCTTCGAAGTTTTGGTGCTTTATGTAACGTTATGTAGTGTACATGACAAAACCCATTCAACATTTATGTTAGCTACTGTATACAGGCCACCAGGGCATAATACAGACTTTATCAAAGAATTTGCTGATTTTCTATCAGAGTTAGTACTGGCCGTAGATAAAGTACTAATTGTTGGTGATTTTAATATCCATGTAGACAACGAAAAAGACGCATTGGGATTAGCACTTAAAGATACACTAAACTCTATTGGAGATAGGCAACACGTGTCAGGACCCACTCATCGCCATTATCATACTTCAGACCTAATATTGTCACATGGAATAAATGTTGTTACCGTTGAAATTCTGCAGCAGAGCGATGACATCTCAGATCATTACCTAGTATCATGTATACTTAATTTAGCTAAGGTTGCAAAGCTGCCCCCTTGCTTCAAAAAATGTCAGGACAATCACTGCCGCTACTAAAGATTGCTTTTTAAATAATCTTCCTCATCAGTTTCATCTCCTCAGCATCCCAGATAGCATAGAAGAACTCGATGCTGCAACAGAAACTATTGACTCTCTCTTTTGCAGTACTTTAGACACAGTTGCTCCTCTGCGCTTAAAGAAAATAGTCCAACGCCGTGGTACAACGAGCACACCCGGGCGCGATCACATGTTCAGTATGGAGTACCACAGGGCTCAGTGCTAGGACCGCTACTCTTCACCCTGTACATGCTACCACTGGGAGATATCATTAGGAAGCATGGCATTAGTTTTCATTGTTATGCTGACGATACTCAGCTCTATATTTCTTCGCGCCCTGAAGAAACTTACCAATTCACAAGATTAACGGAATGCATAGCTGATATAAAACATTGGATGACCGGTAATTTCCTGCAACTCAATTCAGAATTTTTTTTATTTTTTATTATTGGACAAAAAAGCTCCACAAGTAGTGCCCTAGAATACTGTCTAACACTTGATGGCTGCTGTGTCAAGTCCTCGTGGTCAGTGAGGAACCTGGGTGTGCTCTTTGATACCAATCTTTCGTTTGAAAGCCACGTTTCTAGCATCTGTAAAACTGCATTCTACCATCTTAAACATATATCTAAATTACGGCACATGCTCTCAATGCAAAATGCTGAACCTCAAGGCTAGATTATTGTAATGCTCTACTGGGTGGTTGCCCTGCTCGCTTAATAAACAAACTCCAGCCGGTCCAAAACGCAGCAGCTCCAGTTCTTACTAGAAACAGGAAGTGTGACCATATTAGCCCAGTTCTGTCAACACTGCACTGGCTCCCTATTAAACATCGCATACATTTTAAAATCTTGCTTATTACTTACAAAGCACTAAATGGTTTATCTCCAGTACTTGAGCGAGCTCTTAACACATTATACTCCATCACGTCTACTGCGCTCTCTAAACTCTGGCCAGTTGATCATACCGAGAATATCCAAATCAACTGCAGGCGGTCGATCCTTTTCCTATTTAGCTCCTAAACTCTGGAACTCTTCCTAGCATTGTTCAGGAAGCAGACACACTCTGTCAGTTTAAATCTAGACTAAAAACACATCTCTTTACTGTGGCATACACATAAAACACTTTCTCAATGAAATGATTGTTAGGCTGCATTAACTAGGTCAGCCGGAACCGGGAACACTTCCCACAACACCTGATGTACTCGTTACATCATCAGAAGAATGGCATCAGAAGAATGGCTAATGCTAGTCTCTCTGTTTTATCCCGAGGTTTACTGCAGTCAGCCGGATCCGGGCCGGATCCAGATCAGATGCTGGACCTGCACCCAGAGAAGACCAACACATGACCCTGAAGTGTCTGAGAGAGCGTGATTAGCCTCCCCCTGAAACTGCCTCATCGACACGGCATCCTCAATAAACCCGTCTCCAGCGCGATGACTCCGGTCCTTCGAATATTCCGATCTATTATGACCTCTGACCTGTAAAGCTGCCAGAATAATAATAATAATAATAATAATACGCTGTTTGTTAATTGGCCAGAGGATAAATGCCCCCCCGACTGAGCCTGGTTTCTCCCAAGGTTTATTTTCCTCCATTCTGCTCCTGATGGGGTTTGGGTTTCCTTGCCACTGTTGCCTCTGGCTCGGCGTGCTCAGTTGGGAATTTTTCAACTAAACATCGAAATAAATCTAATTGTTAAACTAAATTAACCATATAAACTAAATTACTGATCTAATTATTGATCTAAAGCCCACACTGTCACCGTATGGAAATTGAAATGAACTGATGACATCAAATGGCTATACAGCTGAATAAAATTATGCTGCATTATTTTCCTGTTTAACACTGTAAAGCTGCTTTGAAACAATCTACATTGTTAATAGCGCTATATAAATAAAGTTGACTTGACTTGACATGATGTGTTAGAAGCAGGAGAAATGGGCAAGCGTGAGGATCTGAGCGAGTTTGACGAGGGCCAGATTGTGACGGCTAGACGACTGGGTCAGAACATCTCCAGAACTGCAGCTCTTGTGGGGTGTTCCCGGTCTGCAGTGGTCAGTCTCTATCAAAACTGCCCCAAGGAAGGACCAGTGGAGAACCGGCCACAGGGTCATGGGACCTCAGGCCAACCCTGACCTGAGGTGACCTCAGTGTTCGGCACAGTGCCACCTAGTGGTCAGAAGTGCTACTTTTGCTTATACTTTCTGAACAGTTTGACCGAAATTCACAAAACGGCTCTCTTTAGATTCGGCGCAGCATGCCGAGTCGAATGATACCCAATTGTCCCATTTTTAATTTAGTCATAAAATGCTATATTTTACCTCCGCAATGGCGTCTCGTTACGAAACTCGGTGTGTGTCTTCAGCACCATTCCCTAACCGTGCTCAAAACGTTTTGGGGCAGCGCCACTTTGTGGTCAAAAGTTATAATGTCATTTCTTTTGATTAAATGATCATATTGTAATGAAACTTCATAGTTACCAATAGATACCAATTTTGCCAAATTTCTGGGCGCCATTTTTAATTTATTTTAAAATCTACTTTATCAAACTCCCTCTAGACCGTTTGTCCAATTTTCACCAAATTCGAGTCGGATCATCTTCGGACTGAGCCGACAAAATGTTACGGATTCCGTGTCGATAGACGAAACCGATTTCATAACGCAGCAGTAAAGTTGAGGCGTGATGCCAAAATGACTGAGGCTGAATCTCTGCAATGCTGTGACACCAAACTAATCACTGTGACCTCACCAGTTTCATAACAGCGCCACCTATTGGTCAAACGGGATCAAGCATTAAATCATTACTAGTGACTGTATTTATGATTTTTCAGCCATTTTGCCAAAAAAATCATCTTAATACGTCTTTAATGCTCATTGTTGCAGTCGGTCCGACGTAATTTCATTGTTAAAACGACTAAAATGAAGAAGATTTGAATAAAAAAAGTGTTTCTGGTCACATTAAACCTGCTGACAGTGATCATGATATTATAGTTTATCTTCATACCTGTGCATAGAAATTATAAACAAAGCCGCACAGAACCAATCCCAAGCTTATGCATTATTAATGGAGGCAAATGTGCTTTGAACGAACGTCCTGGTTAATATTGAATGTGAGAAAGAGAAAAGAGTTCAGGATCTGCTCAGATGAACTCAAACCACACCACTCAGAGTCAAATGGCATCTGACCCCTGACCTCTGACGTTGAGTTGCTCAGGATGAGGAGTAAAATGTTTAATGTTTAATGCGCTGATGTTTTCTGAAATGTAGCATTTCTTTAACAGTGATGATGATTGTGTGAAACTGCTTCTTCTGTCAGACTAACATTGGCACTGTGGAGATGTTCATCAGTGACATCATTGATCACATGTCCAGTGTGTTTCTGATGCTCAACGGATGGCTGGATCGAGCTCTGCAGGTTCTTCAGCGCTCCTGCCGCCCCTGTGGAATATCTGCAGCTCTGCATGTCCCTGTTACCGTGGCAACATATTTCTGCATGTGAAAGCCCATCTACATGCAGCAGAGCTCACAGCGACGACACACACACACACACACACACACACTCTCTCTCGACTGACAGCAGCTGCATGTCAAGCAGCCGTCTGACAGCCAATCACCTCCATCAGAGATCCAGATGCTCACACACACACACACACACACACACACACACACACACACACACCTAAAGGCTTAAAGACAAACATTCCATTAACGATGTATAAATGTTTTTGTGCTAACGTTAATAATGGACGTTATTAAAGAACTCAGAACTCTGAACAAACGTTATATTACCGTTACTGGAAGAACGTTTGTTCATAATGTTGAGAGAACCTTGAGAGAAACAAGGTTGTGTGTGTGTGAGAGAGTGTCTGTGAGCGAGTGTGTGTGTGTGTGTGTGTGAGCGAGCGTCTGTGAGCGAGTGTGTGTGTGTGTGTGTATGTGAGAGAGCGTCTGTGAGTGTGTGTGTATGTGTATGTGAGAGAGCGTCTGAGCAAGTGTGTGTGTGTGTGTGTGTATGTGAGCGAGTGTGTGTGTGTGTGTGTGTGTGTGTGAGTGAGAGAGCGTCTGTGAGCGAGTGTGTGTGTGTGTGTATGTGAGAGAGCGTCTGTGAGTGTGTGAGAGAGCGTCTGTGAGCGAGTGTGTGTGTGTGAGAGAGCGTATGTGAGCGAGTGTGTGAGAGAGCGTCTGTGAGCGAGTGTGTGAGAGAGCGTCTGTGAGCGAGTGTGTGAGAGAGCGTCTGTGAGCAAGTGTGTGTGTGTGTATGTGAGCGAGTGTGTGTGTGTGTATGTGTGTGTGTGTGTGAGTGAGAGAGCGTCTGTGAGCGAGTGTGTGTGTGTGTGTGTATGTGAGAGAGCGTCTGTGAGCAAGTGTGTGAGAGAGCGTCTGTGAGCGAGTGTGTGAGAGAGCGTCTGTGAGCGAGTGTGTGAGAGAGCGTCTGTGAGCGAGTGTGTGAGAGAGCGTCTGTGAGCGAGTGTGTGAGAGAGCGTCTGTGAGCGAGTGTGTGAGAGAGCGTCTGTGAGCGAGTGTGTGAGAGAGCGTCTGTGAGCGAGTGTGTGAGAGAGCGTCTGAGCGAGTGTGTGAGAGCGTCTGTGAGCGAGTGTGTGTGTGTGTGAGAGAGAGAGAGCGTCTGTGAGCGAGTGAGTGTGTGTGTGTGAGCGTCTGTGAGCGAGTGTGTGAGAGAGCGTCTGTGAGCGAGTGTGTGTGAGAGAGAGTGTGTCTGTGTGAGAGAGCGTCTGTGAGCGAGTGTGTGAGAGAGCGTCTGTGAGCGAGTGTGTGAGAGAGCGTCTGTGAGCGAGTGTGTGTGTGAGCGAGTGTGTGTGTATGTGTGAGAGCGTCTGTGAGCGAGTGAGTGTGTGTGAGAGAGCGTCTGTGAGCGAGTGTGTGTCTGTGTGAGTGTGTGAGAGCGTCTGTGAGCGAGTGTGTGAGAGAGCGTCTGTGTGAGAGAGCGTCTGTGAGCGAGTGTGTGAGAGAGCGTCTGTGAGCGAGTGTGTGAGAGAGCGTCTGTGAGCGAGTGTGTGTGTGAGAGAGTGTGTGTCTGTGTGAGCGAGTGTGTGTGTGTGTGTGTGTGTATGTGTGAGAGAGCGTCTGTGAGCGAGTGAGTGTGTGTGAGAGAGCGTCTGTGAGCGAGTGTGTGTCTGTGTGAGAGCGTCTGTGAGCGAGTGTGTGTGTGAGAGAGTGTGTGTCTGTGTGAGCGAGTGTGTGTGTGAGAGAGCGTCTGTAAGCGAGTGTGTGTGTGTGTGAGAGAGTGTGTCTGAGCGAGTGTGTGTGTGTGTGTATGTGAGAGAGCGTCTGTGAGTGTGTGAGAGAGCGTCTGTGAGCGAGTGTGTGTGTGTGAGAGAGCGTATGTGAGCGAGTGTGTGAGAGAGCGTCTGTGAGCGAGTGTGTGAGAGAGCGTCTGTGAGCGAGTGTGTGAGAGAGCGTCTGTGAGCAAGTGTGTGTGTGTGTATGTGAGCGAGTGTGTGTGTGTGTATGTGTGTGTGTGTGTGAGTGAGAGAGCGTCTGTGAGCGAGTGTGTGTGTGTGTGTGTGTGTATGTGAGAGAGCGTCTGTGAGTGTGTGAGTGTGTGAGAGAGCGTATGTGAGCAAGTGTGTGAGAGAGTGTCTGTGAGCGAGTGTGTGTGTGTGTGTGTATGTGAGAGAGCGTCTGTGAGTGTGTGAGTGTGTGAGAGAGCGTATGTGAGCAAGTGTGTGAGAGAGCGTCTGTGAGCGAGTGTGTGAGAGAGCGTCTGTGAGCGAGTGTGTGAGAGAGCGTCTGTGAGCGAGTGTGTGAGAGAGCGTCTGTGAGCGAGTGTGTGAGAGAGCGTCTGAGCGAGTGTGTGAGAGCGTCTGTGAGCGAGTGTGTGTGTGTGTGAGAGAGAGAGAGCGTCTGTGAGCGAGTGAGTGTGTGTGTGTGAGCGTCTGTGAGCGAGTGTGTGAGAGAGCGTCTGTGAGCGAGTGTGTGTGAGAGAGAGTGTGTCTGTGTGAGAGAGCGTCTGTGAGCGAGTGTGTGAGAGAGCGTCTGTGAGCGAGTGTGTGAGAGAGCGTCTGTGAGCGAGTGTGTGAGAGAGCGTCTGTGAGCGAGTGTGTGTGTGAGCGAGTGTGTGTGTATGTGTGAGAGCGTCTGTGAGCGAGTGAGTGTGTGTGAGAGAGCGTCTGTGAGCGAGTGTGTGAGAGAGCGTCTGTGTGAGAGAGCGTCTGTGAGCGAGTGTGTGAGAGAGCGTCTGTGAGCGAGTGTGTGAGAGAGCGTCTGTGAGCGAGTGTGTGTGTGAGAGAGTGTGTGTCTGTGTGAGCGAGTGTGTGTGTGTGTGTATGTGTGAGAGAGCGTCTGTGAGCGAGTGAGTGTGTGTGAGAGAGCGTCTGTGAGCGAGTGTGTGTCTGTGTGAGAGCGTCTGTGAGCGAGTGTGTGTGTGAGAGAGTGTGTGTCTGTGTGAGCGAGTGTGTGTGTGAGAGAGCGTCTGTAAGCGAGTGTGTGTGTGTGTGAGAGAGTGTGTCTGAGCGAGTGTGTGTGTGTATGTGTGAGAGTGTCTGTGAGTGAGTGTGTGAGAGCGTCTGTGAGCGAGTGTGTATGTGTGAGAGCGTCTGTGAGCGAGTGTGTATGTGTGAGAGCGTCTGTGAGCGAGTGTGTGTCTGTGTGAGAGAGTGTGTGTCTGTGAGCGAGTTTGTGTGTGTGTCTGTGAGCGAGTGTGTCTGTGTGTGAGAGAGTGTCTGTGTGAGCGAGTGTGTGTGAGCGAGTGTGTATGTGTGAGAGCGTCTGTGAGCGAGTGTGTGTCTGTGTGAGAGAGTGTGTGAGTGTGTGTGTCTGAGCGAGTGTGTGTGAGAGAGCGTGAGCGAGTGTGTGTGAGAGTGTCTGTGAGAGAGTGTGTGCGAGTGTGTGTGTGAGAGAGAGTGTGTGTGTGTGTGTGTGAGCGAGTGTGTGTGTGCGTGTGTGTGAGAGTGTGTGTCTGTGAGCGAGTGTGTGTGTCTGTGAGTGTGTCTGTGAGCGAGTGTGTGTGTCTGTGAGTGTGTGTGTCTGTGTGAGCGAGTGTGTGTGTCTATGAGCGAGTGTGTGTGAGTGTCTATGAGCGAGTGTGTGTGTGAGTGTCTGTGAGCGAGTGCGTGTGTGTGAGAGTGTCTGTGAGCGTGTGTGAGTGTCTGTGAGAGTGTGTGTGTGTGAGAGTGTCTGTGAGCGTGTCTGAGTGAGTGTCTGTGAGCGAGTGTGAGTGTGTGTGTGAGAGTGTCTGTGAGAGAGTGTGTGTGTGTGTGTGTGTGAGTGTGTCTGTGTGAGTGTGTGTCTGAGCGAGTGTGTGTGTGAGTGTGTCTGTAAGAGTTTGTGTGTGTGTCTGTGAGCGTGTGTGTCTGTGTGAGCGAGTGTGTGTGTGTGTCTGTGTGAGCGAGTGTGTGTGTGTGTGTGTGTGTGAGTGAGAGAGCGTCTGTGAGCGAGTGTGTGTGTGTGTGTGTGTATGTGAGAGAGCGTCTGTGAGTGTGTGAGAGAGCGTCTGTGAGCGAGTGTGTGAGAGAGCGTCTGTGAGCGAGTGTGTGAGAGAGCGCCTGTGAGCGAGTGTGTGAGAGAGCGCCTGTGAGCGAGTGTGTGAGAGAGCGTCTGTGAGCGAGTGTGTGAGAGAGCGTCTGTGAGCGAGTGTGTGAGAGAGCGTCTGTGAGCGAGTGTGTGAGAGAGCGTCTGTGAGCGAGTGTGTGAGAGAGCGTCTGTGAGCGAGTGTGTGAGAGAGCGTCTGAGCGAGTGTGTGAGAGCGTCTGTGAGCGAGTGTGTGTGTGTGTGAGAGAGAGAGCGTCTGTGAGCGAGTGAGTGTGTGTGAGAGCGTCTGTGAGCGAGTGTGTGAGAGAGCGTCTGTGAGCGAGTGTGTGTGTGTGTGTGTGTGAGATTGTCTGTGAACGAGTGTGTGAGAGAGCGTCTGTGAGCGAGTGTGTGTGTGTGTGTGTATGTGAGAGAGCGTCTGTGAGTGTGTGAGTGTGTGAGAGAGCGTCTGTGAGCGAGTGTGTGAGAGAGCGTCTGTGAGCGAGTGTGTGAGAGAGCGTCTGTGAGCGAGTGTGTGAGAGAGCGTCTGTGAGCGAGTGTGTGAGAGAGCGTCTGTGAGCGAGTGTGTGAGAGAGCGTCTGAGCGAGTGTGTGAGAGCGTCTGTGAGCGAGTGTGTGTGTGTGTGAGAGAGAGAGCGTCTGTGAGCGAGTGAGTGTGTGTGAGAGCGTCTGTGAGCGAGTGTGTGAGAGAGCGTCTGTGAGCGAGTGTGTGTGTGTGTGTGTGTGAGATTGTCTGTGAACGAGTGTGTGAGAGAGCGTCTGTGAGCGAGTGTGAGAGAGCGTCTGTGAGCGAGTGTGTGTGAGAGAGAGTGTGTGTCTGTGTGAGAGAGCGTCTGTGAGCGAGTGTGTGAGAGAGCGTCTGTGAGCGAGTGTGTGAGAGAGCGTCTGTGAGCGAGTGTGTGAGAGAGCGTCTGTGAGCGAGTGTGTGTGTGAGCGAGTGTGTGTGTATGTGTGAGAGCGTCTGTGAGCGAGTGAGTGTGTGTGAGAGAGCGTCTGTGAGCGAGTGTGTGTCTGTGTGAGTGTGTGAGAGCGTCTGTGAGCGAGTGTGTGAGAGAGCGTCTGTGAGCGAGTGTGTGTGTGAGAGAGTGTGTGTCTGTGTGAGCGAGTGTGTGTGTGTGTGTATGTGTGAGAGAGCGTCTGTGAGCGAGTGAGTGTGTGTGAGAGAGCGTCTGTGAGCGAGTGTGTGAGAGCGTCTGTGAGCGAGTGTGTGTCTGTGTGAGTGCGTCTGTGAGCGAGTGTGTTTGTGAGAGAGTGTGTGTCTGTGTGAGCGAGTGTGTGTGTGAGAGAGCGTCTGTAAGCGAGTGTGTGTGTGTGTGAGAGAGTGTGTCTGAGCGAGTGTGTGTGTGTATGTGTGAGAGAGCGTCTGTGAGCGAGTGAGTGTGTGTGAGAGAGCGTCTGTGAGCGAGTGTGTGAGAGCGTCTGTGAGCGAGTGTGTGTCTGTGTGAGTGCGTCTGTGAGCGAGTGTGTGTGTGAGAGAGTGTGTGTCTGTGTGAGCGAGTGTGTGTGTGAGAGAGCGTCTGTAAGCGAGTGTGTGTGTGTGTGAGAGAGTGTGTCTGAGCGAGTGTGTGTGTGTATGTGTGAGAGAGTGTCTGTGAGTGAGTGTGTGTGTGAGAGCGTCTGTGAGCGAGTGTGTATGTGTGAGAGCGTCTGTGAGCGAGTGTGTATGTGTGAGAGCGTCTGTGAGCGAGTGTGTATGTGTGAGAGCGTCTGTGAGCGAGTGTGTGTGTGTGTGTATGTGTGAGAGAGCGTCTGTGAGCGAGTGTGTGTCTGTGTGAGAGAGTGTGTGTCTGTGAGCGAGTTTGTGTGTGTGTCTGTGAGCGAGTGTGTCTGTGTGAGAGAGTGTCTGTGTGAGCGAGTGTGTGTGAGCGAGTGTGTATGTGTGAGAGCGTCTGTGAGCGAGTGTGTGTGTGTGTGTGTATGTGTGAGAGAGCGTCTGTGAGCGAGTGTGTGTCTGTGTGAGAGAGTGTGTGTCTGTGAGCGAGTTTGTGTGTGTGTCTGTAAGCGAGTGTGTCTGTGTGAGCGAGTGTGTGAGTGTGTGTGTCTGAGCGAGTGTGTGTGAGAGAGCGTGAGCGAGTGTGTGTGAGAGTGTCTGTGAGAGAGTGTGTGCGAGTGTGTGTGTGAGAGAGAGTGTGTGTGTGTGTGTGTGTGAGCGAGTGTGTGTGTGCGTGTGTGTGAGAGTGTGTGTCTGTGAGCGAGTGTGTGTGTGTGTGTGTCTGTGAGCTAGTCTGTGTGTGCGAGTGTGTGTGTGTCTATGAGCGAGTGTGTGTGTGTGAGTGTCTATGAGCGAGTGTGTGTGTGAGAGTGTCTGTGAGCGAGTGCGTGTGTGTGAGAGTGTCTGTGAGCGTGTGTGAGTGTCTGTGAGAGTGTGTGTGTGTGAGAGTGTCTGTGAGCGTGTCTGAGTGAGTGTCTGTGAGCGAGTGTGAGTGTGTGTGTGAGAGTGTCTGTGAGAGTGTGTGAGTGTCTGTGAGAGAGTGTGTGTGTGTGTGTGTGTGAATGTGTCTGTGAGAGTGTGTGTGTCTGAGCGTGTGTGTGTGTGAGAGTGTCTGTAAGAGTTTGTGTGTGTGTCTGTGAGCGTGTGTGTCTGTGTGAGCGAGTGTGTGTGTGTGTGTCTGTGTGAGCGAGTGTGTGTGTGTGTGAGCGTGTGTCTGTGTGAGCGAGTGTGTGTGTGAGCGAGTGTGTCTGTGAGCGAGTGTGTGTGTGAGTGAGCGTGTCTGTGAGCGAGTGTGTGTGAGAGTGTGTGTGTCTGTGTGAGCGAGTGTGTGTGAGAGTGTGTCTGTGAGAGAGTGTGTGTGTGTGTCTGTGAGCGTGTGTGTCTGTGTGAGCGAGTGTGTGTGTGTCTGTGAGCGTGTCTGTGTGAGTGAGTGTGTGTGAGCGTGTCTGTGAGCGAGTGTGTGTGTGAGAGTATGTGTGTGTCTGTGTGAGCGAGTGTGTGTGTGTGTGTCTGAGAGAGTGTGTGTGTGTGTGTGAGAGAGTGTGTGTGTCTGTGAGCGACCGTGTGTGTCAGTGTGAGCAAGTGTGTGTCTGTAAGCGAGTGTGTGTGTGTGTGAGAGTGTCTGTGAGAGTGTGTGTGTGAGTGTCTGTGAGAGTGTGTGT
The DNA here is from genome assembly GCA_023566225.1 of Romanogobio albipinnatus. NCBI lineage: Eukaryota > Metazoa > Chordata > Actinopteri > Cypriniformes > Gobionidae > Romanogobio > Romanogobio albipinnatus. The sequence continues at coordinate 49,155,953 of CM042256.1, read as the reverse complement.
GTGAGTGTCTGTGAGTGTGTGTGGGAGAGTGTGTCTGTGAGTGAGTGTGTGTGTGTGTGAGTGTCTGTAAGAGAGTTTGTGTGTGTGTGTCTGTGACCGTGTGTGTCTGTGTGAGCGAGTGTGTCTGTGAGGAGTGTGTCTGAGCGAGTGTGTGTGTGTGTGTGTGTGTCTGTGAGCGAGTGTGTCTGTGAGAGTGTGTGTGTGTGTGTGTGTGAGAGAGCGTGTCTGTGAGCGAGTGTGTGTGTGTGTCTGTGAGTGTGTGTCTGAGCGAGTGTGTGTGTCTGTGAGAGAGTGTGTGTGTGTCTGAGCGAGTGTGTGAGTGTGTGTGAGAGTGTCTGTGAGAGAGTTTGTGTCTGTGAGCGTCTGTGTGTGTGTCTGTCTGTGAGCGTCTGTGTGTGTGTGAGCGAATGTGTGTGTGTCTATGAGCGTCTGTGTGTGTGAGCGTCTGAGCGAGTGTGTGTGTGAGAGTGTCTGTGTGAGTGTCTGTGAGCGAGTGTGTGTGTGAGAGTGTCTGTGAGCGAGTATGTGTGTGTGTGTGTGTCTGTGAGCGAGTGTGTCTGTGTGTCTGAGCGTGTGAGCGAGTGTGTGTGTTAGAGTGTGTGTGTGTGTGTGTGAGAGAGTGTCTGTGAGCGAGTGTGTGTGTGAGTGTCTGTGAGAGAGTGTGTGTGTGTCTGTGAGAGAGTGTGTGTGTGTGTGTGTGTGAGAGTGTCTGTGAGAGTGTGTGTGAGTGACTGTGAGAGAGTGTGTGAGAGAGTGTCTGTGAGCGAGTGTGTGTGTGTGTGTGTGAGAGAGAGTGTCTGTGAGAGTGTCTGTGAGCGAGTGTGTGTGTGAGTGTCTGTGAGCGAGAGTGTGTGTGTGAGAGAGTGTGTCTGTGAGCGAGTGTGTGTGTGTCTGTGAGAGAGTGTGTGTGTGTGAGTGTCTGTGAGCGAGTGTGTCTGTGAGCGAGTGTGTGTGTGTGAGTGTGTCTGTCTGTGAGCGAGTGTGTGCGTGTGTGAGAGAGTGTGTCTGTGAGCGAGTGTGTGTGTAAGAGTGTCTGTGAGAGTGTGTGTGTCTGAGCGAGTGTGTGTGTGTGTGTGAGAGCGAGTGTCTGTGTGTGTGAGCGAGTGTGTGAGTGTCTGTGAGCGAGTGTGTGTCTGTGTGAGCGAGTGTCTGTGTGAGAGTGTCTGTGAGAGTGTGTGTGTCTGAGCGAGTGTGTGTGTGTGAGTGTCTGAGCGAGTGTCTGTGTGTGAGCGAGTGTGAGAGTGTCTGTGAGCGAGTGTGTGTCTGTGAGAGTGTGTGTGTGTGTGTGTCTGAGCGAGTGTGTGTGTGAGAGAGTGTGTGAGTGTCTGTGAGCGTGTGTATGTGAGAGTGTGTGTGTGTGAGCAAGTGTGTGTGTGTGTGAGCGTGTGTGTGAGCGTGTGTGTGAGAGAGTGTGTGTGTGTGTGTGAGTGTGTGTGTGCGAGAGTGTGTGTGTGTGTGTGAGAGAGTGTCTGTGAGAGTGTGTGTGTGAGTGTCTGTGAGAGTGTGTGTGTGAGTGTGTCTGTGAGCGAGTGTGTGTGAGTGTCTGTGAGAGTGTCTATGAGCGAGTGTGTGTGTGTCTGTGAGCGAGTGTGTGAGTGTCTGTGAGCGAGTGTGTGTCTGTGAGAGTGTGTGTGTGTGTGTCTGAGCGAGTGTGTGTGTGAGAGAGTGTCTGTGAGCGAGTGTGTGAGTGTCTGTGAGCGTGTGTATGTGAGAGAGTGTGTGTGTGTGTGAGCAAGTGTGTGTGTGTGTGTGTGAGCGTGTGTGCGAGAGTGTGTGTGTGTGTGAGAGTGTCTGTGAGCAAATGTGTGTGTGTGTGTGTGTGAGTGTCTGTGAGAGAGTGTGTGTGTGAGTGTGTCTGTGAGCGAGTGTGTGTGAGTGTCTGTGAGAGTGTCTATGAGCGAGTGTGTGTCTGTGAGCGAGTGTGTGTGTGTGTCTGTGAGCGAGTGTGTGTGTGTGTGTCTGTGTGAGTGTGTCTGTGAGCGAGTGTGTGTGTGTCTGTGAGCGAGTGTGTGTGTGTGTGTGTGTGTGAGTGTGTCTGTGAGCGAGTGTGTGTGTGAGTGTGTCTGTGAGCGAGTGTGTCTGTGAACGAGTGTGTGAGTGTGTCTGTGAGCGAGTGTGTGTGCGTCTGTGAGCGAGTGTGTGTGTCTGTGAGCGAGTGTGTGTGTGAGTGTGTCTGTGAGCGAGTGTGTGTGAGTGTCTGTGAGAGAGTGTCTATGAGCGAGTGTGTGTGTGTGTCTGTGAGAGTGTCTATGAGCGAGTGTGTGTGAGCGTGTGGGTCTGTGAGAGTGTGTCTGTGAGCGAGTGTGTGTGTCTGTGAGCGAGTGTGTGTGTGAGTGTCTGTGAGCGAGTGTGTGTGTGTGTGTGTGTGAGTGTGTCTGTGAGCAAGTGTGTGTGTAAGTGTGTCTGTGAGCGAGTGTGTGTGTGTGTGTGTCTGTGAGCGAGTGTGAGTGTGTGTGTCTGTGAGAGAGTGTGTGTCTGTGAGTGAGTGAGTGTGTGTGAGTGTGTGTGGTCATCAGAGCTGCTAACACTCTTGAAGCTCCGCCCCATGCGCAGCAGCTCATTTGCATTTAAAGGGACACACACAAACGGCACATTTTAGCTCACCCTCAAAAAGTGACCATTTTAACATGATAAAGATGATCTGTGCTGTATTCTGAGCTGAAACTTCACACACACTCAGAGACTTATTGATCATAAAAGGCTAAACAGTTTAATTTCCTGTCTGCATGAGGTCACCAGAGCTGCTAACATGAGCTCTTGAAGCTCCGCCCCCGTGAGCAGCAGCTCATTTGCATTTAAAGGGACACACACAAACGGCAATTCAAGTTTAAGTTGAATTACTAAAACTAAAAGCTTTCCTTAAAATGACAAAAACACAAAAAATATTTTTTAAAAGCTCATTGAAAATAGTGTACACTCCCCTAAAGGATTATTAGGAACACACACTAATACTGTGTTTGACCCCCTTTCGCCTTCAGAACCGCCTTAATTCTACGTGGCATTGACTCAACAAGGAGCTGAAAGCATTCTTTAGAAATGTTGGCCCATATTGATAGGATAGCATCTTGCAGTTGATGGAGATTTGTGGGATGCACATCCAGGGCACGAAGCTCCCGTTCCACCACATCCCAAAGATGCTCTATTGGGTTGAGATCTGGGGACTGTGGCGGCCATTTTAGTCCAGTGAACTCATTGTCATGTTCAAGAAACCAATTTGAAATGATTGAAGCTTTGTGACATGGGGCATTATCCTGCTGGAAGTAGCCATCAGAGGATGGGCACATGCTGGTCATAAAGGGATGGACATGGTCAGAAACAATGCTCAGGTAGGCCGTGGCATTTAAACCATGCCCAATTGGCACTAAGGGGCCTAAAGTGTGCCAAGTAAACATCCCCCACACCATTACACCACCACCACCAGCCTGCACAGTGGTAACAAGGCATGATGGATCCATGTTCTCATTCTGTTTACGCCAAATTCTGACTCTACCATCTGAATGTCTCAACAGAAATCCAGACTCATCAGACCAGGCAACATTTTTCCAGTCTTCAACTGTCCAATTTTGGTGAGCTTGTGCAAATTGTAGCCTCTTTTTCCTATTTGTAGTGGAGATGAGTGGTACCCGGTGGGGTCTTCTGCTGTTGTAGCCCATCCGCCTCAAGGTTGTGCGTGTTGTGGCTTCACAAATGCTTTGCTGCATACCTCGGTTGTAACGAGTGGTTATTTCAGTCAAAGTTGCTCTTCTATCAGCTTGAATCAGTCGGCCCATTCTCCTCTGACCTCTAGCATCAACAAGGCATTTTGGCCCACAGGACTGCCACATACTGGATGAGTTTCCCTTTTCACACCATTCTTTGTAAACCCTAGAAATGGTTGTGCGTGAAAATCCCAGTAACTGAGCAGAATGTGAAATACTCAGACCGGACCGTCTGGCACCAACAACCATGCCACACTCAAAATTGCTTAAATCCCCTTTCTTTCCCATTCCGACATTCAGTTTGGAGTTCAGGAGATTGTCTTGACCAGGACCACACCCCTAAATGCATTGAAGCAGCTGCCATGTGATTGGTTGATTAGATAATTGCATTAATGAGAAATTGAACAGCTGTTCCTAATAATCCTTTAGGTGAGTGTAATATATAATAAGACGTGTTTGACAGATGTTTGGTGTCAGTGCGAGTCCATGAAACCCAACAGATTTCCTCTTTAATTGTAGTTTGCTGGAATACAGGTGTAAATATTAACAAAGGATAGTTCATGGTCAGACCTTACAACACATTCTACGAAAGAAAAGAAGGACAGGTAACACTGCAGTTTACCGCGGTGAGACGGACCGGTGCGCTCACACACACACACACACACACACACACACACACACACACACACACACACACACACACACACACACACACACACTGACATGATCGAGACACACACACACACTGACATGATCGAGACACACACACACACACACTGACATGATCGAGAGACACACACACACACACACACACTGACATGATCGAGACACACACAAACACACTGACATGATCGAGACACACACACACACCTCGACATGATCGAGACACACACACACACCTCGACATGATTGAGACACACACACACACACACACACACACTGACATGATTGAGACACACACACACACACACACACACACACTGACATGATTGAGACACACACACACACACACACACACACACACCTGACATGATTGAGACACACAGACACACACACACACACACACACACACACACACACACTGACATGATTGAGACACACACACACACACACACACACACACACTGACATGATTGAGACACACACACACACACTGACATGATTGAGACACACACACACACACTGACATGATTGAGACACACACACACACACATCGACATGATCGAGACACACACACACACTGACATGATTGAGACACACACACACACACACTGACATGATTGAGACACACACACACACACACACACACACACACCTCGACATGATCAAGACACACACACACACACACACACACACACACACCTCGACATGATCAAGACACACACACACACACCTCGACATGATCGAGACACACACACACACACCTCGACATGATCGAGACACACACACCTTGACACGATCGACAGCCGCTCACACACACACCTGGACATGATCTCGACAGCCACTCGGCACGCGCACACACCTTGACATGATCTCGACACACACACACACACCTTGACATGATCTCGACACACACACACACACCTTGACATGATCTCGACACACACACACCTTGACATGATCTCGACACACACACACACACCTTGACATGATCTCGACACACACACACACACACCTTGACATGATCGAGAGACACACACCTCAACAGCCGCTTACACACACTTCGACATGATCTCGACACACACACACACACACACACACCTTGACACGATCTCGACAGCCACTCTCTGTGTGTGTGTGCGCGTGTGTATATACAATCTCGACAGCCACTCGGCGTGCATACACACACACCTCGACACGATCTTGACAGCCGCTCGACACACACACACACACCTCTACAGCCGCTCGGCACACACAGATTTCGTCACACGCGCGTTCGCCCACAGTAACTCGTATCGTCTGTGAGGGATAGTTAATGATCACAGCCAGCGTTACGAAGCATATCCCAAAATAAGTGTACAATATGCACACTTGGAGAAATAGAAAATTAAAAGCTATATATGAATGAAGAGCAGAGACGCAGGACATAATGAAGCCACAGGCCCGATGTTGGAGGAGCGGCCCATCCCGAGGGAACGTCTCTGTGTCCGCGCCGCCCCATGACTCCAGCGGCTCATTGGTTGTTCTTGGCTTTGGCGTGTGTCAGAATGTGTGATTTGAGGTTGGTGGACTGGGCGAACTTTTTATTGCAGCCGTCAAACGGGCAAACGTAGGGCCGGTCCCCGGTGTGAATCCGGACGTGCGTCCGGAGGTTAAAGTCCAGCGAGAAACGCTTCCCACAGCCCTCAAACGTGCACTAGACGGAGAGAAGGACAGAACCCAGTCAGGGCGAGCCACAGGGCCAACAGCAAAACCACACGAGACCGGCTCACACACTTCATGAACCATACACAGAAACTATACATTCATACACATAAAAACAGTGTAAAGTAATAATAAACTGTGTAAGAGACTTTATTTTAAATATTAAAAAATATGAATTATACCTTGATCATTCACAGCACAGGCACTATAAGATATATAATAAGATAAATAATCTGCCAATGGGGTAAACAAAATAATCTTAACTCAAACAGAAAACCAGATTATTTTGCTGAATTATGAGTTATTTTCCCCCAAAACAAGACAAAAACTTTTGCTTGTGTAGTAAATGCTTCTTAATGTCATATTCTGTAGCAGGGCTGTACATATATGTCGCATGTGCTACAAAAAAATCGGTGTGTGCGATGAATATATTTACCCCAGGAGCACGCGTGCGATACAGTTTAGCATGTGAGACAGAGCTCGTTTGAGTGAAGGGAGAATTTGTTTTGTGCTCGTGTGAGGTTAATCTAGGGCTGCACGATTGGCTGAAATTAAACCAAAATCGAGATTTGTCTTTGAAATTATGAAAATCGCTTACATTTTTAAATAAATAAATGTGTAGATGATGCTCAGGGCGGATCGATCGGTTCGCAGTAAATGCTGCTCTATCTCTGCATGCACTGTGAGATGGAGTCATGGGCATTTTAGTTCGAAAAGCGGCACGGTTTGCATGAAAAATAGCTTTTAAAAAAGCTGTCAATCGCGGGCTCGGTGCGCACCGGGGTACCCGAGACTCTGAAGGAGGTGGCACTCGAACTGTCCCGCGATTCACGTGAAACGGACTCGGGTGCGCATTTGTTCAGGAAAAAAAGTAACCTGCATATGTGTTTTAGCTTATTACAATTGCGGGAACAATTGCGTGTTAAAGTGTTAAAGCCCCCTTAATGTGTATTAGAAAAAAGCAACAACCTCTTTCCAAACTTGTAATGAGAAGCGTTTACAAACCTGTTGTTCAACAAAAGAGAAATGAATCGAGTGTTTGAAATAACCTACTTTTGTAATCTGACAGGCTTCACATCACAGAATGAGGCAGAAATTATATTATTTTATATATTCTGCAGTGCAGTGATAGATTCGCGGTGTAGAGACGTCTACAGTACTTTTTTTCTTTCTCAGTGAATACATCAGATAAAATAAGACAACAATTTGACATTAGAGTCACATTTATCATAGTTTAATATTTTATTATACAACCTTAAAACTTTTTAATGATTTATGTTTTCTGTAAAATATAATAGTAATAATAATAATAATAATTGTTATTATTATTTTTATTCTTAAATATTTGTATTTTATAACACTTTTTGCATTTTTCAGACATGCTAACAGACGTATTATACATGCGCTACAAAACTTTCAGCCTCTGTAGCACCAGTGCTGTGTGCAAAACAAGTTAACGTACAGCCCTGTGTAGATATTTGGACTGAAAACAAGACAAAAATACTAAGTAAGAAAAGCATTTTTGCAGCGTAAGAGACAACTTTACAATATGCTTTTATTTAATCGTTACATAATATTTTTTAATATGTCCCAGCAGTTAAATCTGTGTCTGTATTGCATGTTTAAACTTTAATATCATTCATATTAATAGGTTAATACAGTAGATGTTTCTCCAGGAGTGTATAATGGGTTTGGACATTTTAGAGAAATTCTTAAAGGTCCCGTTCTTCGTGTCTTTTTGAAGCTTTTGAAGCTTTGTGTTTACAGTGTGCAATATAACACGTGTTCATGTTTCGCGTGTAAAAAAAACCCACAGTATTTTTAACACAATGTACTCATCTGTACACCGCTGTTCTCACTGTCCTAAAAACGGCTGATGAGTTCCTTTATTCTATGAAGTCCCTCCTTCAGAAATACGTAACGAGTTCTGATTGTGCCAGCGGTTCCCGTGTTGGGATTTGACCGCAGCTTAGCGAACGTGGAAAGGTCACGCCTCTTAACGGGAGATATATGCGCTCAATGATCTCTACAGCGTCCCTGGGAAAGCCAAACAAAGGTGATTTGACTCCGGGATGAAAATAACAGCGTCTCGACGACATGGCGACAAACACACTCATTTTTTTTGATTCACTCAATTTGCTTGATAAAACAGATTAAAATTAAGATATTTATTAAGATTTATACAAAACGAAATTCACTTTAAAGAAAGGCTTTCTGATATATCTGTTGTTCTTTCGTGTTTTATAGACTCGCTATAAACTAATATATAATTTCGTTATTTTACTAACCCAACTAATGCATAAGCGCTTTCTATATTCCACGTGAGGGAAAAGCTTCCTCCCACTTAAGAAGAGTTGTGTCCCTTTAAGCACTTTTTATTTTAATATATATCTCTTTACATAAATATTATTTTCTACTTAAAAAACAAACGAACTATAATTTCGTTATTTTTCTAACCCAACTAATGCGCGCACTTTTCTCAATCCGTTATGGAGCTATTCAATTGTGATTTTGCATATTGTTTTTTAAAAGTTTGTTCGTGTTGTTCAAATGACCAAAAGTAAGTGAGCCATTGTGAGCCATTTCACAACGAGACTGGAACAGAAAAAAAGAGCCAGAGCCAGCGGCAAATGTGAGAAGGACTAGCCGAGGAAAGGCGGGTCTCGCCGGGTAAACGAGCGCCGCTGATCCCCTGGATCTCACAACTCCGAAAACGCCAGATAAAATGCTCAAATAGGCTCTTTTTATAAATTAACACAGATTTGAGCTTTAAACAACTATATTATCGCCTGAAAAAGTCTTTAAACTACGTTTTGTCACACATTAATAGTAGTATTTTTTACAAAAAAGATGAGCTGGCTCATATAGGCTCATATAGAAGCCCCTCACTTGACGCGAATTCGCGTCTGCTGTGTAGTTGTCACACGTGAATTTCACGCGCGAATTATTCGTGCGAATCGCGTCCGGTGTGAACGCACCATCAGACTACAGTATTTAAAAGAGCAGAAATGCATCAGTTATATTCTCTATTTAATCTACAGAGCAATCCCTGTAAAGTGTTTAGGTTCAGTATAGAAGAGAGCAGGATTAGTGTGTGTCGCACTCGCGATGGTCACGATGGTTTCGCTCCTTCGGCATAACCCTACTGTACATTACGCTGAACTTGAATGCACATGAAATTAAAGGAAATAATTTTTCCCCGGCCTTAATTTGTTCGTGCTGGCCACGCCCCCGGCCACTATCAGAGGCCCGGCGTTTAATTGACAACAGGCTTTTATTATTTGAGGAAATACGGTAATAATGTGCAAGTAAGGGCTCCCTATATAGTTTACAGCATCATCTTTAAGAAACGTTAGGTTATAATTTAATTAATCTAAGGACAGACCATTTTTTCAGTAAACCACTGTTTAATAAAAAATAAATAAAAAGCCATTTTTTAAAACTGCTGACCCGAACCGTCAGTTTTGTGTGCCGTTACACCCCTATAGTGTGCGATGGCGTACCTGGAACGGCTTCTCCCCGGTGTGAACCAGCTGATGCCGCTTTAGTTTGGAGCTCTCCACGAAGGCCTTGCCGCACTCGGCGCACACGTGAACCCGCGGGCCGTGAGTGTGAAGGTGCTTCCTCATGGCCGAGTTATCCCTGAACATTTTACTGCAGCCCTGTCAGAAACACAGCAGAGGAGCGGTCAAGCCTCGCTCCTGACCGATGGAAACACACGGGCCGAGCCGCTCACCTTGTGCGGGCAGGCGATCGTCCTCGGCGCGTCGTCCTCCTTGATCTTCCTCGGCTTCATTCTAGACGGACACGATGACAGTCAGTGCTCAGACATCCCAGAGTTACCCAGAATGCTCTGTGTATCATTATAATTATATTCAGAACACTTCCACCCGCTGTCGACCCAGTGACACTCTATGAAAGCCCCTCATGTGACCAGTGTAGCGTTATTCTCCAATCTTAGACTTACCGGACGGGGCTACGAGCAAAATGACCGCCACTGTTACTGAAGGGGCTGAGAAACAAAACAACTAACATTGTAAAGGTCAAGCCATCTCAGAAGACCAATGTCCTCACAGCTCAAGTCAGTCAACAAATTAAAAGGCATGTTTTTCAAAAACATAAATATAAATAAAAAGCCGTTCACAGAAACTGATGCTGGCGCTGCATCCGGAGATCAGTGAGTTTACACACAGACATTAAAGAGACCGCTCACACAAACATGGAGATGAGCACATGACTCACTGTCCCTCAGATCATGCCCTGTGTGTGTGACACTCCTCCTGACCAGAGTTATATTAATAATGTCCTGATTCTTCCAGGCTTTATAATTCATCTGTCCATCATAAAAGTGCATCTGTCCATCATAAAAGCGCATCCGTCCATCATAAAACTGCATCCATCCATCATAAAAGCACATCCATCCATCATAAAACTGCATCCATCTATCATAAAAGCACATCCATCCATCATAAAAGTGCATCCATCCATCATAAAAGTGCATCCATCCATCATAAAAGTGCATCTATCCATCATAAAACTGCATGCATCCATCATAAAAGAGCATGCATCCATCATAAAAATGCATCCATCCATCATAAAAGTGCATCCATCCATCATAAAAGTGCATCCATCCATCATAAAACTGCATCCATCTATCATAAAAGTGCATCAATCCATCATAAAAGCGCATCCATCCATCATAAAAGAGCATGCATCCATCATAAAAGTGTATCTATCCATCATAAAACTGCATCCATCCATCATAAAAGCGCATCCATCTATCATAAATGTGTATCTATCCATCATAAAACTGCATCCACCCATCATAAAAGCGCATCCATCTATCATAAATGTGCATCCATTCATCATAAAAGTGATATTTCTTACACAAACGCGTCACGTCAGAAGGCCTTTATTAACCCCCAGAGCCGTGTGGGGAAGTTATGACGGATGGATGCACTTTCACTACCATTATAAAGCTTGGAAGAATCAGGACATTTATTAATATAACTATGATTGTGTTCGTCTAAGGGAATAATGTCACACAGACCAAGCATGACCTGAGGGAGAGTAAATTATGGGATAATGTTTATGTTTGTGTGAACCGTCTCTTTAATATCAGAAGCTGACCTGGCGAACTCTGCCAGCTGCTTCGGGTCTGACAGGTCGATTCCCGGGATTCCTCCGGGCGGGAGTTTCTTTCCCGTCAGGTATTCGGAATAATCCGGGGGAGAGTTTTCCCCGATGATCTGCTCCTCCACCACAGTCTCATGATCGATGTCCTTCTTGTCATCTGAAACACAAAGCCCAATCACACACGGGTTAAAACGAGTCAACAAAATCCGCTTTTTCCTCCACACGGACGACCTCAGGGACATCCGGGTCCCTCGAGCGAAAAACAACACTTTTATAACGTCAAAAGCCCCAATAAACACACGCGCGCGATGATTTCGGTCATCGGAATCCTTTAACCGCGTACATGTAGACCCGCGGAGGCAGTAAACAGACTCGCCTCAGATCCGACCGTTAAAAAAGTCTCACCTTCTCGGACATTTGAATCCAAAGTGTTTCGCGCTCATCCCGCGGAATCTGACATTCAAACCGCGAGACGGATTAACGGGTTTTAACGGTCTCCTGGAGCCGCAGCTCGCGCGGCCTACACGCCTCATCCGCTGCCGCGCGCTCGCGCCATCTTCAACCCGCAGCACCGGCGCCATCTTTTCGGGCCGCCATACTGGACTCGGGAACAT
>CM042256.1:49126641-49139141 GCA_023566225.1 Romanogobio albipinnatus | reverse complement strand
CTTTTCCCTCCACAGAAGCACGTCGCTAAACTAGTGAATGAACTTGCGCTCCCTGGGCGGTTCAGCGCAAAAAGGAGGCGTGTTCCGGCGCAAACAATCCCTGGTGCTATTTTGCTGTTCCATTAAACAATTGCGCCACTGACCAGAAAAAACCTAGTCTAAAGTCAGTGGCGCGTTGCGCGTTGTTCATTATGCTATTTTAAGGGCGCATGCTTGACCATAGCGTGCACAACGCGCATACACTTTGCTCATGTAATCTACACATGATGCAACAGTTATTTTTGCAAATCATAAATTGTTACACTAAAAAAATATTAACACATGAGATGACGGAAATCATTGTGGTGTGCCACGAAGATGTGAAAAATAGGCATAAATCTAGCTTACAAATTATTCAGGCTAATTATTTATTTATCCGACGCTATTTTGGGTGGGTTTCTCCCATCCCCATACAACACAACTTCTCTGTCTTTCACTGCTCTTACAAGAACATCAGTCTCCTCGGCTGTGAACCGCTCCTGGCGTGCGCCTGGTAAATACGCCATAATAATAGCAATCCATAATGGAACTTGCGCACCTGCTTTTAAAGGGAATGTTGGATGACGCTCTGATTGGTTTATTCACGTTACGCCCAAACCACACCTATGAATAATGAAGCTACTTCAGACCAACCCATTTTAGATTTGCGCCGGGCGCAAGAGCCATTTATCCCGCCGGGAAAATAGCAACAGCGCCGAGACCCGCCCACAAAGTTACTTGCGCTTTGCGCTTTGACACTTGCGTTTCAGATCGTTAAAATAGGGCCCACAATGTTATGCCTGATGGGTGTATATAATATTGTGTTATGTAATGCCTGAAGAGGGCGCTAACAGACTTCTGATGGTTGTCACCTTGTGTAATATTGCCTAAACAACATTTAATTTACATTTCCACTTAATATTTCATATTTGTCCACTTCTTTACGACAGAAGTGCTGTAATATCTTGAACAAGAACATGTGGACATGTAAACGTGTGTGTGGGGACTACAAAACTAAAATAGCAAACTTTAAAATAGCATAATGGGGCGGAGTGTGTCCCCGTAGACACACACCGGACTGTTTCCCCGCAAACACACACCGGAGTGTGTCCCCGTAAACACACACCGGACTGTGTCCCCGTAAACACACACCGGAGTGTGTCCCCGTAAACACACACCGGACTGTGTCCCCGTAAACACACACCGGACTGTGTCCCCGTAAACACACACCGGAGTGTGTCCCCGTAAACACACACCGGAGTGTGTCCCCGTAAACACACAGAAGTGTGTCCCCGTAAACACACACCAGAGTGTGTCCCCGTAAACACACACCGGAGTGTGTCCCCGTAAACACACACCGGAGTGTGTCCCCGTAAACACACACCGGGGTGTGTCCCTGTAAACACACACCGGGGTGTGTCCCCGTAAACACACACTGGGGTGTGTCCCTGTAAACACACACTGGGGTGTGTCCCTGTAAACACACACAGGAGTGTGTCCCTGTACCTGTTTCATCCTGTCGAAGTCTAAGGCGTCTGAGTCGCCGATGCTTCCCACGGGCCGGACCCTGTGGAGCGACGGAGACATGTTAGACATGTGTGTGTGTGTGTGTGTGTGTGTGTACACGAGGCGCTCTGCTCTCACCTGGACACCAGCGACGATCTCTCCGCGGAGTTGGCTCGGTCCCACGGCTTCTTCACTCCGTCTGCGGGACAAACACACACTTACAGTAAAGCTCCTTTACTCAGCAGAACCCACTTTATAAGAACTACAACTGGCGACTCGTCTGGACTACAACTGCGAGGTCATTTAAATAATCTCCGCCCACGGACTACTGTCGATTACTGTTTGAATCACCATCGTTTATCACGATTAGATGTTGTGTAACTAAAGTCTCTAAAACAAAACACACCCCTCTGAACCGTCCCGTCTCCCGTGAATGAAAGCCGTTCTGCACGATCCTCTTGTTTATTATTATTATGATTATTTTTTTATTATTGAGTGTAAATCAAGTTTGGTTTTAAATCGCCACTATTTACATCTGAGTTATGAAGAGGCGGGACATTTCCCAAATAGGCGCTATAAGTGCTGTCAATCAACCAACCGCGGTCACATGACTCGCTGTTCTCCGCCTTAAAGGCGCAGTGTGTAATTACTCAACTCAGAGGCGTGTCTTGACTCGTGAGTGGGCGGAGCTTTTATTCTGCCGCGAGCGCTTCCGCTTCTTCCGCTCATGCGTGTGTGTGTTTGATCCTCTCACACACATGTGAGTGTGTTAAAGTGTTGTGATGCTACTATGAGACACTTGTTCACTCTGTAGTGAGCGAGATCATATGAGGCGGGAAAACATGGCACTCTGTGCGCTAAACCAACAACAGCAGATTTACACAATCAGACTAACTGTGTTGAGCTGGAGAACAATGAGGAGTTTCTGTCCATCAATGATCCAAACAGTGGCTAATAAAACACACCAGATATTAAAGCGCCGATAGTGTTGCCATGGTTACCGCACAATAGGACGCGGGGATGATGTCACTGATGGGCCACGCACACTTTCCTATTGTAATGAGTAATGCACAAAAATAAAATTTTCAAATTTTATATGAAATATGAACACATTTCCGGCTCAGTTGCTCAATCGTGTGTTGTGTGGGATGTATGGGATGTATGGGTCACTCGTACCTGCGGAGTTCTGCCCACGGGAGTTCAGGTCGTCCTGGAAAACATTAGAATCATTCACGGCAACAACACTGACATCTCCAACAGCCATGGGACATATTCATATCTCAATAACTCAACACATATTCATATCTCAATAACTCAACACATATTCATATCTCAATAACTCAACACATATTCATATCTCGATAACTCAACACATATTCATATCTCAATAACTCAACACATATTCATATCTCAATAACTCAACACATATTCATATCTCAATAAATCAACACATATTCATATCTCAATAACTCAACACGTGTTCATATCTCAATAACTCAACACATATTCATATCTCAATAACTCAACACATGTTCATATCTCAATAACTCAACACATATTCATATCTCAATAACTCAACACATATTCATATCTCAATAATTCAACACGTGTGATATCTCAATAACTCAACACATGTTCATATCTCAATAACTCAACACATATTCATATCTCAATAATTCAACACGTGTGATATCTCAATAACTCAACACTTGATATCTCAATAACTCAACACATATTCATATCTCAATAACTCAACACATATTCATATCTCAATAACTCAACACATGTTCATATCTCAATAACTCAACACGTGTGATATCTCAATAACTCAACACATATTCATATCTCAATAACTCAACACATGTTCATATCTCAATAACTCAACACATGTTCATATCTCAATAACTCAACACGTGTGATATCTCAATAACTCAACACGTGTGATATCTCAATAACTCAACACATATTCATATCTCAATAACTCAACACATATTCATATCTCAATAACTCAACACATGTTCATATCTCAATAACTCAACACGTGTGATATCTCAATAACTCAACACATGTTCATATCTCAATAACTCAACACATGTTCATATCTCAATAACTCAACACATGTTCATATCTCAATAACTCAACATGTGTGATATCTCAATAACTCAACACATGTTCATATCTCAATAACTCAACATGTGTGATATCTCAAAAACTCAACACATATTCATATCTCAAGAACTCAACACATGTTCATATCTCAATAACTCAACACATGTTCATATCTCAATAACTCAACACATATTCATATCTCAATAACTCAACACATATTCATATCTCAATAACTCAACACACATTCATATCTCAATAACTCAACACACATTCATATCTCAATAACTCAACACATATTCATATCTCAATAACTCAACACACATTCATATCTCAATAACTCAACACATATTCATATCTCAATAACTCAACACATATTCATATCTCAATAACTCAACACGTGTTCATATCTCAATAACTCAACACGTGTTCATATATCAATAACTCAACACATATTCATATCTCAATAACTCAACACATATTCATATCTCAATAACTCAACACACATTCATATCTCAATAACTCAACATGTGTGATATCTCAATAACTCAACACATATTCATATATCAATAACTCAACACACATTCATATCTCAATAACTCAACACATATTCATATCTCAATAACTCAACACATATTCATATCTCAATAACACAACACATATTCATATCTCAATAACTCAACACGTGTGATATCTCAATAACTCAACACATATTCATATCTCAATAACTCAACACATGTTCATATCTCAATAACTCAACACATATTCATATCGCAATAACTCAACACGTGTGATATCTCAATAACTCAACACGTGTGATATCTCAATAACTCAACACGTGTGATATCTCAATAACTCAACACATTCATATCTCAATAACTCAACACATATTCATATCTCAATAACTCAACACATGTTCGTATTTCAATAACTCAACACGTGTGATATCTCAATAACTCAACACATGTTCATATCTCAATAACTCAACACATGTTCATATCTCAATAACTCAACACATGTTCATATCTCAATAACTCAACATGTGTGATATCTCAATAACTCAACACATGTTCATATCTCAATAACTCAACATGTGTGATATCTCAATAACTCAACACATGTTCATATCTCAATAACTCAACATGTGTGATATCTCAATAACTCAACACATGTTCATATCTCAATAACTCAACACATGTTCATATCTCAATAACTCAACACATATTCATATCTCAATAACTCAACACATGTTCATATCTCAATAACTCAACACGTGTGATATCTCAATAACTCAACACATGTTCATATCTCAATAACTCAACACATGTTCATATCTCAATAACTCAACACATGTTCATATCTCAATAACTCAACATGTGTGATATCTCAATAACTCAACACGTGTGATATCTCAATAACTCAACACATATTCATATATCAATAACTCAACACGTGTGATATCTCAATAACTCAACACATATTCATATCTCAATAACTCAACACATGTTCGTATTTCAATAACTCAACACGTGTGATATCTCAATAACTCAACACATGTTCATATCTCAATAACTCAACACATGTTCATATCTCAATAACTCAACACATGTTCATATCTCAATAACTCAACATGTGTGATATCTCAATAACTCAACACATGTTCATATCTCAATAACTCAACATGTGTGATATCTCAATAACTCAACACATGTTCATATCTCAATAACTCAACATGTGTGATATCTCAATAACTCAACACATGTTCATATCTCAATAACTCAACACATGTTCATATCTCAATAACTCAACACATATTCATATCTCAATAACTCAACACATGTTCATATCTCAATAACTCAACACGTGTGATATCTCAATAACTCAACACATGTTCATATCTCAATAACTCAACACATGTTCATATCTCAATAACTCAACACATGTTCATATCTCAATAACTCAACATGTGTGATATCTCAATAACTCAACACGTGTGATATCTCAATAACTCAACACATATTCATATATCAATAACTCAACACGTGTGATATCTCAATAACTCAACACATATTCATATCTCAATAACTCAACACATATTCATATCTCAATAACTCAACACGTGTGATATCTCAATAACTCAACACGTGTGATATCTCAATAACTCAACACGTGTGATATCTCAATAACTCAACACGTGTGATATCTCAATAACTCAACACATATTCATATCTCAATAACTCAACACGTGTGTGTGTGTGTGTGTGTGTGTGTGTGTGTATGTACTTAAATTGAAAATAATATTTTTTTATTTTTTATTATTGAGTGTAAATCAAGTTTGGTTTTAAATCGCCACTATTTACATCTGAGTTATGAAGAGGCGGGACATATCCCAAATAGGGGCTATAAGTGCTGTCAATCAACCAACCGCGGTCACATGACTCGCTGTTCTCCGCCTTAAAGGCGCAGTGTGTAATTACTCAACTCAGAGGCGTGTCTTGACTCGTGAGTGGGCGGAGCTTTTATTCTGCTGTGAGCGCTTACGCTTCTTTCACTCATGCGTGTGTGTGTTTGATCCTCTCACACACATGTGAGTGTGTTAAAGTGATGTTGTGATGAGACACTTGTTCACTCTGCAGTGAGCGAGATCATATGAGGCGGGAAAACATGGCACTCTGTGCGCTAAACCAACAACAGCAGATTTACACAATCAGACTAACTGTGTTGAGCTGGAGAACAATGAGGAGTTTCTGTCCATCAATGATCCAAACAGCGGCTAATAAAACACGTGTGATATCTCAATAACTCAACACATATTCATATCTCAATAACTCAACACGTGTGATATCTCAATAACTCAACACATATTCATATCTCAATAACTCAACACGTGTGATATCTCAATAACTCAACACATATTCATATCTCAATAACTCAACACATATTCATATCTCAATAACTCAACACATGTTCATATCTCAATAACTCAACACATATTCATATCTCAATAACTCAACACGTGTGATATCTCAATAACTCAACACATATTCATATCTCAATAACTCAACACGTGTGGTATCTCAATAACTCAACACATATTCATATCTCAATAACTCAACACATGTTCATATCTCAATAACTCAACACGTGTGATATCTCAATAACTCAACACATATTCAAATCTCAATAACTCAACACGTGTGATATCTCAATAACTCAACACATATTCATATCTCAATAACTCAACACGTGTGATATCTCCATAATTCAACACGTGTGATATCTCAATAACTCAACACGTGTGATATCTCAATAACTCATTTATTGCTATAATTGATCCAATAAATGATATGATTTATTGATATGAATAACTCAATAACACATATTCATATCTCAATAACTCAACACGTGTGATATCTCAATACCTCAACACATGTTCATATCTCAATAACTCAACACATGTTCATATCTCAATAACTCAACACATGTTCATATCTCAATAACTCAACACATATTCATATCTCAATAACTCAACACATGTTCATATCTCAATAACTCAACACATATTCATATCTCAATAACTAAACACATGTTCATATCTCAATAACTCAACACATATTCATATCTCAATAACTCAACACATATTCATATCTCAATAACACAACACATATTCATATCTCAATAACTCAACACGTGTGATATCTCAATAACTCAACACGTGTGATATCTCAATAACTCAACACATATTCATATCTCAATAACTCAACACATATTCATATCTCAATAACACAACACATATTCATATCTCAATAACTCAACACATATTCATATCTCAATAACTCAACACATATTCATATCTCAATAACTCAACACATATTCATATCTCAATAACTCAACACGTGTGATATCTCAATATCTCAACACATATTCATATCTCAATAACTCAACACATGTTCATATCTCAATAACTCAACACATATTCATAACTCAATAACGTGTGATATCTCAATAACTCAACACATATTCATATCTCAATAACTCAACACGTGTGATATCTCAATAACTCAACACGTGTGATATCTCAATAACTCAACACATGTTCATATCTCAATAACTCAACACATGTTCATATCTCAATAACTCAACACATGTTCATATCTCAATAACTCAACACGTGTGATATCTCAATAACTCAACACATATTCATATCTCAATAACTCAACACGTGTGATATCTCAATAACTCAACACACATTCATATCTCAATAACTCAACACATGTTCATATCTCAATAACTCAACACATATTCATATCTCAATAACTCAACACATGTTCATATCTCAATAACTCAACACATGTTCATATCTCAATAACTCAACACATGTTCATATCTCAATAACTCAACACGTGTGATATCTCAATAACTCAACACATATTCATATCTCAATAACTCAACACGTGTGATATCTCAATAACTCAACACACATTCATATCTCAATAACTCAACACATGTTCATATCTCAATAACTCAACACATATTCATATCTCAATAACTCAACACATGTTCATATCTCAATAACTCAACACATGTTCATATCTCAATAACTCAACACATATTCATATCTCAATAACTCAACACATGTTCATATCTCAATAACTCAACACACATTCATATCTCAATAACTAAACACATGTTCATATCTCAATAACTCAACACATATTCATATCTCAACTCAACACGTGTGATATCTCAATAACTCAACACATATTCATATCTCAATAACTCAACACATGTTCATATCTCAATAACTCAACACATATTCATATCTCAATAACTAAACACATGTTCATATCTCAATAACTCAACACATATTCATATCTCAATAACTCAACACATATTCATATCTCAATAACACAACACATATTCATATCTCAATAACTCAACACGTGTGATATCTCAATAACTCAACACGTGTGATATCTCAATAACTCAACACATATTCATATCTCAATAACTCAACACATATTCATATCTCAATAACACAACACATATTCATATCTCAATAACTCAACACATATTAATATCTCAATAACTCAACACATATTCATATCTCAATAACTCAACACATATTCATATCTCAATAACTCAACACGTGTGATATCTCAATATCTCAACACATATTCATATCTCAATAACTCAACACATGTTCATATCTCAATAACTCAACACATATTCATAACTCAATAACGTGTGATATCTCAATAACTCAACACATATTCATATCTCAATAACTCAACACGTGTGATATCTCAATAACTCAACACGTGTGATATCTCAATAACTCAACACATGTTCATATCTCAATAACTCAACACATGTTCATATCTCAATAACTCAACACATGTTCATATCTCAATAACTCAACATGTGTGATATCTCAATAACTCAACACATATTCATATCTCAATAACTCAACACGTGTGATATCTCAATAACTCAACACACATTCATATCTCAATAACTCAACACATGTTCATATCTCAATAACTCAACACATATTCATATCTCAATAACTCAACACATGTTCATATCTCAATAACTCAACACATGTTCATATCTCAATAACTCAACACATGTTCATATCTCAATAACTCAACACGTGTGATATCTCAATAACTCAACACATGTTCATATCTCAATAACTCAACACATGTTCATATCTCAATAACTCAACACATATTCATATCTCAATAACTCAACACATGTTCATATCTCAATAACTCAACACATGTTCATATCTCAATAACTCAACACATGTTCATATCTCAATAACTCAACACATATTCATATCTCAATAACTCAACACATATTCATATCTCAATAACTCAACACATGTTCATATCTCAATAACTCAACACGTGTTCATATCTCAATAACTCAACACATGTTCATATCTCAATAACTCAACACATATTCATATCTCAATAACTCAACACATATTCATATATCAATAACTCAACACATGTTCATATCTCAATAACTCAACACATATTCATATCTCAATAACTCAACACATATTCATATATCAATAACACAACACATATTCATATCTCAATAACTCAACACGTGTGATATCTCAATAACTCAACACGTGTGATATCTCAATAACTCAACACATATTCATATCTCAATAACTCAACACGTGTGATATCTCAATAACTCAACACATGTTCATATCTCAATAACTCAACACATATTCATATATCAATAACTCAACACATATTCATATCTCAATAACTCAACACGTGTGATATCTCAATAACTCAACACATATTCATATCTCAATAACTCAACACATGTTCATATCTCAATAACTCAACACATATTCATATCTCAAGAACTCAACACATGTTCATATCTCAATAACTCAACACATGTTCATATCTCAATAACTCAACACATATTCATATCTCAATAACTCAACACATATTCATATCTCAATAACTCAACACATATTCATATCTCAATAACTCAACACATATTCATATCTCAATAACTCAACACGTGTGATATCTCAATAACTCAACACATGTTAATATCTCAATAACTCAACACATTCATATCTCAATAACTCAACACGTGTGATATCTCAATAACTCAACACATGTTAATATCTCAATAACTCAACACGTGTGATATCTCAATAACTCAACACGTGTGATATCTCAATAACTCAACACCTGTGATATCTCAATAACTCAACACATGTTCATATCTCAATAACTCAACACATGTTCATATCTCAATAACTCAACACATATTCATATCTCAATAACTCAACACATATTCATATCTCAATAACTCAACACGTGTGTGTGTGTGTGTGTGTGTGTATGTACTTAAATTGAATATAACATTCTGCATTGCAGTTTTAACATAAACAAACCCAATTATTGTGATTCTGCACTGCAAAAAGTGCTTTCTTACTCAGTGTTTCTGTTTTGTTTCCAGTCCAAAACTCTAAACATCCTCCCATTAAGAAGCTTTCACTAGACGAGTCGTGTTTTAGGGGAAAATAACTCAAAATAAAGTGAGTTTATGCTTAAAATAAGCTAAATAATCTTGTTTTCTGTTTGAATTAAGATTATTGATCTTATTTTAAGCATAAACTCACTTTTTTTTTTTAGTTATTTTCCCCTAAAACACGACTCGTCTAGTGAATGCTTCGTGTTTTGAAGGGGTGATGAATTGAGAAATCAACTTTCTCTTAATATATAAAAGTTCATGGTGATATAAGAATATCCTGTAAATTTCAGAGCCGTCCTTGTTAGTCAAAGAAAAGCTTTTATTGACACCAGGCCCAGAAAACGAGAGATCTCAGAATATGTCGACCACTGACGTCACAGGACACAGAAGCCCCGCCTCAAGCCCCGCCCACCGACTCGTGGAGCTAAGTCGGTCGCCGAGCAATAAACATGCGGTTTCATCTCACGTGTGTAAGATATTGGGTTTGTTCCGTCATTTAACCGCGGATTCGTTTGTAAACAAGACACAGGTGGAGACTGGATTTGCAGACATATTGGGATTAAAACACAACGCTGTGCTTCTGGATCCGACAGGAACGCTGCAACACACTGATGTGAGAAAAACATGTTTTTATATGTGTTAGTGTTGCATTGTTACAGATCGTTTGATATCTATTGATTACACACCTTAGCACGCGGTCACAGGCTGGAGAAGCTGTTATTGGTTCATTCGGGATCAGACTAGGACTTGTAACTCCTGCTCGCACACCCCAACATCCCGGGGCTATGTGCTTTTCAGACAGGCTATCACCGGCAGGCTGTAGTGAAATAACATTCCTTTCTTGCATGCGTGTGTGTGTGTGTGTGTGTGTGTGCGGTTCGCGGTTATATTCACTGATGATCAAGCGAAATGATACAGAAATAACATCCCAATCAATCGCGGGTGGATGAGAGATGAATCATTGTGTGTGTTTGATAAAGACATTTTGTTTTCCAGTAGATGGCAGCAAACTTCCACTAATATGCACATTCATGTTTTCACCATGAATTAAACTGAGAAATTTAGATATTTAATGTGAAATTTACATAAAATGTTGCTATTTTAAATAAACCTGTATATAAATATCATTACTAATTTCGTCAAATACATTTTAATATGTCCATATGTCCCCTTAAAACTGCACAACTGTAGAGTAAAAACATTAGGCTATTAAAAAAGTGATATTACATGCAATTAAAAAAACAGATATGATTCTTTTTGACAAAATCCACTGGAGAGCCCAGAACAGCTGCTTGCATATAGTTTAAGGTCAAACTGGAATTAATTAGCGTACATTAGTATTTTACTACTATGCAAATAAATAAACTGTTCATTCATTACACCACTTTACAGTCCCTCCAGAAAAATGCGACTTTTTTTTGTGATTGTTGCGGGCAAAAATCCTTGATTATGCGGCATGTTTTCTTAAAAAATGCGATGAAAAATGCGGGATATTTATGCAATTTTATGCGATGAAATTGCGGGAACTTGCAAAAACTGCGGTTTGATGAAAAAGAGAAAAAAAGCACTACATCACAGAAATGCCTGGAATATTTAATCTTGTATCTTGTATTTATATCTTGTTTTATTGAAGACCTTAATAAACACACGGCTCAAATTTACAAAACATTGAGTCAAACAAGTTCTGTAGCTTTACAAAAGGAATATGCTACAACTTCTGAAGAAATGAATAAATAACTTCCTGTTTTACAGACATTTGAGTGCTTCCAATGCACAAAGTGCAATCTCTTAAAGGGTTTGTTCATCCAAAAATTTAAATTCTGTCATGAATGACGTCCCCTCATGTT
>CM042256.1:49089141-49116641 GCA_023566225.1 Romanogobio albipinnatus | reverse complement strand
TCATGACTGTTAATGAAGAGGGAGGGATTATCGTTAATTAGCCAAAATCTGTAGAGTACAAAAAGACCAAAGGGCAGCATCTCAACAGTGTGACTAGATGTGGAACAATGGCAGGAAGTTGGTGTGCTGTTCAGTCGCTGGTGCTTTGTGTGTGGTTTTGTGTTTTCTGTCTTCTGTCATGCTGTTCCACAGTGGAATTATCCATCCAAGAATCCTCAATCTCTAATATTACAGCAAACTGACCAGCGGCTTCAACAACAAGCTAGTCAACAGTTTCCTCAGCAGGTTCAACAAGCTAGTCAACAGTTTCCTCAGAAGGTTCAACAACAAGCTAGTCAACAGTTTCCTCAGCAGGTTCAACAAGCTAGTCAACAGTTTCCTCAGAAGGTTCAACAACAAGCTAGTCAGCAGTTTCCTCAGAAGGTTCAACAACAAGCTAGTCAGCAGTTTCCTCAGAAGGTTCAACAACAAGCTAGTCAGCAGTTTCCTCAGAAGGTTCAACAACAAGCTAGTCAGCAGTTTCCTCAGAAGGTTCAACAACAAGCTAGTCAGCAGTTTCCTCAGAAGGTTCAACAACAAGCTAGTCAGCAGTTTCCTCAGAAGATTCAACAACAAGCTAGTCAGCAGTTTCCTCAGAAGATTCAACAACAAGCTAGTCAGCAGTTTCCTCAGAAGGTTCAACAACAAGCTAGTCAGCAGTTTCCTCAGAAGGTTCAACAACAAGCTAGTCAGCAGTTTCCTCAGAATATTCAACAACAAGCTAGTCAACAGTTTCCTCCACAGATTCAACAAGCTAGTCAACAGTTTCCTCAGCAGGTTCAACAAGCTAGTCAACAGTTTCCTCAGCAGGTTCAACAAGCTAGTCAACAGATTCCTCAGAAGGTTCAAAAACAAGCTAGTCAACAGTTTCCTCAGCAGGTTCAACAAGCTAGTCAACAGTTTCCTCAGCAGGTTCAACAAGCTAGTCAACAGTTTCCTCAGAAGGTTCAACAACAAGCTAGTCAGCAGTTTCCTCAGAAGGTTCAACAACAAGCTAGTCAGCAGTTTCCTCAGAAGGTTCAACAGCAAGCTAGTCAGCAGTTTCCTCAGACGGTTCAACAGCAAGCTAGTCAGCAGTTTCCTCAGACGGTTCAACAAGCTAGTCAGCAGTTTCCTCAGACGGTTCAACAAGCTAGTCAGCAGTTTCCTCAGACGGTTCAACAAGCTAGTCAGCAGTTTCCTCAGACGGTTCAACAAGCTAGTCAGCAGTTTCCTCAAACGTTTCAACAAGCTAGTCAGCAGTTTCCTCAGACGTTTCAACAAGCTAGTCAGCAGTTTCCTCAGACGTTTCAACAAGCTAGTCAGCAGTTTCCTCAGAAGGTTCAACAACAAGCTAGTCAGCAGTTTCCTCAGCTGGTTCACACTAAGCAGCCAGTGGCACAGGCAGAGCCTCTTGACAAATGTGCTGTTGCTGATTATGAGCAGATCCAATGTGGTCCACCTGGTATCAGTGGTGCTGAGTGTGAAGCTATCAACTGCTGCTTTAACGGACAGCAGTGTTACTATGGGAAGGCAGGTAAGAGTGTCGAGTCCATGTAAAGGTGTTCATGTTCAACTGATCCTCAGCAATAACCTGCTCTTGTGCCTTGTTCCAGTGACTGTCCAGTGTATAAGAGATGGTCAGTTTGTGGTAGTGGTGGCTAGAGATGTCACATTGCCTCGCTTGAGCCTGGATTCAGTCCGTCTCCTGGGTGGAAGCGACCCACCTTGCAGTCCTGTGGGATCCACACCTTCCTTTGCTATATACCAGTTCCCTGTCACTGCCTGTGGCACGAGCATGATGGTGAGTAGCTGCTTGTGTTTCTGCATGGCTTATAATGGACTGGATGCCAACAGTTACTATTTGCAGGAGGACGGTGGATATGTGGTGTATGAAAACAGAATGACCTCCTCGTATGAAGTGGGTGTTGGACCACTTGGTTCCATCACAAGGGACAGCCATTTTGAGTAGGTGCTCTTATGCTTTAGCATGAATGTTAATCCTTGACAAATGCTACAAGCTCACTGTTTGTTGTCCAGGCTTCTCTTCCAGTGTAGGTACTCTGCTACTGCTGTGGAGGCTCTGGTTGTGGAGGTCAACACTGTTCCTGCACCTCCACCAGTAGCTGCTCCTGGACCCCTCAGGGTGGAGCTTAGACTGGCGAATGGTCAATGTGTCACCAAAGGCTGTGCAGAAGGCAAGTGTCTGTCCCAAGTATGCATGAGTATTCTAAAACTCCAGGTTGCAGCAGTTTCTGGTTAAACGTTGTGTCCTTCCTCAGGGGATGAGGCGTACACGTCCTACTACAGTGGTGCTGATTATCCGGTCACAAAAGTCCTGCGGGAGCCTGTGTATGTTGAGGTGCGCATTTTGGAGAGGACCGACCCCAACATTGTCCTAATGTTGGGACGTTGCTGGGCGACATCAACCCCCAGTCCTCTCAGTCTACCCCAGTGGGACCTTCTGGTTGATGGGTGAGTAAGGCCGGCTTTATCCATCTAGTGTGCTGTAAGGCGTCTCTGACTGCCTCTTTGCCTTTCAGATGCCCTTACCAGGATGACCGTTACCTGACCACATTGGTGGCTGGATCTTCTGGTCTCCAGTTCCCAACCCACTACAAGCGCTTTGTTGTGAAGATGTTCACATTTGTGGATCCAGCATCACTGGCTCCTCCTCTGCAGGAAACCGTATGCTCCGCCGCCTTACCTGAACCTTAATATTAGTCTTATAGGGATTTCTGTGGCTTAACCCTTTCCCCCTCTGTTAGATCTTCATCCACTGTAGTACAGCGGTGTGCCATCCCTCTTCTGGCTCCTGTGAGCAAAGCTGCGCTAGGAAAAGTGAGTGCTTGCTGTAAACTGACTTCAGGAACCATGAGAGTATAGTATTTGAATGCCACATGTTTCTACCCCTTCTCTTATAGGAAGAGATGCTGATGTCAAGACCATCTCTAGTGGACAAACTGTGGTGTCTAGTGGAGAAGTTACCCTGGTCATGTGACTTTGGTTATAATGGTTTTAATAAACTTCTTGATTCCACCCTGTGTCTCTTTGGCATTGATTTCTGACAGTAGTCAGTTTTCATGACTGTTCTCAGTTTGATTTATTGGGCTACACTACTAAACCAGTTCCATTTGCTTTAGCAAGGTTGTGCAGTCTAAGGTCATTTTTGGACATTTTGTAATGCTATTTGAAAGCCGGATGGACTAAAGCTTGAACTCCTAACAGCATCTCGTGACTGTTCTAATCAGACCATATGTAAACAAAGGGCCTTTGTGTTGTAGTCATCTACACTAATTGGGTCCGAGGCACCGTCTTGTCTCTGCGAGAGATTGGAGTGAATTTTATAGCCACAAGACATTCACGTGTCTTTACACCCTCACACACACCCTTTTGTGTGAATGGGTGCGCAATACTTAGACACAGGACTGTTTTGCGTGACTCATCTCACACATCTGCCTTATAGGAACCATGTGGACCAAAACAGCCTCCATAACGTTTTAAATAGTGTTGATTTGATGTCTTTAAACATCCTAGCTATTTTAATACATCGTATACTGTATGTAAATCCAACTTTGTATGCCAGTAACTGTGGAAATCCTGTAACTCTGCACTCTCAAATCGCAGAATGATCATGTGCAGTATCTTTCAAACCGCAGAAACCTGACTGTACCGAATCTCGTTCACAAGATGCATTATGACAAAAGTACCAGCTTTATAAGAATATAGGTTTAAAATGAACGCCCCTGTTGATTAGCCAAGAGGAGGGGGTGTCCACAAACAAAGGAAAAATTTGCGCCTTCTGCCTCCCGGACATGTTTGGATCCCTCCAACTGTTTGGGCGTCAGTCATCTCATCTATAAGAACAAGAACTGACCATTAACTCTTTGCATTTCGCCATTGAGAGGAAGACCACCCTGGCATTTCGCCACAACGAGAGAGCCCCTTGGCATCCCCGCCACGGCGAGAAAGACCGACAGCCTCCCTAAGCTTCAGAGAAGTTCTCCTGGGACCCGAAGATCCATACCAAACTCCCCTGACGATTCGAACTCAGACACTTACGAGAAGCCATAGTAATCCAAGTATTTTATTTCACAATCAAACTGCGTGTTAAAGGTTGTCTGAATTATTCTTGTTCACGGGAGTGTTAATTTCTTGAGGTCTCTTGCGGAAGGGCTGCCACTGTCTCTCTCTCTCTCCCTCTCTCTCTCTCTCCCTTGTTAATTCTCTCTTTCCATCATTCTCTTCCCCTTTATGTCATTCGTTAAGTTTGATTGTTCCTTGTTGGTACCATATTGTTTGCTTTCTCCTACATGTATATGCATATTTAACCTGTGTGAATCGTAGCTTTGTATACTTTAGTTGTTTTATTAAAACCCAATAATTTCATTGAAGTGAATCCGTATTGTTTTGCTCACAGAGATCGAAGTCAATGAGACGTAAGATCTTAGCTACCAATTAAGCTTGGTTTTCTTATTACTATTTCAGTAATACAAATTGTGCAAACATAGGAAATATTATTTGTCCTGATCAAGCAGATTAATGTTTCTTAAAGTTGATCTGTACAACAAGCAAATCATATTCATAGACTCATGAATATTAACACCATTTGAATTAATTATTCCCTGAAACTCATTGTTACAACTATATATATTTTTTATTTTATTCACTACGAATATTTTAATTCTATTTCTGTGCAAAGCACTTTGAATTGCCACTGTGTATGAAATGTGCTATACAAATAAACTTGCCTTGCCTAATGCTAGTTAACATTTCAGCACGTCTATAAGCAAAGTGGACTGCACCAAACATCTACCCAAGGTACTTTGGGCAAGCTCCAGTTGCAAAACTGAGAATTAATCTTTTTATTTGTCTTCAATATGACAAATCTGACCAATTGGAATCAAGAAACATCACACGCATATAATCTTGAGAACCAATGAAATCTCCCAGTTGCATAAACTCTCATTCGTGTAAGTCTGGAGAATCATGACTGTTAATGAAGAGGGAGGGATTATCGTTAATTAGCCAAAAGCTGTAGAGTACAAAAAGACCAAAGGGCAACAGCTCAACAGTGTGACTAGCTGTTGAACAATGGCAGGAAGTTGGTGTGCTGTTCATTCTCTGGCACTTTGTGTGTGGTTTTGTGTTTTCTGTCATGCTGTTCCACAGCGTAATTATCTGTCTAAGAAGCCTCAATCTCTGATATTACAGCAAACTGACCAGCGGCTTCAACAACAAGCTAGTCAGCAGTTTCCTCCGCAGGTTCAACAAGCTAGTCAGCAGTCTCTTCCATGGGTTCAACAGCAAGCTAGTCAGCAGTTTCCTCCGCAGGTTCAACAGCAAGTTAGTCAGCAGTCTCTTCCGTGGGGTCAACAGCAAGCTAGTCAGCACTTTCTTCCGTGGGGTCAACCGCAAGCTAGTCAGCAGTCTCTTCCGTGGGGTCAACCGCAAGCTAGTCAGCAGTCTCTTCCGTGGGGTCAACCGCAAGCTAGTCAGCAGTCTCTTCCGTGGGGTCAACAGCAAGCTAGTCAGCAGTCTCTTCTGTGGGGTCAACAGCAAGCTAGTCAGCAGTCTCCTCCGCGCGGTCAACAGCAAGCTAGTCAGCAGTCTCTTCCGTGGGGTCAACCGCAAGCTAGTCAGCAGTCTCTTCTGTGGGGTCAACAGCAAGCTAGTCAGCAGTCTCTTCCGTGGGTTCAACCGCGAGCTAGTCAGCCGTTTCCTCAGAAGATTCAACAAGCTAGTCAGCTGTTTCCTCAGAAGATTCAACAAGCTAGTCAGCAGTTTCCTCAGAAGATTCAACAAGCTAGTCAGCAGTTTCCTCAGAAGATTCAACAAGCTAGTCAGCAGTTTCCTCAGAAGATTCATCAACAAGCTAGTCAGCAGTTTCCTCAGAAGATTCATCAACAAGCTAGTCAGCAGTTTCCTCAGAAGATTCATCAACAAGCTAGTCAGCAGTTTCCTCAGAAGATTCAACAACAAGCTAGTCAGCAGTTTCCTCAGAAGATTCAACAACAAGCTAGTCAGCAGTTTCCTCAGGAGATTCAACAACAAGCTAGTCAGCCGTTTCCTCAGAAGATTCAACAAGCTAGTCAGCAGTTTCCTCAGCTGGTTCACACTAAGCAGCCAGTGGCGCAGGCAGAGCCTCTTGACAAATGTGCTGTAGCTGATTATGAGCAGATCCAATGTGGTCCACCTGGTATCAGTGGTGCTGAGTGTGAAGCTATCAACTGCTGCTTTAACGGACAGCAGTGTTACTATGGGAAGGCAGGTAAGAGTGTCGAGTCCATGTAAAGGTGTTCATGTTCAACTGATCCTCAGCAATCACCTGCTCTTGTGCCTTGTTCCAGTGACTGTCCAGTGTATAAGAGATGGTCAGTTTGTGGTAGTGGTGGCTAGAGATGTCACATTGCCTCGCTTGAGCCTGGATTCAGTCCGTCTCCTGGGTGGAAGCGACCCACCTTGCAGTCCTGTGGGATCCACACCTTCCTTTGCTATATACCAGTTCCCTGTCACTGCCTGTGGCACGAGCATGATGGTGAGTAGCTGCTTGTGGTTCTGCTTGGCTTATAATGGACTGGATGCCAACAGTTACTATTTGCAGGAGGACGGTGGATATGTGGTGTATGAAAACAGAATGACCTCCTCGTATGAAGTGGGTGTTGGACCACTTGGTTCCATCACAAGGGACAGCCATTTTGAGTAGGTGCTCTTATGCTTTAGCATGAATGTTAATCCTTGACAAATGCTACAAGCTCACTGTTTGTTGTCCAGGCTTCTCTTCCAGTGTAGGTACTCTGCTACTGCTGTGGAGGCTCTGGTTGTGGAGGTCAACACTGTTCCTGCACCTCCACCAGTAGCTGCTCCTGGACCCCTCAGGGTGGAGCTTAGACTGGCGAATGGTCAATGTGTCACCAAAGGCTGTGCAGAAGGCAAGTGTCTGTCCCAAGTATGCATGAGTATTCTAAAACACCAGGTTGCAGCAGTTTCTGGTTAAACGTCGTGTCCTTCCTCAGGGGATGAGGCGTACACGTCCTACTACAGTGGTGCTGATTATCCAGTCACAAAAGTCCTGCGGGAGCCTGTGTATGTTGAGGTGCGCATTTTGGAGAGGACCGACCCCAACATTGTCTTAATGCTGGAACGTTGCTGGGCGACATCAACCCCCAGTCCACTCAGTCTACCCCAGTGGGACCTTCTGGTTGATGGGTGAGTAAGGCCAGTCTTTATCCATCTAGTGTGCTGTAAGGCATCTCTGACTGCCTCTTTGTCTTTCAGATGCCCTTACCAGGATGACCGTTACCTGACCACATTGGTGGCTGGATCTTCTGGTCTTCAGTTCCCAACCCACTACAAGCGCTTTGTTGTGAAGATGTTCACATTTGTGGATCCAGCATCACTAGCTCCTCTGCAGGAAACCGTATGCTCCGCAGTCTTACCTGAACCTTAATATTAGTCTTATAGGGATTTCTGTGGCTTAACCCTTTCCCCCTCTGTTAGATCTTCATCCACTGTAGTACAGCGGTGTGCCATCCCTCTTCTGGCTCCTGTGAGCAAAGCTGTGCTAGGAAAAGTGAGTGCTTGCTGTAAACTGACTTCAGGAACCATGAGTATGGTATTTGAATGCCACATGTTTCTACCCCTTCTCTTATAGGAAGAGATGCTGATGTCAAGACCATCTCTAGTGGACAAACTGTGGCGTCTAGTGGAGAAGTTACCCTGGTCATGTGACTTTGGTTATAATGGTTTTAATAAACTTCTTGATTCCACCCTGTGTCTTTGGCATTGATTTCTGAGAGTAGTCAGTTTTCATGACTGTTCTCAGTTTGATTTATTGGGCTACACTACTAAACCAGTTCCATTTGCTTTAGCAAGGTTGTGCAGTCTAAGGTCACTTTTGGACATTTTGTAATGCTATTTGAAAGCCGGATGGACTAAAGCTTGAACTCCTAACAGCATCTCGTGACTGTTCTAATAAGACCATATGTAAACAAAGGGCATTTGTGTTGTAGTCATCTACACTAATTAGGTCCGAGGCGCCGTCTTGTCTCTGTGAGAGATTGGAGTGTTGAATCTTATAGCCCCAAGAGGTTCACGTGTCTTTACACCCTCACACACTTTTGTGCGACTGGGTGCACAATACTTAGACACAGGCCTGTTTTGCGTGACTCATCTCACACATCTGCCTTATAGGAACCATGTGGACCAAAACAGCCTCCATAACGTTTAAATATATATTGTGTTTTGATGTCTTTATACGATGTATTAAAATAGCTAGGATGTTTACCGTATGTAAATCAAACTTTGTACGGCAGTAACTGTGGAAATCCTGTAACTGCTCTCTCAAATCGCAGACTGATCATGTGCAGTATCTTTCAAACCGTAGAAACCGACTACCGAATCTCGGTTACAAATTACCATAAGATGTATTCCAAAAGTACCAGCTTTCTAAGAATAGAGGTTTAAAATGAACGCCCCTGTTGGTTAGCCAAGAGGAGGGGGTGTCCACAAACAAAGGAAAAATGTGCGCCTTCTGCCTCCCGGACGTGTTTGGATCCCTCCAACTGTTTGGGCGTCAGCTCATCTATAAGAACAAGAACTGACCATTAACTCTTTGCATTTCGCTATTGAGAGGAAGACCACCCTGGCATTTCGCCACAACGAGAGAGCCCCTTGGTATCCCCGCCACAGAGAGAAAGACCGGCAGCCTCCTCGAACAACCTCCCTAAGCTTCAGAGAAATTCTCCTGGGACACGAATATCCGTACCAAACTCCCCTGACGATTCAAACTCAGACACTTACACACGAGAAGCCATAGTAATGCAAGTATTTCATTTCACAATCAAACTGCGTGTAAAAGGTTGTCTGAATTATTCCTGTTCACGGGAGTGTTAATTTCTTGAGGTCTCTTGCGGAAGGGCTGCCACTGTCTCTCTCTCTCCCTCTCTCTCTCTCTCCCTCGTTAATTCTCTCTTTCCGTCATTCTCTTCCCCTTTATGTCATTCGTTAAGTTTGATTGTTCCTAGTTGGTACCATATTGTTTGCTTTCTCCTACATGTATATGCATATTTACCCTGTGTGAATCGTAGCTTTGTATACTTTGGTTGTTTTATTAAAACCCAATAATTTCATTGAAGTGAATCCGTATTGTTTTGCTCACAGAGATCGAAGTCAATGAGACGTAAGATCTTAGCTACCAATTAAGCTTGGTTTTCTTGTTACTATTTCAGTAATACAAATTGTGCAAACATAGG
Source organism: Romanogobio albipinnatus (assembly GCA_023566225.1). Classification (NCBI taxonomy): domain Eukaryota; kingdom Metazoa; phylum Chordata; class Actinopteri; order Cypriniformes; family Gobionidae; genus Romanogobio; species Romanogobio albipinnatus. The sequence goes on along the minus strand of CM042256.1, from coordinate 49,107,369 downwards.
AAATATTATTTGTCCTAATCAAGCAGATTAATGTTTCTTAAAGTTGATCTGTACAACAAGCAAATCATATTCATAGACTCTTGAATATTTACACCATTTGAATTAATAATTCCCTGAAACTCATTGTTACAACTATATTTTTGTTAATTTTATTCACTACGAATATTTTAATTCTATTTCTGTGCAAAGCACTTTGAATTTCCTCTGTGTATGAAATGTGCTATACAAATAAACTTGCCTTGCCTAATGCTAGTTAGCATTTCAGAACGTCTATAAGCAAAGTGGAATGCACCAAACATCTACCCAAGGTACTTTGGACAAGCTCCAGTAGCAAAACTGAGAATTAATCTTTTTATTTGTCTTCAATATGACAAATATGACCAATTGGAATCAAGAAACATCACATGCATATAATCTTGAGAAACAAATGAAATCTCCCAGTTTCATAAACTCTCATTCGTGTAAGTCTGGAGAATCATGACTGTTAATGAAGAGGGAGGGATTATCGTTAATTAGCCAAAATCTGTAGAGTACAAAAAGACCAAAGGGCTGCGTCTCAACAGTGTGACTAGCTGTTGAACAATGGCAGGAAGTTGGTGTGCTGTTCAGTCTCTGGCACTTTGTGTGTGGTTTTGTGTTTTCTGTCATGCTGTTCCACAGCGTAATTATCTGTCTAAGAAGCCTCAATCTCTGATATTCCAGCAAACTGACCAGCGGCTTCAACAACAACCTAGTCAGCAGTCTCTTCCATGGGGTCAACAGCAAGCTAGTCAGCAGTCTCTTCCGTGGGGGCAACAGCAAGCTAGTCAGCAGTCTCTTCCGTGGGTTCAACAGCAAGCTAGTCCGCAGGTTCCACAGCAAGCTAGTCAGCAGTCTCTTCCGTGGGGTCAACAGCAAGCTAGTCAGCAGTCTCTTCCGTGGGGGCAACAGCAAGCTAGTCAGCAGTCTCTTCCGTGGGTTCAACAGCAAGCTAGTCAGCAGTTTGCTCCGCAGGTTCAACAGCAAGCTAGTCAGTCTCTTCCGTGGGTTCAACAGCAAGCTAGTCAGCAGTCTCTTCCGTGGGGTCAACCGCAAACTAGTCAGCAGTCTCTTCCGTGGGGTCAACAGCAAGCTAGTCAGCAGTCTCCTCCGCGGGGTCAACAGCAAGCTAGTCAGCAGTCTCTTCTGTGGGGTCAACAGCAAGCTAGTCAGCAGTCTCTTCCGTGGGTTCAACCGCGAGCTAGTCAGCCGTTTCCTCAGAAGATTCAACAAGCTAGTCAGCAGTTTCCTCAGAAGATTCAACAAGCTAGTCAGCAGTTTCCTCAGAAGATTCAACAAGCTAGTCAGCAGTTTCCTCAGAAGATTCAACAAGCTAGTCAGCAGTTTCCTCAGAAGATTCAACAAGCTAGTCAGCAGTTTCCTCAGAAGATTCAACAAGCTAGTCAGCAGTTTCCTCAGAAGATTCAACAAGCTAGTCAGCAGTTTCCTCAGAAGATTCAACAAGCTAGTCAGCAGTTTCCTCAGAAGATTCAACAAGCTAGTCAGCAGTTTCCTCAGAAGATTCAACAAGCTAGTCAGCAGTTTCCTCAGAAGATTCATCAACAAGCTAGTCAGCAGTTTCCTCAGAAGATTCAACAACAAGCTAGTCAGCAGTTTCCTCAGAAGGTTCAACAACAAGCTAGTCAGCAGTTTCCTCAGCTGGTTCACACTAAGCAGCCAGTGGCGCAGGCAGAGCCTCTTGACAAATGTGCTGTAGCTGATTATGAGCAGATCCAATGTGGTCCACCTGGTATCAGTGGTGCTGAGTGTGAAGCTATCAACTGCTGCTTTAACGGACAGCAGTGTTACTATGGGAAGGCAGGTAAGAGTGTCGAGTCCATGTAAAGGTGTTCATGTTCAACTGATCCTCAGCAATAACCTGCTCTTGTGCCTTGTTCCAGTGACTGTCCAGTGTATAAGAGATGGTCAGTTTGTGGTAGTGGTGGCTAGAGATGTCACATTGCCTCGCTTGAGCCTGGATTCAGTCCGTCTCCTGGGTGGAAGCGACCCACCTTGCAGTCCTGTGGGATCCACACCTTCCTTTGCTATATACCAGTTCCCTGTCACTGCCTGTGGCACGAGCATGATGGTGAGTAGCTGCTTGTGTTTCTGCATGGCTTATAATGGACTGGATGCCAACAGCTACTATTTGCAGGAGGACGGTGGATATGTGGTGTATGAAAACAGAATGACCTCCTCGTATGAAGTGGGTGTTGGACCACTTGGTTCCATCACAAGGGACAGCCATTTTGAGTAGGTGCTCTTATGCTTTAGCATGAATGTTAATCCTTGACAAATGCTGCAAGCTCACTGTTTGTTGTCCAGGCTTCTCTTCCAGTGTAGGTACTCTGCTACTGCTGTGGAGGCTCTGGTTGTGGAGGTCAACACTGTTCCTGCACCTCCACCAGTAGCTGCTCCTGGACCCCTCAGGGTGGAGCTTAGACTGGCGAATGGTCAATGTGTCACCAAAGGCTGTGCAGAAGGCAAGTGTCTGTCCCAAGTATGCATGAGTATTCTAAAACTCCAGGTTGCAGCAGTTTCTGGTTAAACGTTGTGTCCTTCCTCAGGGGATGAGGCGTACACGTCCTACTACAGTGGTGCTGATTATCCAGTCACAAAAGTCCTGCGGGAGCCTGTGTATGTTGAGGTGCGCATTTTGGAGAGGACCGACCCCAACATTGTCCTAATGTTGGGACGTTGCTGGGCGACATCAACCCCCAGTCCACTCAGTCTACCCCAGTGGGACCTTCTGGTTGATGGGTGAGTAAGGCCGGCTTTATCCATCTAGTGTGCTGTAAGGCGTCTCTGACTGCCTCTTTGCCTTTCAGATGCCCTTACCAGGATGACCGTTACCTGACCACATTGGTGGCTGGATCTTCTGGTCTCCAGTTCCCAACCCACTACAAGCGCTTTGTTGTGAAGATGTTCACATTTGTGGATCCAGCATCACTGGCTCCTCTGCAGGAAACCGTATGCTCCGCCGCCTTACCTGAACCTTAATATTAGTCTTATAGGGATTTCTGTGGCTTAACCCTTTCCCCCTCTGTTAGATCTTCATCCACTGTAGTACAGCGGTGTGCCATCCCTCTTCTGGCTCCTGTGAGCAAAGCTGCGCTAGGAAAAGTGAGTGCTTGCTGTAAACTGACTTCAGGAACCATGAGAGTATAGTATTTGAATGCCACATGTTTCTACCCCTTCTCTTATAGGAAGAGATGCTGATGTCAAGACCATCTCTAGTGGACAAACTGTGGTGTCTAGTGGAGAAGTTACCCTGGTCATGTGACTTTGGTTATAATGGTTTTAATAAACTTCTTGATTCCACCCTGTGTCTCTTTGGCATTGATTTCTGACAGTAGTCAGTTTTCATGACTGTTCTCAGTTTGATTTATTGGGCTACACTACTAAACCAGTTCCATTTGCTTTAGCAAGGTTGTGCAGTCTAAGGTCATTTTTGGACATTTTGTAATGCTATTTGAAAGCCGGATGGACTAAAGCTTGAACTCCTAACAGCATCTCGTGACTGTTCTAATCAGACCATATGTAAACAAAGGGCCTTTGTGTTGTAGTCATCTACACTAATTGGGTCCGAGGCACCGTCTTGTCTCTGCGAGAGATTGGAGTGAATTTTATAGCCCCAAGACATTCACGTGTCTTTACACCCTCACACACACCCTTTTGTGTGAATGGGTGCGCAATACTTAGACACCGGACTGTTTTGCGTGACTCATCTCACACATCTGCCTTATAGGAACCATGTGGACCAAAACAGCCTCCATAACGTTTTAAATAGTGTTGGTTTGATGTCTTTAAACATCCTAGCTATTTTAATACATCGTATACTGTATGTAAATCCAACTTTGTATGCCAGTAACTGTGGAAATCCTGTAACTCTGCACTCTCAAATCGCAGAATGATCATGTGCAGTATCTTTCAAACCGCAGAAACCTGACTGTACCGAATCTCGTTCACAAGATGCATTATGACAAAAGTACCAGCTTTCTAAGAATAGAGGTTTAAAATGAACGCCCCTGTTGATTAGCCAAGAGGAGGGGGTGTCCACAAACAAAGGAAAAATTTGCGCCTTCTGCCTCCCGGACATGTTTGGATCCCTCCAACTGTTTGGGCGTCAGTCATCTCATCTATAAGAACAAGAACTGACCATTAACTCTTTGCATTTCGCCATTGAATGGAAGACCACCCTGGCATTTCGCCACAACGAGAGAGCCCCTTGGCATCCCCGCCACGGAGAGAAAGACCGACAGCCTCCCTAAACTTCAGAGAAGTTCTCCTGGGACCCGAAGATCCGTACCAAACTCCCCTGACGATTCGAACTCAGACACTTACGAGAAGCCATAGTAATGCAAGTATTTCATTTCACAATCAAACTGCGTGTTAAAGGTTGTCTGAATTATTCCTGTTCACGGGAGTGTTAATTTCTTGAGGTCTCTTGCGGAAGGGCTGCCACTGTCTCTCTCTCTCTCCCTCTCTCTCTCCCTCGTTAATTCTCTCTTTCCATCATTCTCTTCCCCTTTATGTCATTCGTTAAGTTTGATTGTTCCTTGTTGGTACCATATTGTTTGCTTTCTCCTACATGTATATGCATATTTACCCTGTGTGAATCGTAGCTTTGTATACTTTAGTTGTTTTATTAAAACCCAATGATTTAATTGAAGTGAATCCGTATTGTTTTGCTCACAGAGATCGAAGTCAATGAGACGTAAGATCTTAGCTACCAATTAAGCTTGGTTTTCTTGTTACTATTTCAGTAATACAAATTGTGCAAACATAGGAAATATTATTTGTCCTGATCAAGCAGATTAATATTTCTTAAAGTTGATCTGTACAACAAGCAAATCATATTCATAGACTCATGAATATTAACACCATTTGAATTAATTATTCCCTGAAACTCATTGTTGTTACAACTATATATATTTTTTATTTTATTCACTACGAATATTTTAATTCTATTTCTGTGCAAAGCACTTTGAATTTCCTCTGTGTATGAAATGTGCTATACAAATAAACTTGCCTTGCCTAATGCTAGTTAACATTTCAGCACGTCTATAAGCAAAGTGGACTGCACCAAACATCTACCCAAGGTACTTTGGGCAAACTCCAGTAGCAAAACTGAGAATTAATCTTTTTATTTGTCTTCAATATGACAAATCTGACCAATTGGAATCAAGAAACATCACACGCATATAATCTTGAGAACCAATGAAATCTCCCAGTTGCATAAACTCTCATTCGTGTAAGTCTGGAGAATCATGACTGTTAATGAAGAGGGAGGGATTATCGTTAATTAGCCAAAAGCTGTAGAGTACAAAAAGACCAAAGGGCAGCAGCTCAACAGTGTGACTAGCTGTTGAACAATGGCAGGAAGTTGGTGTGCTGTTCATTCTCTGGCACTTTGTGTGTGGTTTTGTGTTTTCTGTCATGCTGTTCCACAGCGTAATTATCTGTCTAAGAAGCCTCAATCTCTGATATTACAGCAAACTGACCAGCGGCTTCAACAACAAGCTAGTCAGCAGTCTCTTCCATGGGTTCAACAGCAAGCTAGTCAGCAGTCTCTTCCGTGGGGTCAACAGCAAGCTAGTCAACAGTCTCTTCCTTGGGGTCAACAGCAAGCTAGTCAACAGTCTCTTCCTTGGGGTCAACAGCAAGCTAGTCAGCAGTCTCTTCCGTGGGGGCAACGGCAAGCTAGTCAGCAGTCTCTTCCGTGGGTTCAACAGCAAGCTAGTCAGTCTCTTCCGTGGGTTCAACCGCAAGCTAGTCAGCAGTCTCTTCCGTGGGCTCAACCGCAAGCTAGTCAGCAGTCTCTTCCGTGGGGTCAACCGCAAGCTAGTCAGCAGTCTCCTCCGTGGGGTCAACCGCAAGCTAGTCAGCAGTCTCCTCCGTGGGGTCAACAGCAAGCTAGTCAGCAGTTTCCACCGCAGGTTCAAGCTAGTCAGCAGTCTCTTCCGTGGGTTCAACCACGAGCTAGTCAGCAGTTTCCTCAGAAGATTCAACAAGCTAGTCAGCAGTTTCCTCAGAAGATTCAACAAGCTAGTCAGCAGTTTCCTCAGAAGATTCAACAAGCTAGTCAGCAGTTTCCTCAGAAGATTCAACAACAAGCTAGTCAGCAGTTTCCTCAGAAGGTTCAACATCAAGCTAGTCAGCAGTTTCCTCAGAAGGTTCAACATCAAGCTAGTCAACAGTTTCCTCAGAAGGTTCAACAACAAGCTAGTCAGCAGTTTCCTCAGAAGGTTCAACATCAAGCTAGTCAGCAGTTTCCTCAGAAGGTTCAACATCAAGCTAGTCAGCAGTTTCCTCAGAAGGTTCAACATCAAGCTAGTCAACAGTTTCCTCAGAAGGTTCAACAACAAGCTAGTCAGCAGTTTCCTCAGAAGGTTCAACAACAAGCTAGTCAGCAGTTTCCTCAGAAGGTTCAAAAACAAGCTAGTCAGCAGTTTCCTCAGCAGGTTCAACAACAAGCTAGTCAGCAGTTTCCTCAGCTGGTTCACACTAAGCAGCCAGTGGCGCAGGCAGAGCCTCTTGACAAATGTGCTGTAGCTGATTATGAGCAGATCCAATGTGGTCCACCTGGTATCAGTGGTGCTGAGTGTGAAGCTATCAACTGCTGCTTTAACGGACAGCAGTGTTACTATGGGAAGGCAGGTAAGAGTGTCGAGTCAATGTAAAGGTGTTCATGTTCAACTGATCCTCAGCAATAACCTGCTCTTGTGCCTCGTTCCAGTGACTGTCCAGTGTATAAGAGATGGTCAGTTTGTGGTAGTGGTGGCTAGAGATGTCACATTGCCTCGCTTGAGCCTGGATTCAGTCCGTCTCCTGGGTGGAAGCGACCCACCTTGCAGTCCTGTGGGATCCACACCTTCCTTTGCTATATACCAGTTCCCTGTCACTGCCTGTGGCACGAGCATGATGGTGAGTAGCTGATTGTGGTTCTGCTTGGCTTAGAATGGACTGGATGCCAACAGTTACTATTTGCAGGAGGACGGTGGATATGTGGTGTATGAGAACAGAATGACCTCCTCGTATGAAGTGGGTGTTGGACCACTTGGTTCCATCACAAGGGACAGCCATTTTGAGTAGGTGTTATGCTTTAGCATGAATGTTAATCCTTGACAAATGCTACAAGCTCACTGTTTGTTGTCCAGGCTTCTCTTCCAGTGTAGGTACTCTGCTACTGCTGTGGAGGCTTTGGTTGTGGAGGTCAACACTGTTCCTGCACCTCCACCAGTAGCTGCTCCTGGACCCCTCAGGGTGGAGCTTAGACTGGCGAATGGTCAATGTGTCACCAAAGGCTGTGCAGAAGGCAAGTGTCTGTCCCAAGTATGCATGAGTATTCTAAAACACCAGGTTGCAGCAGTTTCTGGTTAAACTCTGTGTCCTTCCGCAGGGGATGAGGCGTACACGTCCTACTACAGTGGTGCTGATTATCCAGTCACAAAAGTCCTGCGGGAGCCTGTGTATGTTGAGGTGCGCATTTTGGAGAGGACCGACCCCAACATTGTCCTAATGCTGGGACGTTGCTGGGTGACGTCAACCCCCAGTCCACTCAGTCTACCCCAGTGGGATCTTCTGGTCGATGGGTGAGTAAGGCCAGTCTTTATCCATCTAGTGTGCTGTAAGGTGTCTCTGACTGCCTCTTTGCCTTTCAGATGCCCTTACCAGGATGACCGTTACCTGACCACATTGGTGGCTGGATCTTCTGGTCTTCAGTTCCCAACCCACTACAAGCGCTTTGTTGTGAAGATGTTCACATTTGTGGATCCAGCATCACTGGCTCCTCTGCAGGAAACCGTATGCTCCGCAGTCTTACCTGAACCCTTAATATTAGTCTTATAGGGATTTCTGTGGCTTAACCCTTTCCCCCCTCTTAGATCTTCATCCACTGTAGTACAGCGGTGTGCCATCCCTCTTCCGGCTCCTGTGAGCAAAGCTGTGCTAGGAAAAGTGAGTGCTTGCTGTAAACTGATTTCAGGAACCATGAGTATGGTATTTGAATGCCTCATGTTTCTACCCCTTCTCTTACAGGAAGAGATGCTGATGTCAAGACCGTCTCTAGTGGACAAACTGTGGTGTCTAGTGGAGAAATTTCCCTGGTCATGTGACTTTGGTTATAATGGTTTTAATAAACTTCTTGATTCCACATTTTGTCTTTGGCATTGAGTCAGCGCTTTCATGACTGTTCTCAGTGATTTATTGGGATGCACTACTAAACCAGTTCCTTTGCTTTAGCAAGTTTGTGCAGTCTAACTGATGTACTTAAAGGGTCTTTATTTTTTTTTTATGATCCTCTGCGACTGCTTGTCAGACTGTACAAACATGATCCCCGATGTAATGCATGTCACTGTAGGATCTTAGTTATGTCAGATGTGAAAAACGGATGTGAGAGACTTGTATGGACTGAGTGTTACATCATCAATCCGTGACACGTTCAGTAAGGGTGAGCTGCATTCACAGACTTCCTTTTTTACCCCTGTCATGATACAGCGGTGAGGGCGTCATATAAACACTCCTTTTCCCTCCATAGCTCAAGTTTCTCTTCTTGCTGTACAGTCCAAGTCAGGTGGACATGTTCCCTGTTGTGATTTGATGTCGCACAATGCGTCATCAGGTTCTGCGTTCCTATTGGTTCTTGATTTGACAGTTGTCCTAGAAGTCACACTGCAGGATTGCACCTCAAATCTTCTGACACTGCCTGAATTTTGTCCTAGGTAAAAATTAAACAGTCATTAATTGGTTGTTAGTGCGCATGTCAAACTAAGGATCAAAGACTTCAGATTTTAGCCTAAATCGCAGTGTACCCGGCTTAACTTAAACTAAACAAACCAAGAATCTGCCCAAGCCATTAAACTGAACTATTTGCAAGGCTCCAGTTGCTAACCTGGGCCCCTGTTCTTCATGGTGACTAATTAGGGGTTTCACTTGTCTGTTTGGGTCTTTAGGTATAACTGGACTCTATAATTGAATGTATTGCTACTCAAGCCTCTAAGGTCACTTTTGGACATTTTGTAAAGCTATTTGAAAGCCCCCATCATACAAATACATCACATTGGCAATTAAGGCTTTATTGGCCAACATTGTTTTTTTTTTTTTCCTTTTTTTTCTCAGGCAGTTCCAATGATTCTTATAGTATAATAAAAGCTGCTTTAGTCCCTTAAATAGTGTATCCCACCTGGGTTGTCTGAGGATCCTTTTACACCTGGTACTAAAGCATTTAATCTGATCACATGTGGACCATGCTAAATACAAGTATAAACTGGGTCAAAATTGTTTTGAGCTGGGGGTTTGATTTTTAGAGAACTTGGGTTTGTGACCAGGTGCATAAACCGCTTGAACTAGTATTAAAAGTTAGTCATATAATTTCTTCACTTTACCTAACTGTTTAAAGTATGTTACATAAATTGGATTAATCTAAATTGAATTGGGAAAAGATTGGTTAACTCTCTTAACTGCTAGTAGGTTAAACTAGTTAAGACCGAGTTTTAACATAGAGGCTAGGATTACGCAATTGGCCCCTGATATTAAAATAAGAAACCGAGGGCAAGTGGACAAAGGCTGATTCAATTCACTTTCTCTTGCCCTTTCCTCACTAATTTCTGTCTGTGTTGACTCAGATGTACATCATTGCTTTGCATGATTGCCCACTACTGGTGGAATTGGAAAGTCCTAAGTACATATGAGTAGTCTCGTCCCTTCTGTCATAATGTGTTGAGGGATCTGTCCATATAAACCTCCCTTGCTCAAACTGGCGACAGGGATTACCCCGAGGTGAAGTGTTTAGGGATGTTTGTGAGTGTGTTGCTAAATGTGGAACTACATACTACTCTTACTATTTCTGCCATATAAAGATATTGTAAAAGTAGAATTGTGCAACCTCAGTGCTGCATTCAACGCTGTCAACCACAACATTTCTTGACAGGCTGGAAAACTGGGTTGGGCTTTCTGGGATGGTCCTTAAATGGTTCAGGTCATTCTTAGAAGGGAGAGATTATGTGAGTATAGGTGACCATAAGTCTGAGTGGACATGCAGAGTCCCACAAGGGTCAATTTTGCACCACTCCTATTCAACCTATACATGCTCCCACTGAGACAAATAATGAGAGAGAACCAACTTGCTTACCACAGCTATGCTGACAACACCCAGATCTACTGAGCCCTATCACCTAATGACTACAGCCCCATTGACTCCCTGTGCAAAGGCATTGATGAAGTTAACAAATGGATGTGCCAAAACTATCTTCAGTTAAACAAAGACAAAACTGAAGTCAATGCATTTGGAAACAAAGATGAAATTCTCAAGGTGAACGCATATCTTGAAGCTAGCGGTCAGACAACTAAAGATCAAGTCAGGAATCTGCGTGTGATTCTGGAGTCAGACTTGAGTTTCAGTCGTCATGTCAAAGCAATAACTAACTCGGCTTACTATCATCTCAAAAATATATCAAGAATTAGATGCTGTGTTTCCAGACAAGACTTAGAGAAACTCGTTCATGCTTTCATCACCAGTAGGGTGGACTATTGTAATGGTCTTCTCAACGGCCTTCCCAAAAAGACCATTAGACAGCTGCAGCTCATACAGAACCCTGAGCAAAACCAGAACATATGACCATATCACACCAGTCCTCAGGTCTTTACACTGGCCTCCAGTTACATTTAGAATAGATTTTAAAGTATTATTACTGGTATATAAATCGCTCAATGGCCTAGGACCTCAAAACATTGCAGATATACTGATAGAACACAAACCCATCACTCAGCTCATCAGGATCAAGTCAGTTATAAATACCAAGGGTTCACTCAAAGCAAGGAGAGTCTGTGTTTAGCTATTATGCCAGCCGCAGCTGAACCAGCTTCCAGAACAGATCAGATGTGCTCCAACAGTCTCTCAGATCCAGACTCAAAACACATCTGTGCATTTACTGAATGAGCTTTGTGCTTTGTCCGAACTAATTGCACTTCAATTTATTTGTTTCAATTTAACCCTGGTTTTATTTTTAGTTTATAATTATTATTTTTATTATTTTGTTAAGGCTGTCTGGGTGGAAGAGGTTGAGAGACGGGGATAGATCTGTAGAGATAGCCCTGGTGGTTCAGTCCAGGAAGATTTGTCTATAAGGGTAATGTTTAAAGGCACAGTTACCTGACAAATATTTTTAAAGTAAACCTGACTCTCCATTTTCTTCCACTTCAGATAGGGGTTATACTATATATTTTTTGTTTTATTCACTACGAATATTTTAATTCTATTTCTGTGCAAAGCACTTTGAATTGCCACTGTGTATGAAATGTGCTATACAAATAAACTTGCCTTGCCTAAAGCTAGTAAGCATTTCAGCACATCTACAAGCAAAGTGGAATGCACCAAACATCTACCCAAGGTACTTTGGGCAAGCTCCAGTAGAAAAACTGAGAATTAATCTTTTTATTTGTCTTCAATATGACAAATCTGACCAATTGGAATCAAGAAACATCACATGCATATAATCTTGAGAACCAATTAAATCTCCCAGTTGCATAAACTCTCATTCGTGTAAGTCTGGAGAATCATGACTGTTAATGAAGAGGGAGGGATTATCGTTAATTAGCCAAAAGCTGTAGAGTACAAAAAGACCAAAGGGCAGCGTCTCAACAGTGTGACTAGCTGTTGAACAATGGCAGGAAGTTGGTGTGCTGTTCAGTCTCTGGCACTTTGTGTGTGGTTTTGTGTTTTCTGTCATGCTGTTCCACAGCGTAATTATCTGTCTAAGAAGCCTCAATCTCTGATATTACAGCAAACTGACCAGCGGCTTCAACAACAAGCTAGTCAACAGTTTCCTCCACAGGTTCAACAGCAAGCTAGTCAGCAGTTTCCTCCACAGGTTCAACAGCAAGCTAGTCAGCAGTTTCCTCCACGGGTTCAACAGCAAGCTAGTCAGCAGTTTCCTCCACAGGTTCAAGCTAGTCAGCAGTCTCTTCCGTGGGGTCAACAGCAAGCTAGTCAGCAGTCTCTTCCATGGGTTCAACAGCAAGCTAGTCAGCAGTTTCCTCCACAGGTTCAAGCTAGTCAGCAGTCTCTTCCGTGGGGTCAACAGCAAGCTAGTCAGCAGTCTCTTCCGTGGGGTCAACAGCAAGCTAGTCAGCAGTCTCTTCCATGGGTTCAACAGCAAGCTAGTCAGCAGTTTCCTCCACAGGTTCAAGCTAGTCAGCAGTCTCTTCCATGGGTTCAACAGCAAGCTAGTCAGCAGTTTCCTCCACAGGTTCAAGCTAGTCAGCAGTCTCTTCCATGGGTTCAACAGCAAGCTAGTCAGCAGTTTCCTCCACAGGTTCAAGCTAGTCAGCAGTCTCTTCCGTGGGGTCAACAGCAAGCTAGTCAGCAGTCTCTTCTGTGGGGTCAACAGCAAGCTAGTCAGCAGTCTCTTCCGTGGGTTCAACCGCGAGCTAGTCAGCAGTTTCCTCAGCTGGTTCACACTAAGCAGCCGGTGACACAGGCAGAGCCTCTTGACAAATGTGCTGTAGCTGATTATGAGCAGATCCAATGTGGTCCACCTGGTATCAGTGGTGCTGAGTGTGAAGCTATCAACTGCTGCTTTAATGGACAGCAGTGTTACTATGGGAAGGCAGGTAAGAGTGTCGAGTCAATGTAAAGGTGTTCATGTTCAACTGATCCTCAGCAATAACCTGCTCTTGTGCCTTGTTCCAGTGACTGTCCAGTGTATAAGAGATGGTCAGTTTGTGGTAGTGGTGGCTAGAGATGTTACTCTGCCTCGCTTGAGCCTGGATTCAGTCCTTCTCCTGGGTGGAAGCGACCCACCTTGCAGTCCTGTGGGATCCACACCTTCCTTTGCTATATACCAGTTCCCTGTCACTGCCTGTGGCACGAGCATGATGGTGAGTAGCTGCTTGTGGTTCTGCATGGCTTAGAATGGACTGGATGCCAACAGTTACTATTTGCAGGAGGACGGTGGATATGTGGTGTATGAAAACAGAATGACCTCCTCGTATGAAGTGGGTGTTGGACCACTTGGTTCCATCACAAGGGACAGCCATTTTGAGTAGGTGCTCTTAAGCTTTAGCATGAATGTTAATCCTTAACAAATGCTACAAGCTCACTGTTTGTTGTCCAGGCTTCTCTTCCAGTGTAGGTACTCTGATACTGCTGTGGAGGCTCTGGTTGTGGAGGTCAACACTGTTCCTGCACCTCCACCAGTAGCTGCTCCTGGACCCCTCAGGGTGGAGCTTAGACTGGCGACTGGTCAATGTGTCACCAAAGGCTGTGCAGAAGGCAAGTGTCTGTCCCAAATATGCATGAGTATTCTAAAACACCAGGTTGCAGCAGTTTCTGGTTAAATGCCGTGTCCTTCCTCAGGGGATGAGGCGTACACGTCCTACTACAGTGGTGCTGATTATCCAGTCACAAAAGTCCTGCGGGAGCCTGTGTATGTTGAGGTGCGCATTTTGGAGAGGACCGACCCCAACATTGTCCTAATGCTGGGACGTTGCTGGGCGACATCAACCCCCAGTCCACTCAGTCTACCCCAGTGGGACCTTCTGGTTGATGGGTGAGTAAGGCCGGCTTTATCCATCTAGTGTGCTGTAAGGCGTCTCTGACTGCCTCTTTGCCTTTCAGATGTCCTTACCAGGATGACCGTTACCTGACCACATTGGTGGCTGGATCTTCTGGTCTTCAGTTCCCAACCCACTACAAGCGCTTTGTTGTGAAGATGTTCACATTTGTGGATCCAGCATCACTGGCTCCTCTGCAGGAAACCGTATGCTCCACAGCCTTATCTGAACCCTTAATATTAGTCTTATAGTATTTCTGTGGCTTAACCCTTTCCCCCTCTGTTAGATCTTCATCCACTGTAGTACAGCGGTGTGCCATCCCTCTTCTGGCTCCTGTGAGCAAAGCTGCGCTAGGAAAAGTGAGTGCTTGCTGTAAACTGACTTCAGGAACCATGAGTATGGTATTTGAATGCCTCATGTTTCTACCCCTTCTCTTATAGGAAGAGCTGCTGATGTCAAGACCATCTCTAGTGGACAAACTGTGGTGTCTAGTGGAGAAATTACCCTGGTCATGTGAATTTGGTTGTTTTAATACACTTCTTGAAACTTAACAATAGTGTCTTATGGTATTGATTTCCAACTGAAGTCAGCTTTCATGTTTGATTTTATAGGGCCACACTACTAAACATTTGCTTCAAGGTTGTACTTGACGTAAAGAAGCCAAGCTTCTGCTCAAGCCATTTAATGCTAACCCTTTCTGTGTGACTTCATGGCTGGGCTAACAAAACTGCACATTAAGTGCCTAAGTCCCTCTGAATGAACATCACATGTTAGTAATGGTATTTGAAGGTTTTCAAGTCATGGGTACAGCATTTCATCTGGACTGTCAACTTGCATTAAATCTCAAATTTGTTAACAGCTCTTAATTTACAAAACTGCCATTTTAATGCCACAATCGTGTGAAGGCATACACAAACTGATCACTTGCAGTGTCCTAACTACACGTGCTGTGAGATGGGACAAGTCGCTCAAATCACAGCCAATCAGAACAGGTGAATTATCCAGTGTTGCTTTTAGTTTGACTAATAAAGCTGAGCACTACATGATATTCAGTCACATGACAAGCTTTAACATTAAAGCACATAAACATTACCTGAGATTATCATTGCCATGTTTTAAAGGGGCAGTCCTGGCCTAATGGTTAAAGTCAGACTTGTAACCTGAAGGTTGCTGGTTTGAGTCTCACACACAAGCTTGGGTCCAGCAGGAATTGTCGGTAGGGGAGTGACTAACCAGCGCTCTCCTCCACCCTCAATACCACAACTGAGGTGAGACCCTTGAGCAAGGCACTGAACACCCAACTGCTGCCTGGGCACCGCAGCAATATGGCTGCCCACTGCTCTGGGTGTGTACTTGGATGGGGTAAATGCAGAGCACAAATTTCAAGTATGGGTCACAATACTTGGCCAAGCTTCACTTAACTTGTGGTGTTCGAGCCTTGACGTCGCAGAAATAGAAACCATTTCTAAAATAGATTCGTCGCTGTCGTGGCTGGTTAGGACACAGTCTAATATGGAAAAGATGATTTATCATTTGACGCGTGTAGTTAGAAATCAAAACTCATTATTTTCAGAAACACATTTTTCTCCCTTGCAAACTTTTATACCATTTATGACAGACAAAGACAGACACAATGATTTCAATGTGGAAGTAGGGGAAGTTAGACAGACCTTCTCAAATATTATAAAAATGGTAAATGGACTGATTTATATAGCGCTCTCAAAAGACCCATGGCCATCCAAAGCGCTTCACACACTGCCTGCCACTTGCTCACTCACACACGACGGCGGTGTCGGCCATGCAGGGCTCCATCAGCTCGTCGGGAGCAGCTGGGGTCAGACGCTCATGGACACCTCGACTCTTGGTCAGGTGGAACCACCAACCGTCCGGTTGAAGACAACTTACATGAACCACTGTGCCATTGCCGCGCCGGAAACAAACACACACACACACACTCTTTTTGCTACTGCAGAGAGACGAACAAATCCCATTCCCAGTGAAATGCTCTCAGACAGCAAATACAGTGAGTTCGCCTCCTCTGAGGAGATCAATAATATCAGACGGGCGGTCAGCACATCCTGGGGTCACACCGATCAGACCACAACCTCAGAATGTCACGTCTGATTTCAAAGCAATTGATGATCAAATCTTGGAGGAAACTGTCCAGCACCTTCACATCTTGGCGCCCTTGGCACATTCCCCACTTCCTTTATCTGTGTTTAACTGTTTAGAAGCAGATCTGCTAGAAGTGCTAAACACCTCGCTTCTTCTTTTCCAAAATCCCTGAAAACTGCAGTTAAGCCCCTCCGGAAGAAGAGCAATCTGAATAACACCATATTGAGCGACTACAGACCAATCCCAAATCTCCCTTGAGGCTAGGGGTCTGAAACAAATCAAGTCAGGAATCTGGGTGTGATTTTAGAGTCAGACCTTCAGTAGTCATTTCAAAGCAATAACTAAACCACTAAACTAAAAGATCTGACCATCACACCAGCCCTCAGGTCTTTACACCTCTGACCATCACACCAGTCCTCAGGTCTTTAAACTTCTGACCATCACACCAGTCCTCAGGTCTTTACACCTCTGACCATCACACCAGTCCTCAGGTCTTTACACCTCTGACCATCACACCAGTCCTCAGGTCTTTACACCTCTGACCATCACACCAGTCCTCAGGTCTTTAAACTTCTGACCATCACACTAGTCCTCAGGTCTTTACACCTCTGACCATCACACCAGTCCTCAGGTCTTTAAACTTCTGACCATCACACCAGTCCTCAGGTCTTTACACCTCTGACCATCACACCAGTCCTCAGGTCTTTACACCTCTGACCATCACACCAGTCGTCAGGTCTTTAAACTTCTGACCATCACACCAGTCGTCAGGTCTTTACACCTCTGACCATCACACCAGTCGTCAGGTCTTTACACCTCTGACCATCACACCAGTCCTCAGGTCTTTAAACTTCTGACCATCACACCAGTCGTCAGGTCTTTACACCTCTGACCATCACACCAGCCCTCAGGTCTTTAAACTTCTGACCATCACACCAGTCGTCAGGTCTTTACACCTCTGACCATCACACCAGCCCTCAGGTCTTTAAACTTCTGACCATCACACCAGTCGTCAGGTCTTTAAACTTCTGACCATCACACCAGCCCTCAGGTCTTTAAACTTCTGACCATCACACCAGTCGTCAGGTCTTTAAACTTCTGACCATCACACCAGCCCTCAGGTCTTTAAACTTCTGACCATCACACCAGCCCTCAGGTCTTTAAACTTCTGACCATCACACCAGCCCTCAGGTCTTTAAACTTCTGACCATCACACCAGCCCTCAGGTCTTTAAACTTCTGACCATCACACCAGTCGTCAGGTCTTTAAACTTCTGACCATCACACCAGTCGTCAGGTCTTTAAACTTCTGACCATCACACCAGTCCTCAGGTCTTTAAACTTGTGTGTGTGTGAGAGAGAGAGAGAGAGAGAGAGAGAGAGAGAGAGAGGTTGGATGAGGGTGTGTGTGTGTGTGTGTGTGTGTGTGAGAGAGAGAGAGAGAGGTTTGTGAGAGAGAGAGAGAGAGAGAGAGAGAGAGGTTTGTGAGAGAGAGAGAGGTTTGTGAGAGAGAGAGAGAGAGAGAGAGAGGTTTGAGAGAGAGAGAGAGAGCGAGTGTGTGTGCGTGCGTGCGTGCGTGTGTGCGAGTGAGAGAGAGAGAGAGAGCGAGCAAGTGAGTGACACACTCCTGGACACTCCACTGCAATGAACACACAATAGACAAAAGAGTGTTTACATCTGTCACATCTGTGTGTAGAGTTACTGCGCAGAATTTTTAAATAGTTTTGAATGAAGTGTTTATTTTGTAAGAGATGTGTGGCGTTCTGCATCTTGTGTGTGTTATGTGGGTTTGTGTTTATAGTTTTGAAATAATGGAGCCAGTTTCAGAAATTGTGTGAAAGCAGTTTTTTTTAACTAACTCTGTTTACATAATTTAATCAATCTCCTGTTCTCACAGTGAAGCGGCTCTGAAACATCTGTACTGTAGAGCGCTATAGAAATAAAGGACCACATAGCAATGCCCTAGCAACCACACATTACACCCCAGCAACCACATAGCAATGCCCTAGCAACCACACATTACACCCTAGCAACCACATAGCAATGCCCTAGCAACCACGCATTACACCCAAGCAACCACATAGCAAAAAAGAAACAATGTTCACTCAGTAATTGCTAGTACATTTGATAAACAATTACAAAGAAACAGAAAATAACACATTGAGTTAAACATTACATTTTGTAAGAAAGAAGTGCAAGTCCATGACAAACATAACTCTAGAGACAGGACCAGATACAGAACCAGAGACGGAACCAGAGACAGAACCAGACCTAGAGACAGGATCAGAGACAGGACCAGAGACAGAACCAGAGACAGGACCAGAGACAGAACCAGACCTAGAGACAAGACCAGAGACAGGACCAGAGACGGAACCAGAGACGGAACCAGAGACAGGACCAGAGACAGGACCAGAGACAGAACCAGAGACAGACAGAACCAGAGACAGACAGGACCAGAGACAGAACCAGAGACAGAACAAGAGACAGAACCAGAGACAGGACCAGAGACAGAACCAAAACAGAACCAGAGACAGGACCAGAG
>CM042256.1:49053869-49076369 GCA_023566225.1 Romanogobio albipinnatus | reverse complement strand
GTGCTGGTTTGAACAGGGGAACCTTCCGTGCCATGCATGATTTCAAACCATGACGTCTTAGTGTATTACCAACAGTAACCTCGGAAACGGTGGTCCCAGCTCTTTTCAGGTCATTGACCAGCTCCTCCCGTGTAGTTCTGGGCTGATTTCTCACCTTTCTTAGGATCATTGAGACCCCACGAGGTGAGATCTTGCATGGAGCCCCAGTCCGAGGGAGATTGACAGTCATGTTTAGCTTCTTACATTTTCTAATGATTGCTCCAACAGTGGACCTTTTTTCACCAAGCTGCTTGGCAATTTCCCCCGTAGCCCTTTCCAGCCTTGTGGAGGTGTACAGTTTTGTCTCTAGTGTCTTTGGACAGCTCTTTGGTCTTGGCCATGTTAGTAGTTGGATTCTTACTGATTGTATGGGGTGGACAGGTGTCTTTATGCAGCTAACGACCTCAAACAGGTGCATCTAATTTAGGATAATAAATGGAGTGGAGGTGGACATTTTAAAGGCAGACTAACAGGTCTTTGAGGGTCAGAATTCTAGCTGATAGACAGGTGTTCAAATACTTATTTGCAGCTGTATCATACAAATAAATAGTTAAAAAATCATATATTGTGATTTCTGGATTTTTTTTTTAGATTTTGTCTCTCACAGTGGACATGCACCTACGATGACAATTTCAGACCCCTCCATGATTTCTAAGTGGGAAAACTTGCAAAATAGCAGGGTGTTCAAATACTTAATCTTCTGTCTCTCTCTCTCTCTCTCTCTCTCTCTCTCTCTCTCTCTCTCTCTCTCTCTCTCTCTCTCTCTCTCTCTCGTTAAATTTGTGTTAATGGCAACAACATTGCTTTAGTTAAAGTCAACGGATGTGTAGCTGTTGTATTGTACAGTAATTGTTCACTGTATTTTATTTTACATCACCTGACCATGTTTTATTTCTGTAATGTGACCCAATTCTAAGCGAAACAAGAACTTGTAGGGACGGTTTAATTTATTTGGAATTGGTTGGATCATGAAAGTGTGTGTTTTTTATAGTCTGCGTTTGGAAGGAGGAGTTAAAAAGAAGTACTTGTGGTGTCGGACAAAAAGGGAAAGTATTTTCAGAGTCAAAATGATAACATGTAGAGCAAGGGCGAAATTGTCAATCACACATTGGGGGGGGACAGCTGTGGGACTTATTGTGGTGGCGCATGCACACATTTTTTTAATCAAAATAAAATAAAAGTCAGAGTTCGAATGTTAGTAATTGTGTAACACAACAAGGAATTTTCTTACATCTGATCGTCAAACCATCGTATACTCACCCTGTGATGATTACAGCATCGGCATCAATTACAAGCCTGAATTGACAACAACGCGGCCAGGGATCTCTCTCTTATATTCTTCTATAAACATATAGTGGCTATAAACATTTTGATTAAATTACTGTTACAGGATAACAATATTCTAATATCAAGTCTTGAGCAATGATAGTAAAACAGTTATGTACTAATGAGGGAAAATGCTGTTTATTTTGTACAAATTTAAACAAAAGTAACTTGTCAGTTTAATAATAAACTCGCTGAAGTGCTCAAGCCAGAAGAATATTTTCGCATCACAATTAAATTCTTGACACATCTTTATAAATCAAACACAAAGTAATAAACTTCAAGAAGGTTTATGGCACCTATATACAGTACAGAGTAAAGCCGCTAAATACAGGCTATTAAGTCACAAAGCTGAATTTAAATATTTATATGAAATGAACCAGTGCATACTTTGTAACATGCCACCCTTAACACTTTTATTAAAATGATCCAAACACATTCTTGCGGATGTCACTCATGACTATTAAGCTTTTGCAGACTTATTTTCTATTAATTATGTCAGCCAAATACAGGATATTTACCATTCATAGATATGTGCCAAATGTCTGTCAGATTTCGCGCTCCCAACTCTTCTTCTTCTGTTTGTTTTTTCCTAACTCGCTGACGGTGCACGAGCTACTAAAGGTATATGGAAAACATGACATGGATTTCAGGAGAAAAATAGGTTTGGTTAGTATATAGTGTAAGGCCAGTCGAATGGATTTGGGAAATGGACTGGCCGGGATTTTATATTTTCGGAGCTGGAAAGAAAGACGTATTTGCAATCACATCGATATTGCCCGCATAATCATACAGTATGATCAAATATTGGGGGGGGCAAATTGTCCTTCTTTGAATATTGGGGGGGACGTGTCCCCCTGTCCCCCCATAGAATTACGCCTATGATGTAGAGAGTGAATAGAGTTGAAATACACATGGTTTGAACATGCAAATTGTTTTTCTGCAGTTAAATCGGATGCTATGTTTGATAACACAAATAAATAATAATAATAGATAAATAAATAATTATAAATAAATAAATAAAAAGCTTTTATGACTGACCTGCTGATCACACCTGCCTGTCGGATGAACCGTTATTGATTATATTAGTATGCCGTATGAGAGCAGACCCTCACATATCCGTCTCAAGATGCTAGTTTATTTTCATTTTAACATGTCCAATGTGAATTGCTAATTAGTTGTTTTGTTTAATGCAGTCAGTCAGAGAATGGAAAGGAACTTCGAGTGTTCAGACAACTAATGAATAAATTGATGATCTCTACAGAAGTGTATTTAGGATGCAACCTAAATCTGTTTTCTGAGGAGCTATGCTGAATACTGAACGCGTACAGTTTATGTGGGAGTTGAGAAGTTCTCGAGCGCAATGAATGGGGAATCTGTATGGAGATGAAGTTTGCTGCAGAGTGTGAGCTGTTTACTCTTAGTAATCTTGTTTGGAATCATAAAAGTCTTCATTAGTTTCCTAATGTCTCCCATAGGTTCAGTAAAAGAAGTATGAGGTGTGCTTGTTTTGAGAAGCTTAGACCTAAACAAAAGTGCATCTTCTATGTCTTGTATACTCTCAATGTTTAAAGGGGATATAGTATGCCCCTTTTTACAAGATGTAAAACAAGTCTCTGATGTCCCCAGAGTGTGTATGTGAAGATTTAGCTCAAAATACCCCACCAATCATGTTTTATAGCATGTTAAAATTGACACTTTTTGGTGTGAGCAAAAACACACCATTTTTGTGTGTCTCTTTAAATGCAAATGAGCTGCTACTCCCTGCTATTCTTTCAAGAAGGGGGCGGAGCTTCAGAAGCTCAAACAACAACAACAGAACATGCCAGAAACTAACGGTTACCAGAACCAGAGCCAGACGGATATATAGGGGATGGGGAACTATCAGACAGTGCTCTATATAGGGGATAGGGAACGATCAGACAGTGCTCTATATAGGGGATAGGGAACGATCAGACAGTGCTCTATATAGGGGATGGGGAACTATCAGACAGTGCACTATATAGGGGATAGGGGACGATCAGACAGTGCTCTATATAGGGGATAGGGAACGATCAGACAGTGCTCTATATAGGGGATAGGGAACGATCAGACAGTGCTCTATATAGGGGATGGGGAACTATCAGACAGTGCACTATATAGGGGATAGGGGACGATCAGACAGTGCTCTATATAGGGGATAGGGAACGATCAGACAGTGCACTATATAGGGGATAGGGAACGATCAGACAGTGCTCTATATAGTGGATAGGGAACGATCAGACAGTGCTCTATATAGGGGATAGAGAACGATCAGACAGTGCACTATATAGGGGATAGAGAACGATCAGACAGTGCTCTATATAGGGGATAGGGGACGATCAGACAGTGCTCTATATAGGGGATAGGGGACGATCAGACAGTGCTCTATATAGGGGATAGGGGACGATCAGACAGTGCTCTATATAGGGGATAGGGAACGATCAGACAGTGCACTATATAGGGGATAGGGAACGATCAGACAGTGCTCTATATAGTGGATAGGGAACGATCAGACAGTGCTCTATATAGGGGATAGGGAACGATCAGACAGTGCTCTATATAGGGGATAGAGAACGATCAGACAGTGCACTATATAGGGGATAGAGAACGATCAGACAGTGCTCTATATAGGGGATAGGGAACGATCAGACAGTGCTCTATATAGTGGATAGGGAACGATCAGACAGTGCTCTATATAGGGGATAGGGAACGATCAGACAGTGCTCTATATAGGGGATAGAGAACGATCAGACAGTGCACTATATAGGGGATAGAGAACGATCAGACAGTGCTCTATATAGGGGATAGGGAACGATCAGACAGTGCTCTATATAGGGGATAGGGAACGATCAGACAGTGCTCTATATAGTGGATAGGGAACGATCAGACAGTGCTCTATATAGGGGATAGGGAACAATCAGACAGTGCTCTATATAGGGGATAGAGAACGATCAGACAGTGCACTATATAGGGGATAGAGAACGATCAGACAGTGCTCTATATAGGGGATAGGGAACGATCAGACAGTGCTCTATATAGGGGATAGGGAACGATCAGACAGTGCACTATATAGGGGATAGAGAACGATCAGACAGTGCTCTATATAGGGGATAGGGAACGATCAGACAGTGCACTATATAGGGGATAGGGAACGATCAGACAGTGCTCTATATAGTGGATAGGGAACGATCAGACAGTGCTCTATATAGGGGATAGAGAACGATCAGACAGTGCACTATATAGGGGATAGAGAACGATCAGACAGTGCTCTATATAGGGGATAGGGAACGATCAGACAGTGCTCTATATAGGGGATAGGGAACGATCAGACAGTGCACTATATAGGGGATAGAGAACGATCAGACAGTGCACTATATAGGGGATAGAGAACGATCAGACAGTGCTCTATATAGGGGATAGGGAACGATCAGACAGTGCTCTATATAGGGGATAGGGAACGATCAGACAGTGCACTATATAGGGGATAGGGAACGATCAGACAGTGCTCTATATAGGGGATAGGGAACGATCAGACAGTGCTCTATATAGGGGATAGGGAACGATCAGACAGTGCACTATATAGGGGATAGAGAACGATCAGACAGTGCTCTATATAGGGGATAGGGAACGATCAGACAGTGCTCTATATAGGGGATAGGGAACGATCAGACAGTGCTCTATATAGGGGATAGGGAACGATCAGACAGTGCTCTATATAGGGGATAGGGAACGATCAGACAGTGCTCTATATAGGGGATAGGGAACGATCAGACAGTGCTCTATATAGGGGATAGGGAACGATCAGACAGTGCTCTATATAGGGGATAGGGAACGATCAGACAGTGCTCTATATAGGGGATAGGGAACGATCAGACAGTGCTCTATATAGGGGATATGGAACGATCAGACAGTGCTCTATATAGTGGATATGGAACGATCAGACAGTGCTCTATATAGGGGATAGGGATCGATCAGACAGTGCTCTATATAGGGGATAGGGAACGATCAGACAGTGCTCTATATAGGGGATAGGGAACGATCAGACAGTGCTCTATATAGGGGATAGGGAACGATCAGACAGTGCTCTATATAGGGGATATGGAACGATCAGACAGTGCTCTATATAGGGGATAGGGAACGATCAGACAGTGCTCTATATAGGGGATAGGGAACGATCAGACAGCGCTCTATATAGGGGATAGAGAACGATCAGACAGTGCTCTATATAGGGGATAGGAAACGATCAGACAGTGCACTATATAGGGGATAGGGAACGATCACACAGTGCACTATATATAGGGGATAGGGAACGATCACAGTGCACTATATAGGGGATAGGTAATGCTTTCCACTGGGATGAATGAAGTCTGGTTTCAAGTTAGTATTAGTGAACCACCGCAGCTCTGGTGTAGAGACACTATAGCACAGAGCGGATCCTGTGATTGAGTCGGCGCAGACCACAAAACATATTGGACCCATTTGAATTTGAATGAAACCATGGCTTTACCAAGCTCAATGGCTCTGGCCGAGCTGTGAAATAAACTAAACGCTATTGGCTATTTAAAAAAAGGAGTGGAGCTGCTCGATACGTCCCACCCTGTCTTCCTGTTTCAGCGGAAATTACGTCAACACATTGAATAATGCTGCGCATTTCATGGCACTTCAGTGGGCCTTTAACTGCATTAATACTGTTGTGCGAGTGTGTGTGGCCGTTTTGCCCTCAGCCAGTCTAACACACCTGTCTGTCATCATTTGAGCGTAATGACTCCATTAAACAGCAGTGGCGATGGTTAACAGTAATGGAACATTCTGGATGGAGCTCTAGATGTGGGCTTTGTGCTGTAGGTTGTATTCACTGATTGATTGTCTTTTATTTAGACCATTTTGTGCACAACACTCTGCTCTGGGTAACCTGTTGTTTGCTTTATTTGCTGTCAGTTCTAGCTTATAGATTATAGATTTTCATGGTCAGTTCACATATGCAATTTGCATGCGTGCTGCTGGCTCAGGTCGTGTGAATATTTGTCTGCAAAGATGTCTGTAATGATTCTGTTTGGAGCAGGCCTTGGGAAATTAAATTAGGAATATAAACGGGCAGTGCTTGTGCAGGGAAACCCCTCCAGGTCACATGACCGAGGACGGGAGCGAGCTGCATGCGTGTGTTTTCTGCTGCGGAGACATCAGGAGAAAGAGATGAGGAGTCTGGGCAGAAACGTCAGTGCTAGTGCATCATAATTCGTCTTTCTTTCCTACGTTTTGTAGATATTTTGAAGAATTCGGTCACTCTTTTTCCATGCAATAGTTTTAAAATTCTTAAAGGTGTGAAAACAAACACCATTAAACTTCCATAAAAGTAGTCAATACAGCTTGTGCACTGTATTTCAAGTCTTCTGAAGATCAGACAAAGTCAAATTTATGAATCATTTTATTAAATTTGTGAATAAATCATTTTTTGAAATGAAATCTTTTCAATGAATCAATTGATTTAGTTCACAGCCACTCTGATTAAGCATGTTTTACTGCAGTTTTTAATGTAAAAAAAGCAAAGAAACATTTTTACTCAAAGTATTTCTACTTCTACTAAGTATTTTTTTATTTTCTTTTTTTCTCACCATGAGGCTGCAGCTGAGATTGTGTTAGAATAAAATAGTAAATATATCACAATCAGTGTTATTTGATTTAGTGTCATTAATATAGTATTAAAGGTCCCGTTCTTCGTGTTTTTTGAAGCTTTGATTGTGTTTACAGTGTGCAATATAACATGTGTTCATGTTTCGCGTGTAAAAAAAAAACAGTATTTTTAACACAATGTACTCATCTGTACACCGCTGTTTACACTGTCCTAAAAACGGCTGATGAGTTCCTTTATTCTATGAAGTCCCTCCTTCAGAAATACGTAACGAGTTCTGATTGTGCCAGCGGTTCCTGTGTTGTGATTGGACAGCAGCTTAGCGCACGTGGAAAGGTCACGCCTCTTAACGGGAGATGTATGCGCTCAATGATCTCTACAGCGTCCCTGGGAAAGCCAAACAAAGGTGATTTGACTCCGGGATGAAAATAACAGCGTCTCGACGACATGGCGACAAACACACTCAAACGCAGCACTTCCTTTTCTCCACGCGACACGTCCTCTTCTCCACGTGGGACAGCAACAAGACCACGCCCCCTTTTTTCACGTATTCTTGTGGGCGGAGGTTAGTCTGTTCTACTGACGTCATTTATGAAGGAAGTACCAGGATGTAGTCCAAGCCGGCCGTTCGCTGTAGGCTTTGAAAGGGAACTTCTGTTAAATAAAATATCTGGCTTGGCATTGAACTTTGAGCTTTATAATTTTACAGGTATTATTTATGCTCTAACAGCAACATTACACACTAACTAAAGTTTGAACAGTGGGATCACGAAGAACGGGACCTTTAAAGTATTTATTCATAAATGTACTATTTATATATTTTCATATTATCATATTATCATTCAATCATATCAGCAGATGTTTACCACAAAAAAACAGGATTATAAATAGTGTATTACTTCTAAGTTGGAATGGTTTTTTTTATGTAAAAAAATCTTGATAACATTATAAATAGACCTCAGAGAACATTATAAAATTTAAAAAAGAATGCAGTTCATGACCCCTCATCCCTTTCTCGCACTTAACACATCCCTCCCTTGCAGGTCAAAATGACCCGAAGCCCTAAAATAATAATTTTTTTTTTGCAATTGTTTTTTAGATTTGGTTTATTTTATTAACCTTTAAATTACCATATTTTATCAGTAAATAATACAAAAATTATAATTTAAAGGGATATTTCACCGCTGGAAAGATGAATGTGTATTTAAATTGGGTCATTTATGTAGTAGATATGTGAAATTATTTTTGAAGCCTTCTTGACTGAGAAAAGACAGAAAATGTATTTTTGGCTCATGTGGATGAAAGGCAACAACTCCCAGAATGCACTTGCTTCACTGCCCTACGAGGCCACGCCTACCGGTTATCACTTGCCCACCGCGGCACCACCCCACCGTCGTTTTGATTTTTTATAAAATCATTTAGTTCAGTTAGAGAGCAAACACTGCAATTAAAAACTGAGTGTCTGTTCAATACAGTGTGAGCCGAACGAGAGTCGCAGCACAAACACAGCCGGAGTCAGATCTCGTTCATCAGAGAGCAAACAACTGAGCTGAGCTAAGCACTGCATTCATTCACGGCCGCACAGTGCGTGTTTTCAGTTCATGCCTATGGATGCTTAACTTTCATAGGAATTCATTGAGAACACTCACGTTGCTCCGACCTCATTTTACATTCTGTGAGTGAGATCCCACCCCTATGGGCGGGTTGAAAACATGAGGAACTAGCTGTGGAGGCTTGGGGGCTTTTTTCCAGACATAAAATACATAAATCTCTCGTCTCAGGGGGATATGAGGGGGGTGGGGAGCACGATCATTCGAATATACTACCGGGTTTCTACTGATACAAAGCTTAATGCTAATCGCTGAAATAACCCTTTAAGCACATTCTTGTGAACCTCTTGGGAAAAAAATAAAACATGATATTTCATGACTCTATATAGCTCTATATGGAGCAAATGAGCTGTTCCGCTGGGTCCTAAAGTCAGTTTCTCTTCAGTATGCATTCATACACACATGTAGATATTATAAAGTAATTTTTTGGTAAAATTTTAGCATGTTTAGTTTTAATTTTGAGCTTTTTTAGGTTTTCTATTAAGCATTCCTCGCATTCCATTAATCCCTAATGCTGCATTCACACCAAATGCAAATAGAGCATCAGTAGCGAGTGATTTCAATGTTAAGTCAATGGAAAGGCGCGTTGACGCGCGTCTGGAGGTCCAGCGGCGCGATAGGCGGGTTTTGCTCATCCAGTTCGTGCGAATGACGCGAATTGAGCATCTTGCGAGATACGCGAGTGGTGCTTTTTGTGCATTCACGCGTTTGAAGCGAATTCGCGCTTTGACGCCCAAGTTGAAATTTTTTTACTTTGGTGTCAATTTGCGCCTCGTTAACCAATCAGGAGCCTGCTTGCTGCTGTGACGTGATGAGAAACCCTACATAATTAAAAAATACTACTTTTGTGTCAGAAAAATGAGGTTTTAAGACTTTTTCAGGTGAGAATGTAGTTGTTTAAAGCTCAAATCTGTGGTTTATTTATAAAGAGTGCCTATTTTTTTTAAAAATATTATTTTCTTTTGTGAGATCCAGACGATCGCCGGGCGCTCAGCGCTCATTAACCTTGGTGAGAGCAGCCTTTCTTCAGCTAGTCCTTCTGACGTCTGCCTGTAGTGGTTCATCTTGTGTGGATCTAACGGGCGATCTTTGGTGTCATGAATCTATCATTTGTTGTCTGCCAAATCGTCTGACTGAGGGCAAAGAAGTTTCATAACTTTATTTTTTTAGGATATTTAAATATACCTGCAGTGAAGATAATGTAGGAGTTGCCTGGACCACATTTGCGTGGCTATTAATGTTTAATATATTTTTTTAATGAAAATGAAAAGAGGCAGAGTGGTGTTTTATGACATTTTTGTCTATTCAGTCTCCTTTATTGCGCCTTGCGCGTATAAATTGAGCGTTTGAAGCAAAATAGACGCGCGTCCAATTCGCTGTGGATGCGCAAATGGATTCAAAATGTTCAAGCGTCCAACTAGACGCGATTTTGATGCTCCATTCGCGTTTGGTGTGAATTGACCCGTGAGGGAAGTATTTGTTACTTTGTTACTTTTTGAATCCAGTCAATCTTTTTTTTGTCTATTCATGGTTCAAGTATGACAAAGGTCCTAGGGTCATGGACCACTCTGATGAACCCTCAAATTTGAAATTATTTTTAATCAAAATGTCCAGAGGGAAGGATGTTAAACAGCAACTGAGAGATTCGTTGACCTCACCAGACATGACATTTCTTTGAGAGGTGTGTGCATGTCTGCAAAAGTTGATGGATGTGTGTTTGTGTCTGCGTGTGATGTTAAAGCGCTGTGCACATATATTTGTGTAGAATGAAGGTCAAGGGAAAGACCTTATATGAGCTCCCCTGACATTTGCCTGGCATTTTTTGATTCACTGACGTCTTGTGATAGATCTTCCAGGCCTTGTTCTGGACGCTCAGAGCGAACGCAGGTGATTATAGATGCTCTTTTGTTTGTGGAGGAATTCTGAAGGTGTTTCCTCGGTGCATTGGATATTAGAGGCCCGGGGCGATGCTTGTCGTATGCTAATGTTGCATATATTAATAATGCAATTTCACGTGTCATCATGCGATGGGCTGTCTGTGGCATTAAGTGCATTGCTCTTCATCTGGAACCTGCTGACTCTGCTAGCTAAAACGCAGAGCTTTGTTTCATGTACAGTCGCTGTTTCAGGATCAGTGGGTAAGACAGATCATACCGAGCGTCTGCGTGTCATCAGCCAGACCTGTTAGATATCGGCTGCTCATCTGTTCTGATGTATTGAGGGCCCAAAATTAACTTTTTTTCCTGCACCTACAGGATGGATGAAAATGTACCAGCCATAAATGTTTTATTTTGTTCCCAATATATTTGTTTTGATGGCTTAATATGAAGAATAGAGTTCTGAATAAACCGGATAAACTTAAAATATATATATATTTTTTTTTTTGTTCGCTGAGGTAGAAGTAATGCAGACCCTTGAATCCTCTTTGATAGGTCTGTGTCTTTGAGTTTGAATCATTCATGTCTTTTAGTCAGAGACACACTAATGTTCTTACAATTCAATTTTTTATGTTGCAAATCCTCAGAGTTACTAGCATTGGTGAGTAACTGTAAAAATGCAGTTTGGGACAATATTAATTTTGGACCTTTTGGTTGTATCAATGAAAGCTGCAGAGAATCGTTTTGGAATTGAATCATATTTCCCTGAATCACAAAGTACACTGTAAAAAAGTTACAAGAAAATACAATTTCAGTCTTTCTACTTGCCGTGTGTGAGTGAAAATAGTTTCAAAGTAAATCCTCCACCATTGTACCAAAAGGTTCAGCTCAAAGTCACATTGCGACGCATAAAGATGCATTGCACACAGACAGTGTCATGCTTGATCTATAAAAGACTTGATCATTAATAACAATTATGAAGGCTCTGAATATGCGGTACACAATGATTAACATGATTAACCTACTCAAACTCTCATCATTTAGACGTGAAAGCCCTGAGTGAGATCATGGTTTCATGTTGGATTTATGGGACCTTTGCTTCACATTTACACTGAATTACAGGTTTTATGTTTTAATCCTGCCACACGGCGATGTTGCAAACGTTGTCATTAAATTGTGACACAAATTGTTGTTTTTATGAATTTAATTATTTAGACATGATTTTTTTATTAATTAAAATGTAATTCAACCATTCAAATGGAATCCAGAATATTTAAAACAGAAAACACAGAATGTGGTAAATGTATCAAATGGAATGAGAGAAAAAAAAAAGTAGGCCTATTTCTTAGGGCCCTAAACTACAGTGACGCATTGCTGCCGCATACATATTATTTTTTCCACTCAATTATGTCGTAATAATGAGATCGTTTTAACCACACCTTTTCTCGTAATAACGAGATATGTCATTAAAATTACTTCTTTTTTTTGTTGTTAAAACAGCATATATTTTCTCCTAATAAGGACATATGTAACCATGCAACATGCATGGTGGAACAGGAGAAAAATGACCAAACGCTAGCTAACCTACACCAGATAAGTTGCTGTGGTTAGTGGAAAAAATGGCTGATTATTGGACAGAAGGAGAAGGGCCTCTGGGAAGAAAAGACAGAATTTATTTATAGTATGATTTTCAAAAAACCAAACCTCAAAAGGAAATTTAACTCGGTCACTATAAGCAACCTAAATTTTTCTATATGGAGAAAATATGTAATGTGTTGTGTAATGTAATTTTTTTAATTTATGTCTACTGGTAATGTAATGATCTTTATTAGAATAAACAATATGTAAAATGACTAAATATCTCGTTATTATGGGAAAAGATGTCGTTAAAACGGCTTAATATCTCGTTATTGTGGGAAAAGATGTCATTAAAACGGCTTAATATCTCGTTATTATGGGAAAAGATGTTGTTAAAACGACTTAATATCGTTATTACTGGACAATATGTTATCAAAACAGCTTAATATCTCATTATTATGGGAAAAAAATTCATTAAAACGGCTTAATATCTCGTTATTATGGGAAAAGATGTCGTTAAAATGGCTTAATATCTCGTTATTATGGGAAAAGATGTTGTTATAACGGCTAAAGATGTCGTTAAAACGGCTTAATATCTCGTTATTATGGGAAAAGATGTCGTTAAAACGGATTAATATCTCTTTATTGTGGGAAAAGATGTCGCTAAAACGGCTTAATATCTCGTTATTATGGGAAAAGATGTCGTTAAAACGTCTTAATATCTCGTTATTATGGGAAAAGATGTTGTTAAAACGGCTTAATATCTCGTTATTATGGAAAAGATGTTAAATCAGCTTAATATCTCGTTATTATGGGAAAGATGTTAAATCAGCTTAATATCTCGTTATTATGGGAAAAGATGTCGTTAAAACGGCTTAATATCTCGTTATTATGGAAAAGATGTTAAATCAGCTTAATATCTCGTTATTGTGGGAAAGATGTCGTTAAAATGACTAAATATCTCGTTATTATGGGAAAAGATGTTGTTAAAATGACTAAATATCTCGTTATTGTGGGAAAGATGTCGTTAAAATGACTAAATATCTCGTTATTATGGGAAAAGATGTTGTTAAAATGACTAAATATCTCGTTATTGTGGGAAAGATGTTGTTAAAATGACTAAATATCTCGTTATTGTGGGAAAGATGTCGTTAAAATGACTAAATATCTCGTTATTGTGGGAAAGATGTCGTTAAAATGACTAAATATCTCGTTATTATGGGAAAAGATGTTGTTAAAATGACTAAATATCTCGTTATTATGGAAAAGATGTTAAATCAGCTTAATATCTCGTTATTGTGGGAAAGATGTCGTTAAAATGACTAAATATCTCGTTATTATGGGAAAAGATGTCGTTAAAACGGCTTAATATCTCGTTATTATGGGAAAAGATGTTGTTAAAATGACTAAATATCTCGTTATTGTGGGAAAGATGTCGTTAAAATGACTAAATATCTCGTTATTATGGGAAAAGATGTTGTTAAAATGACTAAATATCTCGTTATTATGGAAAAGATGTTAAATCAGCTTAATATCTCGTTATTGTGGGAAAGATGTCGTTAAAATGACTAAATATCTCGTTATTATGGGAAAAGATGTCGTTAAAATGACTAAATATCTCGTTATTATGGGAAAAGATGTCGTTAAAACGGCTTAATATCTCGTTATTATGGAAAAGATGTTGTTAAAATGACTAAATATCTCGTTATTATGGGAAAAGATGTTGTTAAAATGACTAAATATCTCGTTATTATGGGAAAAGATGTCGTTAAAACGGCTTAATATCTCGTTGTTATGGGAAAAGATGTCGTTAAAACGGCTTAATATCTCTTATTATGGGAAAAAATGTCGTTAAAACAACTAAATATCTCGTTGTTATGGGAAAAGATGTCGTTAAAACGGCTTAATATCTCTTATTATGGGAAAAGATGTCGTTAAAACGGCTTAATATCTCTTATTATGGGAAAAGATGTCGTTAAAACGGCTTAATATCTCGTTGTTATGGGAAAAGATGTCGTTAAAACGGCTTAATATCTCTTATTATGGGAAAAGATGTCGTTAAAACGGCTTAATATCTCGTTATTATGGGAAAAGATGTTGTCAAAACGACTAAATATCTCCTTGTTATGGGAAAAGATGTCGTTAAAACGGCTTAATATCTCTTATTATGGGAAAAGATGTCGTTAAAACGGCTTAATATCTCTTATTATGGGAAAAGATGTCGTTAAAACGACTAAATATCTCGTTGTTATGGGAAAAGATGTCGTTAAAACGGCTTAATATCTCGTTATTGTGGGAAAAGATGTTGTTAAAACGGCTTAATATCTCGTTATTGTGGGAAAAGATGTTGTTAAAACGGCTTAATATCTCGTTATTATGGGAAAAGATGTCGTTAAAACGGCTTAATATCTTGTTATTATGGGAAAAGATGTAATTAAAACGGCTTAATATCTCGTTATTATGGGAAAAGATGTCATTAAAACGGCTTAATATCTCGTTATTATGGGAAAAGATGTCATTAAAACGGCTTAATATCTTGTTATTATGGGAAAAGATGTCGTTAAAACGGCTTAATATCTTGTTATTATGGGAAAAGATGTCGTTAAAACAGCTTAATATCTCGCTATTATTGAAAAGATGTTGTCAAAACGACTAAATATCTCGTTATTGTGGGAAAATATGTCGTTAAAACGGCTTAATATCTCGTTATTATGGAAAAGATGTTGTTAAAATGACTTATTATATCTCATTATTACATATTGTTTATTTTAATAAAGATCATTACATTACCAGTAGACATAAATTTAAAAAAATTACATTACACAACACATTGCATATTTTCTCCATATAGAAAAATTTAGGTTGCTTATAGTGACCGAGTTAAATTTCCTTTTGAGGTTTGGTTTTTTGAACATCATACTATAAATAAATTCTGTCTTTTCTTCCCAGAGGCCCTTCTCCTTCTGTCCAATAATCAGCCATTTTTCCCACTAACCACAGCAACTTATCTGGTGTAGGTTAGCTAACGTTTGGTCATTTGTCTCCTGTTCCACCATGCATGTTGCTCCCCCGCACACTTTGGTTTCTATGGAGTTAGAACAGACATTTGCCTCATTGCCACAGCAACAGTTTTTGATCAAGTCAGGATGGTTTGTTGTGGAATCCAAGCGGAATGTTCCTGCATTCCATGACCTGACAAATGCTACATTTTCCATGCTCAGTCGTTTAAAGGTTTGTCCGGGCAGCGTGAATAGTCTTTAGATGGTCTTGACGGGCAGCAGATCAGCAGTTTCCCTCGTAATGATGTTCATGTGAAGCTGAGCTTAATGAATGTGATGCTGTGATGCAGTTCTGGACACATTTCTCTCTTTAACTGGCAGAGAAATGTCACTTGACCCCTTTTTAGAGACGGAGAAAGGAAAGGACAGCATTACAGGATCTTGCCTCTTTATTTTCATTGAGTGATGATGTGACGTGTGAGACGCTTTAATAGCATCAGAAATGGCAACAAAAAATATAATTCAAAACTGAAGTGATTCATCACTTTAAAAACTTTCATGTTCACTTTTGATATAATAAACATTTGTATTATTATATACACTGTAAAAAAAAAACTCGTAAAAAGAAGGTAAATGACTGGCAGCTACGGCTGCCAAACAAAAACCATAAAATAAATTTAAAATATCTTAATTCAAATAAAGTGCAAAAACAATAATTTTACAGAAATGTACATTAAAAGTTTTAGTGAAAAAGATTTTTTCCTTGTTTAAATTAAGATATTTTACTTTAATTTTACGGTTTTTGTTTGGCAGCCGTAGCTGCCAGTCATTTACCGTTTTTTATACAGTGTTAAACTGTTATTTTACTGATTTTATCAAACACCTTCAATAAAGCGACAGTACTAAAAATTTTACAGATTATTACAATAAAAAACCATTCAATAAAGTGCTAAATTATGGTTACTAATATCATGATGAGGTCATGATTTCACCTTATAATAAATTGTGCCATTTACTGTTTTGTATTTACTTTGTATTTTCCAAATAAGTTTTATATTGGTTTCCTCTATATTCAACTGACCCCCGAGGGCTCCATATAGCTCTGATAATATATGTGGACAATAGGGGTGTAACGGTACACGTATTCGTATTGAACCGTTTCGGTACAGGGCTTTCGGTTCGGTCCACGCATGTTATATACCATCCACATTGGACTCACACCAGTTTGCCTATCGCAGCAATAGGAGCACAGAGGATGCAGTTTCCATGGCACTGCACTCTGTGCTCACCCATCTGGACAGTAAAAACACCTATGCACGCATGCTGTTTGTTGACTTCAGCTCAGCATTCAACACTGTCATCCCATCCAAGTTAATTGCCAAACTTGGAGACCTGGGCATCAACACTTCAATGTGTAACTGGATTTTGGACTTCCTAACTGACAGACCACAGAATGTTCGATCAGGATCCACCTGCTCCACGTCCATCACACTCAACACTGGTGTACCACAGGGCTGTGTGCTAAGTCCGTTTCTCTACTCCCTCTTCACCTCCGACTGCAAGCCTGTGTATGGAACTAATTCCATCGTCAAGTTTGCGGACGACACTACGGTGATTGGTCTCATCAGCAACAACGATGAGACTGCCTACAGGGAGGAGATCCAGCACCTGGCCACATGGTGCACTGATAATAACCTGCTCCTCAACACCACCAAAACGAAGGAGCTCATCGTGGACTTCAGGAAGGAGTCAAGAGGCACACACGACACCATCCACATCAATGGAATGGCTGTTGAGCGTGTCTCCAGTTTCAAGTTCCTGGGGATCCACATCTCGGCGGACATGTCGTGGACGACCAACACCTCCAGCCTGGTCAAGAAGGCTCACCAGCGCCTCTTCTTCCTGAGGACACTGAGGAAGAATCAGCTCTCCTCGGCTATCCTGGTGAACTTCTACCGCTGCGCAATAGAAAGCATCCTGACCAACTGTGTGGCAGTATGGTATGGGAGCTGCTCTGTTGCGGAGCGCAAGGCACTGCAGCGGGTGGTGAAAACTGCCCAGCGCATCACAGGGACTCCACTACCTGCCATCGAGCACATCCAGAGGAAACGCTGTCTGCACCGAGCTCGCAGCATCCTCAAGGACTCCTCTCACCCAGCCCACAGACTGTTTTCTCTCCTGCCCTCCGGCAGGCGTTTCAGGATCCTCCGGACCAGGACCAGCAGACTAAAGAACAGTTTTTTCCCCAGAGCTGTCTCTTTACTGAACTCAAACCCCCGTTGATCCACTTCCCTCATAAACTGCAAACTCTCCTACCTCACACCTACATTCACTTTGTTATTTGCACTACCGACTGTTTATTACAGTAACAACTGTTTACTTATGCATTTTGCACCACCATATCTTAACTGGAATATGCTCATTTGCACTGCCGACTGTATTTATAGTAACCATGTTTACATTTGCATTTTGCACCGTACTTCTAACTGTAATATGCAACCACTTTCCACTGCACTTTTACACTTTCTTTCGGATAGCTCTGTCCATAATTTATTGCGCTACCTTAATCCACTGCTATATTCCTCATATTAGCCTAACATATTATTGTATACCTCTATCTGTAAAATTCTGTTTATAGTAATAGCCATCTGTATATTATATTCATAGTACATATTCACCTGTACATTCTGTTTACATTCTGTTTATAGTAATAGCCATCTGTATATTTATATTTATTCACTGTATATATTCATCTGTAAATTCAGTTCTGTTTATAGTAATAACCATCTCTCTACTTATACATATTTATATATATTCAGTACATTTTTATGCCCAGCACTTACGCAACCATTGTATATATCCTGCACTTGCTGCTATTGCACTTCTGGTTAGACCTAAACTGCATTTCGTTGCCTTGTACTTGTACTTGTGTAATGACAATAAAGTTGAATCTAATCTAATCTAATCTTATGAATGTAATCTTTAACAGTTAACAGTCGGCTTGTTGTAAACGCGCAACACACTTCAATCCGAGTTCCCACACAAACATATTAAGTATTCAGTCCATTTTATCACAAAATCAAACGATAAATGCTGTTTTGATGCTCTTTAATGTGCGTGACTGATCAGTGATCACTGAACACAGTTCAAGTGGCCGCGTGGCGCGCGCGTGAACTCGATCATTTGTGAACGGTGCACGCGTCGAACGGTTATGAATGTAATCTTTAACAGTTCAGTCGGCTTGTTGTAAGCGCGGAACACACTTCAATCCGAGTTCCCACACGAACATATTAAGTATTCAGTTCATTTTATCATGAAATTCAAACGATAAATGCCGTTTTGACGCTCTATGTGGCGTGACTGGTCACTGATCACAGTTCAAGCGGCCGCGCACGCGCGCGAACGCGATCATCTGTGAAGGCGATCGATCATCTCTTCCTAAAGAATAAACATGAATGACGATCTGAAGGTATGCTGAGGATACATTACAACTTACTGTCATGTATTTATGTGGCGTAATCGCTAAATCAGTGTTTAAACAGCAGAAAGATGTCAATATAACTGCTTGTGAACTAAACAATGTCATGTAACGTTAGCATCACATTTACCTCAGGCAGTCATTTAGTGTCCACAGAATTATATTCACTAGAGAAATCAACTCTTTCGCTAAATATATGCTCTATATATATGCTCTATGTTAGTGATGTCTTGATTATTTCATGCATGTTAAATAAACCTGTCATGAAAATGACAAACACTGTATATAAATTATTATATTTCAACAACGATTTGGAGAAAAAAGCTATTTTATAATTAGATTTAGGAGTTAATGCAAAAACTGCCTTATGTGAAGTTTACATATTTGCACACAATGTGTTATTTGAGTGTTGATTATTATACCTAAAAATAAATAGCAACTGTATTTAGGCTAATAGTTTGGGCTCTGTTGTGAACCTTTAATATTAATGTGCAAGTAAGGGATCCCTATATAATTTACAGAAATATCTTCAATAAACTTTTAAATATAATTTAATTAATTCAAGGACAGACACTTTTCCCCCCAGTAAACCACTGTTAAATATAAAAAATAAATAAAAAGCAATTTTGTAAATCTGCTGTACCGAACTCGTACCGAACCGTGACTTCAAAACCGAGGTACGTACCGAACCGTCAGTTTTGTGTACCGTTACACCCCTAGTGGACAAACATGTACCTTTTAATTCAGAATCCAAGCTATATAGTGTAATAAGAAATATAAATCAAAACATACAACAGGTCCATGATTCTGCTCCAGAAGGGACAGACACAGCAGATAATGAGCAATCCTCTTCCAAATCTCCAATAGTCAGCTGGATCTGTAAAAGAAAGAAAGAAAAATACATTGATTCACTGAAAAGTCCTTAAAAAGGGAGGATTTTTGTTTTTGTACCTTTCCTTTAAACAACATTTGACATTGAGATATTCTGGCTATATGAACACAGAGTCCGCCCAGCTTTGAGATGGTTATTGGTAATTATTGTCCATAAAATTTGGTCCAATGTAGCTTGGTTACCAACATTATTCCAAATATTTTGTTTCACAGAAGAAAGTCATACAAGTTTGATAAGACATGAGGGTGAGAAAGCAATGAGGGAGTTTTCATTTTGAGTGAGCTATGCGTTTGAACCAGAGTTGTGCATTTCCACTCACATAAGGCTATACCGTAACAGTATTAATGTTGGATATGACATGAATACTCACTTCCTCTGAAGATCATGTGGCAGATTTTCATTCCCAAAACGTCTGGATCATGAGGAGGGAAGAACATTAATAAAACATTAATATGAATTATCAACTTACTGACAGAGACGTGGACTTGTACTCGCATGTACTCACCAGGTCCATACAAAAACTTCACAGTAGATCCAAAATCCTGGTTTGCCTATAATTCTTCAGAGTCCAGTGAACATGACAGTGTTCTCAGATTACTCATTCCAAAGCTCCTTTACTTATGACAAGCTTGATCTTAAAACTAGCTGACAGTAGGGATGGGCATTATAACCATATTATTCTACATACATGAGAAATTTTATTTCACAATAACGATATCACAATATAGTTATTTTATTTTATAGATATTTTATTAAGAAATACTACAGAATAATACTGCTTAGTCTTCACTGTATGATATGCTATCCATTAATATCACTTATACTACGGGGCCGTTGAATGCTTGAATCTGATTGGCTGATGAACGTTCTGAGGTGTGCAATTATTTTCTGGGAGACGCACAGCGAACGTAGTTCCAGGCAGCTCTTGACCGCATTACAGTTCCATATCACTGCGCATAGTTAACTGTAATAACGGACATTACAGGACTAAAAAACAACAATATGACAGACGATTTTCCTAAAGTAAATCTTAATATTTACAGTGAATATAAAACGTTCAACAACTGGGCGGCAGCAGTATTAGACAGTCCAGATGAACACCAACAAGTGGACATCAGAGGCAAGCTTTTCTGTCTCATTACTGAAATCACACACGCTTGCTACACCTTTGTTTTTAGTAAGCGACGTCTAGCGGCGAAAAATTACATTGTGGCTTTGATGACAGACAGCAGCTGCTGCTTATTAGGCTGCTGTCGCTTTAAGACCTGACGAACATGACGCGGATCTGCACACATCCCATTTCTCACAACTCTTTACGTTCACAGTTCTCTTAGAGTACTCTTTACTAACACTTAATTTAACTCATTTAAGACTGTGCTTGTGAGGATACTCCACAAAACGGCATTTTGGCATAATTTTGCGTAATTTTGTCCATTCAAGTGTGTGTGTGTGTGTCAGACGGGCGATTCACAAATGTAACTGAATCTATTTTACAGTTGCCGTTTGGTTGAAAGGATGAAGAATGTGAAGAAGAATCACTTTTAAAGATGTTTCAGAGCAAATGTATAAATATTGAGATATTGTCAAATGTCGGAAAAAGGCTTTCCATCTCTTGGCATGTCGGTGAGCTGTCATCTCCACCAGGAGCGCGCTCAGATCAGGTCAAACGCATGCGATTTTACACACATATTGATTCTCTGCGTGATTTGGCAGTTAAGTCTCAGATCCGCGCCGGTGTTTGTCATTTTGTTGTCATCACACATGAGTGACATTTGGACGAGGCTGCGTTACGTGTGTGTGATTGCTGAGAGTGACTGACGCTGATTACTGTGGAGTGGTGACACCTGTTATTGAGCACATCCCGTGTGTTTGCTAATCTCTGAACCCAGCGTGCTTCTGAGAAGGAAGATTTTACAGACCCAAAAAAAACCTTCCAGCACAACTTCAGGGTTGTGCACCGTTCAGAATTTAATTGAAATTGCCTTTTAAATCATGCTAATATGTGGATGGGTGGAACGATGGATGGATGGGTGGAACGATGGATGGATGGGTAGAATAATGGATGGATGGATGGATGGATGGATGGATGGATGGATGGAATGATCGATAGATAGGTGGGTGGGCAGATGGATGGATGGATGGATGGATAGAATGATGGATGGATGGATGGGCGGATGGATGGATGGATGGAATGATAGATGGATGGGTGGGTGGATGGATGGGTGGAACGATGGATGGGTGGATGGTTGGAATGATAGATGGATGGATGGAATGATAGATGGATGGGTGGGTGGATGGATGGAATGATAGATGGATGCATGGATGGATGGATGGATGGATGGAATGATAGCTGAATGGGTGGGTGTATGGATGGAATGATAGATGGATGGGTGGAATGATGGATGGATGGATGTTTCAGAGCAAATGTATAAATATTGAGATATTGTCAAATGTCGGAAAAAGGCTTTCCATCTCTTGGCATGTCGGTGAGCTGTCATCTCCACCAGGAGCGCGCTCAGATCAGGTCAAACGCATGCGATTTTACACACATATTGATTCTCTGCGTGATTTGGCAGTTAAGTCTCAGATCCGCGCCGGTGTTTGTCATTTTGTTGTCATCACACATGAGTGACATTTGGACGAGGCTGCGTTACGTGAAGATTGATAGATGGATGGGTGAATGGATGGGTGAATGGATGGATGGAATGATAGATGGATGGGTGGGTGGATGGATGGGTGGATGGTTGGAATGATAGATGGATGGATGGAATGATAGATGGATGCATGGATGGATGGATGGATGGATGGATGGAATGATAGCTGAATGGGTGGGTGTATGGATGGAATGATAGATGGATGGGTGGAATGATGGATGGATGGGTAGAATGATGGATGGATGGAATGATAGATGGATGGGTGGGTGGGAGGGAGGATGGATGGGATGATAGATGTGGATGGATGGATGGGTAGAATGATGGATGGAATGATAGATGGATGGGTGGTTGGTTGGGTGGATGGAATGATGGATGGGTGGGTGGGTAAAATGATGGATGG
>CM042256.1:48888869-49046369 GCA_023566225.1 Romanogobio albipinnatus | reverse complement strand
GCTGAACTGAGATACATAATAATCAATGAACGCAACCCCCCTGGATCAGAAAATCAGAAATCTCATAACACATTTTATGTTCATGCACATGTATAGTCTTAACTAAATGTCTCTAATATTGAACACTGCTCTCTGCTGTGCTTCAAATTGCACTGGTGAAATATCATTAGCAATATCATTCAGAAATACAAACAGGCAAAAATAAAGTGCTAGCAGTGTTGGAAAAATTCAAAAGTGCAAGAAACATTTTATTTAATGTTTCCACTTTTGACAACCGCATCAGAATCAGAGCAAATGAGACACACAGGCCTTGTACAGGATGCAGGAAGAATAAATGCGATTTTTTTCCCCCACCCATTCATCTCGAAAAACTCGGTTTTCAGCGTCAACTTTCCTAATTTTCGAAAATGCCATTGTTTTTGCGCTGCTTTCTTTCTCGGATGGTGCGTTCACACCGGACGCGAATGAAGCGTTTCGCGCGAGTGATTTAAGGCAATGGAAAGACGGGAATAGACATTCTGCGGCCCGATTCGTGCGAATTAAGCGGCGTGCATGACGCGTCATTCGCGTTCGGTGTGAACTCACCATTATGGCTGATGGGCCACCATCAGTCTCTTCTTCACTGCATGCGTGACCGCGCGTCTGAACGTAGCCACAGTAACGTTAACTGTCGTCGCAACCCGTGGCCTTCTACTGAGCTGCCTGATATAAATGTGATTTTTTTTTTTATGGCATGTGGCATATTTATTTCATCAAAAGGCTTTGCGGTCCGGATGGACGCATCTCGCGGTCCGGAGTCCGCTAGTTGGCGACCCTTGGTGTAGGGGTTGGGCGCCTGGCAGAAAGTTTTGACGCAAATCGACCTGAGATTCGAATCCGCCTTTTGCCGAACTCGCTCTACTCCCTTTTCCCATCACATATCAGGTCGGAAAAGCGAATACATTTGAAAAGTGGAAATAAAGTGTCTAACGTGTGTTTAATAATAAAGTGTTTATCGGTTAGGGGTCTGTGAACAGACATATAGATGGTAAAAGTGAGTGGGTCCACTATCATTGGTCTTAAAGGTCCCATTCTTCATGATTCCCATTGTTCAAACTTTAGTTAGTGTGTAATGTTGCTGTTAGAGCATAAATAATACCTGTAAAATTATAAAGCTCAAAGTTCAATGCCAAGCGAGATATTTTATTTAACAGAAGTTCCCTTTCAAAGCCTACAGCGAACGGCCGGCTTGGACTACATCCTGGTACTTCCTTCATAAATGACGTCAGTAGAACAGTAGAACAGACTAACCTCCGCCCACAAGAATACGCGAAAAAAGGGGGCGTGGTCTTGTTGCTGTCCCACGTGGAGAAGAGGACGTGTCGCGTGGAGAAAAGGAAGTGTTGCGTTTGAGTGTGTTTGTCGCCATGTCGTCGAGACGCTGTTATTTTCATCCCGGAGTCAAATCACCTTTGTTTGGCTTTCCCAGGGACGCTGTAGAGATCATTGAGCGCATATATCTCCCGTTAAGAGGCGTGACCTTTCCACGTGCGCTAAGCTGCTGTCGAATCACAACACAGGAACCGTGACACGTTCGCTAAACTGCGGTCAAATCCCAACACGGGAACCGCTGGCACAATCAGAACTCGTTACGTATTTCTGAAGGAGGGACTTCATTGAACAAGGAAGTCATCAGCCGTTTTTTTCCTTAATTTTCCCGTTTTTTTTAGTAGTAGTTTAATGATTTTAATGGAAACGGAAAATTTCTTACCATTCCCAACCTTAACTACAATGGAGGCGTTTCAGGGAGTTCAGAAACACTGACACTGATATAGAGAAGAACTCCCGCTGGAGGGACTTTCTGCTTTGGTTTTTCCTCATGCTCAAACAGCAACACTAAAGAAAGATGAACATGGAAAAAAAAGCATAAGTGTCATTGTTGTGGAGGGACAACAATGTAGATTCCTGCTCCGGTGACGCTTTTAACTGGGATGCATTAAAGAACGGCAGTATCGGCTCGT
This sequence comes from Romanogobio albipinnatus, assembly GCA_023566225.1. Classification (NCBI taxonomy): domain Eukaryota; kingdom Metazoa; phylum Chordata; class Actinopteri; order Cypriniformes; family Gobionidae; genus Romanogobio; species Romanogobio albipinnatus. The sequence continues at coordinate 49,044,369 of CM042256.1, read as the reverse complement.
TATACGTGGGCTCTAATGAACTAATGTCAAGAGTACGGACAGCATCATCTCTACAGCTTTGTTAAGACCTCATTATGAAGATATTTGCTCAGAGCTTCAGAGTACACTAGATATGACAGCGCAACATGAAAGCTATTCACTCAGGGTCTATGTTTGGGTTTGTGTGCATATTAGTAGCACATGAGGACTCGAGTACAGGCAATGTTCATCTCTGTGGCAATGCGTTTTATGGCACACACATGATTACTGTATATTATGTTAATATGCAATTTGGTGCAGATGCTGATATTTACGTATACGGCCAAAAAGTAAGATGAAATTCTGCTTGTAATGTAAATCAGTGAGCTCTTTGTAAGAGTATAGCAGACTACTTGTATAAAATCATATCAGTTTTAGGGCCCTATCATACGCCCGGTGCAATTCGACACCAGACCGTTTTTTTTTTTGCTAGTGATCATTTTCATGTCCAGCGCAACGTTAATAGCAAATGCACTTGCGCGCATCTGTTCGCCCATGGGCGTCTGGTCTGAAAACCAGGTGTGTTCAGGAGCATTGTTGGTGTGTTGCTATTTTGAGAAACTGAAAGCGACTGCGCCATTGACCAACACAAACCTGCTCTAAAGTCAACAGTGCAGTATTTTTTGTGTTATTTAAAGGGTGTGTTAGTAATATGCGCCTATAGGCGGGTGCACAAGGAACGTACACTCTGGTTATTAGACACACAGGGATGCACAGCAACACACACATTTTTCAATATAAAAAATAAAACACAAAGCATTACAATGATTATTGTGAGATGAACACACAAATGTCCCTCAAAATAATTGATACTCAAATTTTAACGATTTCAAAAAATAAAAAAAATCAATAAAATGATGGAAAATCAAGTAAATCTAAGTTGCTTCAGTCTACTACGTGTTATATTACATACAGTAAAAGTCATTCTTACATTTATGAGATCAGATAAAATGTTACATTTGATAAAAATCAATAAAGATTTCACAACAAAAAGACGTGAACCAGGGTGCAAGTTTTTACAATTATACTAAAAGGCCTTTTACTGGCTAAAAAAGTATGATCTATCAATCAGACGACAGACGGCATGTAGTAGATTGTGTGCAACAGGTTCTTCTTTTTTTTGTGATGCCGAAATTTACCTTAACAATTGATTTTTTAAAAAGTTTTTAGTGCTTTATTTTTCATTTTCAAATTAGCATCTACGTTTTATATTAGCTTTAATCAATTATGATTAATGAAGTTATGATTCATTATCAATTATGGGCCGTAAAATGAAAATGCATATTATAATGTATATTAATGTCGGTGCAAGACCTTGTTTTTGTCAAATTCAAATATATATGTTCCGATATATGTTCATTTTTTATGTTAACGTTATCAGCCTGATAAGAAAATTTGGCCGATATATTAAAGCCAATAAATTGTGTATGATTTTCTTCAGCTGAGACACTTCAGATGCGATCTGTTCACCACTTCATAAAGGAAATAGTGGAGCGGCTAAGTGATATAATCGTTCAGTTTATGGTACAAGCGTGAAAATTGGCATGAGCAGTCTCCATGGGTCACTTGACAAGAAAATTGTCAGAGCCACTTGAAATTTCAAGATGGCGGCCATTTTTCAAGATGGCCGACACCTTAGTGGAGCAGTTGTGATGTAGTGGTTTATTTGGTGATACAAGCATGAAAATTGGCATGAGCAGTCTCTGATGGTCACTAGACTATAAGCCACCCACAGCTACTTGAATTTTCAAGATGGCGGCCATTTTACAATTAGCTGACACTGAACCCCACTCTGAGTTTAACAGCAGTGATATATCACCAGTGTGCCCTGGTAGTGCAGATATTCACTCTTGTCTAATCTATCAATAATCAACAAATCAACACAACTGTATTGTGATGCGTTAAAAGTTGTTCTTTAAAATAATCTAAAACATATAAAATAAAATGACACCAAATCGTCCTTAATGAAAAAAAACAACAATACATTTCTATCTGAAAATTGATCTTTTGAGGATCCAGGGGTAGGCCATCTTGAAAATAGAAATTTCAAGTGGCTGAGAGTGTTTTCTTGTCAAGCAATCCTTAGAGACAGCTCAAGGCAATTTTCATGCTTGTATCACCAACTAAATGATTTCTTAAGCCTAATTGCTCCACTAAGGTGGTGGCTAGCTTGAATAATGGCCGCCATCTTGAAATTTCAAGTAGCTGTGGGTGGCTTATAGTCTAGTGACCATCAGAGACTGCTCATGCCAATTTTCATGCTTGTATCACCAAATAAACCACTACATCACAACTGCTCCACTAAGGTGTCGGCCATCTTGAAAAATGGCCGCCATCTTGAAATTTGAAGTGGCTCGGACAATTTTCTTGTCAAGTGACCCATGGAAACTGCTCATGCCAATTTTCACGCTTGTATCATAAACTGAACGATTCTGCCAAACATAAGCACTTAGCCGCTCCACTAAAAGTACAGTTCAGTGCAACACAAGTCTGTCATATAGACTACATCAAATTGTAATGGGAGCATTATAACTGTGTGCTTGGGACATGAATGAGACTTTTTTGTAATCAGGCACTCAATAATTATATATAAATTTGGATTTTAGATTTATCGGACAATATATCGGCTTCAAATATAAAGAATTATTGGTTATTGTTATCTGACAAAATTTTCATCCCTCCCTAGAAAATGGATAAAGCGATCCCAGATGGCATTATGAAGATCTCTGTGAAAATATCTATGGATTTGAGATAGATTTGTAGGGAATGTCAACCAAAAGAGCCCACCCACAAGTCACTCTGATATTCTGTCCCTATAGATATGTCTTGATTCGAGGTATCATTCACGTCCAGATCACTAACAGCACTAAGAACGAGTAGCACTTGCTTTAGCAAACACCACTAAATACGTTGTAAAGCCACAGGCCAAATTTTAATGCAAGCATTAAGCTGCTATAAGGCAGAATGTTGCTTTTATAATGTCTTTTGATAAGCCTTCTCTGTGTTCCTGGGCTTACTTATGCAGATTGTCTTGATCCATAATTTGACATTTCCAGAAGACTCTCATCTTCTCGCATGCGTTTAAATAAACAGTGGAAATCGCTGCACAGCACTGTTATTCATCTGCTTAATTCACCCTCCTCTTCAAAGCGCTGAGTTTGAAAGGACGTTTTCAGAAACTGGTTATCCCAGAATCCTTCTTTCATCTGCAGATGAAAAGAGAAAAACGGGTGGCCACTCGCTTCTTACACTTTTACCTCATTTTAGGGAGCTGACGCTCTGCTTTAAGGTTATTTGCAAAGTTTTGGACACCCTGTTGCAAACCCTCGCTTCTGCCTGATAACTGAAATAAAGTGAATCAGAGGCTTGAAGTTAGTGCTGGGCGGTATACCGGTTCATACCGAATACCGTTTTTAATTTTTGTTATGATATGAATTTTGATGATACCGCAATACCGGTATATGTCGCTTAAAAAACATTTGGAACGTGGCGCAGCGCGACACTGTTTGAGGGTGCGTTCACACTTGTAGTTTGGTTCGTTTGGTCCGGACCAAAAAACGAAAACAAAACATATAGTCCTGGGGTCCGTTCTTCGTACCTCGCTTAATACATCTGAGATGATTTGACAGATCCCAGATCTTTTAATCATGATAACTGATGTCTGGCTAATTTGGTTCTTCAAACGAATTTGCGGATTGGATTTAAATATCTGGATTAAATGATCTAAGATCACTGCGCGTTCTTGTGTTCCCTGAAGAGGGCAGATGCATCGATACTTGAAACCATGATCAGCAATGCAGCGATTGGCTGGCGTCAAGACAGCAACGTAATGACATCATATAATTAAAAAACTTGGCAAATTACACAAAAACCCCACGAATATCTGGACCTTTATAAGGAAACAGCTAAACGACCAAACCAACATAAAAGTTATAATAGATCAATGATAAATGTATTTTTTTTTTTTTACATGATTACCAATTATTTATATTCACGATTTTATACAGTATTTGTACACCCTTTACATTTTTATTTCAATGTTGTAATTACATTTTTTGAAGCAGATTTGTAACGTGACAGTATTAAAGTTTCTTAAGGGTCAAGATCAAATTCTCTGCATCTCCTGCGCTGCATCAAGCCATCCCATAATATCCGTCATCACTTAAATTAATGCACGGCTCAGATTAACTGTACAACATGTGTGCAAACCTCCAATAAAATTATAAAGTAATTATTCCATCACAAATAAATCGCTCAATCAAGCAGCTGTGTCTATAGTATTATACACAACATTATAATATTATATACATTCTCATATACATATACAATTTAACATTTGTATATTATTATTATTTAAAATGATTATTATTGCCCCTGGTTCAGTAATGAACTCTTGTAATAAAGTAGCAGTGGCTGGGACAGATTTTAAGTATCACCTCAAGATGCAATCTAATCCTGTTTACATGAAATAAGCCGCTCGAGCAGGTTTAAGCTTACGGACCTGTTGCTATGACAGCAACTCCAGGATGAGCGTCGAAGAACCAAACAATCCAAGATCACGCCAAACCGTCAACAATCAAATCCAGCTAACTGAGTTAGCGAGGTACGAAGAACGGGCCCCTGGTCCGCTTAGCGTTCATTCACACTGGCATTTTTAACAGCGAACCTAAAGTTACCGAACCAAAGGCAAAGGGATACGGTCACAACCTAATTGGTCGGCTTTTATGACGTATATTTCGCGACGGAGCTTGCTTACCGAACATTCAAAACTATGCTGTGTGCTGGATTAAACGCCATCATTTTATGTGTGTACATATGGTTTTATTTGTACCAGCTGAGAACTCACGAAGAGCTCATAAAATGTTCAAAACATTCAGAACAGCAGCAGGATTTCCTCCGTTGTGCAGAAACGAAGATCTGCATATATTGATGAGGCACTTTACCTCCTCGTTGCTCCGCGTTTGCCCTCTACTCATTTTAGATACACCGATCTTTCAGCGTCGTCAAATCAGCTGACTTGTAGTGTCGCATCTTGTGAGATCACGTCCTGTTTTTGGTTCATTTACATGGCTTTGGTCCGTGTTACGTTCATATATCAATCGAACCGCACCGGAGTTTGTTTGGAAGCGGACAGAGACCCATCTTTTTAGCGGTCTCGGTCCGCTTGTTTGGTGCACACCAGGGTTCGGATGGCAGAGTTCACATATGTTCAAATGAACCGCGCTAACTGAGCAATCGGACCAGTGTTCGTTTTAATCCAACTAAACATGACAAGTGGGAACGCACCCTGAGAGGGGTCCCGTTTCACTGTTGCACTGTAGTGAGGACACAGCTGAGATCGCGTTACAGCCTATGGCTGAATCCGAAATCGCCCCCTAAAGCCTCATTCACTATTCCCTACGTTAGTCCACTAATACAGTTCACTTGAAGGAGTGAATGAAAACGAGTGAATGAATTCGGACAGCAGTTGTGTGTACATCGGCTGTACACTCGTTATTGCGGTGCAATGTGGGATTGAATGAGTGCACTCAATAATGTCCACTAGGGCTGCACGATTAATCGAAATCGCGATTTGGCTTATGTGCGATTATGAAAGCGCAAAGGCTGCGATTTTAATGAAATGAATAAATGCCCAGTGTGCCAGTGAAGAGCGGCTCTGAGATCAGTAGTAAACGCTGCTCCGTCTGAAAGACTGCGAGTTTGAGCAACACGCGTCAAACATATTCACAAGCTGGTAATGCGAAGCGTTCATAAACCTGTTGTCCAACCAAATACAACGTTTAATAACATGTTTTAACTCACTTCATATAGTCAGTCGAGCTGATGTGGCTTCTTATCACAGAATGTCAATCAGCACTGCATACTTTATTATTATGAAAATACCCGAGAAAGCTTGAAGAACTCAGATACACCATATCTTGTCGCAGAAGTATTATCTTCATGTTTAATCAGTCAAAGCGTTTCTATCTTTGTTTTATTCAGCATACAGCGCCAGCTTCACATTAGGGATTTCTCATAGGGATTTCCTGAAAACAAACGATTACTTCTCTGGCGTAAATGTGCCGTTTCTGCTCGAGGTCGCCCTCTGGCCTCCAGTATGAATGAAACTTGGGTAGAAAATAAGAAAAATAATACTTCTCTCTAAATAAATGTATATAACAATCCATATGTTTTTCTTCAATGTACAGGAGTTTTAATCCCCACAGTGGATGCATAAGAGGCTCATATTTCATATTAAAGACATAGACTTTAAGAAATTGATATCACAGATAAAAAGCATAGATTTGTATAAAAATAATTGTTTTTTACAATAAATCCTTAGACCTTTCTAATGATTTTGTCATAGGCTGTCTGCATACTAACAGGTAACCCATAATTTGTAGTTTTCTGTATGAAGATTGAAATTTTATTGTTTAATGCTATTTTTAGTTAGTATTATTATGTTTTCATAATTATTTGTATAACGTACAATGTAAAGTCAGGCTGTTTCTGAACATGTGTCGCAAAGAGAGACATGGATGAGCTATATTTGTTACAGGAATGTGCATACTTATAGAACATGTTTCCACTGATGCGTACAGTAGCACGCATCTGTTCCATGATGTATTGTCAACTGATTCTTTATAAGGAAAGTGGATTGTGCAACATATGTACGCATGAAGTATACGCTCTATTTTAAACATAGGACGCATGTTTCTCTTCCTTCTAAGGAAGTCTCTTCCTAGTGAGATCCTCTGTTAATAGTATATAACATTCAAATTGAGTGTCCTGCCTCAGACGGGAGAGAGAGACGAGAGATGGAAGATGGGAGAGGGATAAGGGAGGATGGGGAAGGGAGAGGGAGAGGAATGGAGAAACATACAGCTGGCATGAGACAATAACTATTCAATGTCTCTACTATGTCTGACATATAAAAATAATAAATAAGAGATCTCTTGGAAAATTACTGGCATCCGGTCCTGTGATTCAATCATAACGGGGACAAAGCTGAATTTTCAGATCAACACTGTAAAATATAAATATTATTATTATTATACTGTTATATTTATTCTTAAATGCTCTATTTATTTATTTTAATAATGAATGTTATTGTAATAGTAATATTTCTTATTTTTGTTTAGCAATAATAATAATAATAATTATTATTATTATTATTAGTCACATTAATATATAAACACAAAATGTTATATACACACTTTTCATTTGTAAAAATGTATAAATAATAATAATCGCATTAACCAGCATTAACCATTAACCAGAATAATTGCAATTATATATTTCCCCAAATCATGCAGCCCTAATGTCCACTATGGTTTCGGACACCACTACAAATGGCTGTCCCCTCAAATAATGCTCTATTTTAGGGTTTAGGGGGCGATTTCGGATTCAGCCCTTGATTGCAGCGGAGAATTCAAACAACACGCGCAAGAGAGCGCCGTAATAAGATTAACAACACTCACCACATAGATCATACAGCACAGATAAAGCTTTTTATGGACATATTTAATATACTCTAGTGCTCTAAACACGAACCAGCAGCGTGTTTGCCCACATATTTCATCACGTCTTCTTCAAATGAAATGTATGCAAAGGACACTGATACAACAGCCGGACGTCTAATCACGACCGCGATGACACGATGGATTATTCTGATACACCGAAGACAATGATGTAAATTAATAAACTGACAATTCAAAGAAGAATGAGCAAAAAGTAACTGCTTCATTCTTTCTGTGTTAAACTGATGTGTGTCATTTGTTCAGAGACTGTAGTGCTCTTAAATGTATTGAAAATATCCTTAGACATTTTAAATGTTCTTCCGCTCGCATGTAAATAGTGAATCCGCCATGGTGCAAATGCAACTGGCTTTTAAAGGGAAAGGGAGATTAGACTGGTTTATTGCACGTTACACCCAAAACACACCCATGACTCATTAAAGGTCCCGTTCTTCGTGTTTTTTTGAAGCTTTGATTGTGTTTACAGTGTGCAATATAACATGTGTTCATGTTTCGCGTGTAAAAAAACACAGTATTTTTCACACAATGTACTCATCTGTACACCGCTGTTTTCACTGTCCTAAAAACGGCTGATGAGTTCCTTGTTCTATGAAGTCCCTCCTTCAGAAATACGTAACGAGTTCTGATTGTGCCAGCGGTTCCCGTGTTGTGATTTGACAGCAGCTTAGCAAACGTGTCACGGTTCCTGTGTTGTGATTCGACAGCAGCTTAGCGCACGTGGAAAGGTCACGCCTCTTAACGGGAGATATATGCGCTCAATGATCTCTACAGCTTCCCTGGGAAAGCCAAACAAAGGTGATTTGACTCCAGGATGAAAATAACAGCGTCTCGACGACATGGCGACAAACACACTCAAATGCAACACTTCCTTTTCTCCACGCGACACCTCCTCTTCTCCACGTGGGACAGCAACAAGACCACGCCCCCTTTTTTTGCGCATATTCTTGTGGGCGGAGGTTAGTCTGTTCTACTGTTCTACTGACGTCATTTATGAAGGAAGTACCAGGATGTAGTCCAAGCCGGCCGTTCGCTGTAGGCTTTGAAAGGGAACTTCTGTTAAATAAAATACGCTTGGCATTGAACTTTGAACTTTGAACTTTGAGCTTTATAATTTTACAGGTATTATTTATGCTCTAACAGCAACATTACACACTAACTAAAGTTTGAACAATGGGATCACGAAGAACGGGACCTTTTAAGAGACTAGTGACCTTTTTGGACCATGTGCCTGGCATCGTTTCCGAAATGGGAGAAGCTCCCTCATTTTAGCAATTTGTTGTTATATAGGGTTAGATTTTTTGAATGCTTAAGGTGCCCTCAATTCTTTTTTCATATACAATGAAACGGTATACTTTAGAAAAATACAGTGATATACATTTTTGGTTATTCCGCCTTTGTTCAGGAAGCAAATACTTTGCAATGTCCTGTAATGACTGAAACATTGCTAGTAAATGTTGTAAACAATTACAAAGAAACGGCAAGTTAACGTGACGTTTTGAAGCAGAAAAACTAGAAAAAAAAATATTTTCTTGTAAAATGCACTCCGATAATCTTTTTGCAACTTTATTTAACACATTATCATGCAAAATGCATGGGCAATCATGCATTTTCTTGAGATAATACAAATATTGTGCTTCAAGCCACCACACATTTGTCTTATTTCAGTTAGTTAGACCCATTTTCTTTTTAGGCTTAGAAAGATTTATTTTTAACAGCATCTCAGCGGCTGCACATTCCTGTTCTCCTCTATTTCACCTTTGTTCACAGTTGTTTAATTAGGCCCTCAGTTTGGATATTTATCAGCGCAGAAACCTTCTCCGTGGATAAGGATCATCTTTGGGATTAGTTGAAGGATGTAGGATGAGTTTTGTAATAATGTCCATATCAGATTGCTGTGCTCGACTTTACTGGGATTAATTGAGCAAGCCGGATCACACACTCAGCGTCTCCGTACAGTACAAACTTCTCGAGTCATCTGTATGGAACATTTTCCCACAGAAAGGCTGACGCTCTCTTTTAAAGCAGAAGAAAAATGTTTCTCTTTTAAATTCCTAGCTGTGAGGGAACAAACAAACCCTGAAAGTCTTCATAAAATCAAAATTGCCCCTGTTTACCAAATGTGCTTGGTCTTACTGTGAATAATTCATCAGCTGCTCAAGAAACTTTTTTTTTTTTTACTATCAATATTGAAAACAGTTGTGCTGCGTCATATTTGTGTGGAAACCGTATTCTTTGATGAATAGAAAGTTCAAAAGAACAGCATTTATTTGAAGTAGAAATATTTTATAACATTATAAATGTCACCTTTGATCGGTTTAATGCTAGCCTGGTCCTACCAGACTCTCGTACATTTAATTTGTACAGAGAGTCTGGCCACTCTCCATAGACGAGCGTTTACTTCCTTGAAGGCGGGTGCTCTGTTAAAGTTTAAAACTATTGGATCTGCCCAGAGTCACTCTGGATCTGCCTAACCAATCGCTAACGTTTGGTCATGACGTATGTCGTGCACAGTTCGCCTTTATTTATATATATATATGGGTAAGTTTAAGGGTAGGGTTAGGGACAGGTGCGGTGGTATGGGTAAGTTTAAGGGTAGGGTTAGGGACAGGTGCGGTGGTATGGGTAAGTTTAAGGGTAGGGTTAGGGACAGGTGTGGTGGTGTGGGTAAGTTTAAGGGTAGGGTTAGGGACAGGTGTGGTTGTATTGGTAAGTTTAAGGGTAGGGTTAGGGACAGGTGCGGTGGTATGGGTAAGTTTAAGGGTAGGGTTAGGGACAGGTGTGGTGGTATGGGTAAGTTTAAGGGTAGGGTTAGGGACAGGTGTGGGGGTATGGGTAAGTTTAAGGGTAGGGTTAGGGACAGGTGTGGTGGTGTGGGTAAGTTTAAGGGTAGGGTTAGGGACAGGTGTGGTTGTATTGGTAAGTTTAAGGGTAGGGTTAGGGACAGGTGCGGTGGTATGGGTAAGTTTAAGGGTAGGGTTAGGGACAGGTGTGGTGGTATGGGTAAGTTTAAGGGTAGGGTTAGGGACAGGTGTGGGGGTATGGGTAAGTTTAAGGGTAGGGTTAGGGACAGGTGTGGGGGTATGGGTAAGTTTAAGGGTAGGGTTAGGGACAGGTGCGGTGGTATGGGTAAGTTTAAGGGTAGGGTTAGGGACAGGTGTGGTGGTATGGGTAAGTTTAAGGGTAGGGTTAGGGACAGGTGTGGGGGTATGGGTAAGTTTAAGGTTAGGGTTAGGGACAGGTGTGGGGGTATGGGTAAGTTTAAGGGTAGGGTTAGGGACAGGTGTGGTGGTATGGGTAAGTTTAAGGGTAGGGTTAGGGACAGGTGTGGTGGTATGGGTAAGTTTAAGGGTAGGGTTAGGGACAGGTGTGGGGGTATGGGTAAGTTTAAGGGTAGGGTTAGGGACAGGTGCGGTGGTATGGGTAAGTTTAAGGGTAGGGTTAGGGACAGGTGTGGTGGTATGGGTAAGTTTAAGGGTAGGGTTAGGGACAGGTGTGGGGGTATGGGTAAGTTTAAGGGTAGGGTTAGGGACAGGTGCGGTGGTATGGGTAAGTTTAAGGGTAGGGTTAGGGACAGGTGTGGTGGTATGGGTAAGTTTAAGGGTAGGGTTAGGGACAGGTGCGGTGGTATGGGTAAGTTTAAGGGTAGGGTTAGGGATAGGTGCGGTGGTATGGGTAAGTTTAAGGGTAGGGTTAGGGACAGGTGCGGTGGTATGGGTAAGTTTAAGGGTAGGGTTAGGGACAGGTGTGGGGGTATGGGTAAGTTTAAGGGTAGGGTTAGGGACAGGTGTGGTGGTATGGGTAAGTTTAAGGGTAGGGTTAGGGACAGGTGCGGTGGTATGGGTAAGTTTAAGGGTAGGGTTAGGGACAGGTGCGGTGGTATGGGTAAGTTTAAGGGTAGGGTTAGGGACAGGTGTGGTGGTATGGGTAAGTTTAAGGGTAGGGTTAGGGACAGGTGCGGTGGTATGGGTAAGTTTAAGGGTAGGGTTAGGGACAGGTGTGGGGGTATGGGTAAGTTTAAGGGTAGGGTTAGGGACAGGTGTATATAAGTCATAACAGGGACATATTATATGTGGGGGAATAGTGGGGGAAAAGGGAATAGTGAATAAGGCTTTAGGGGGCGATTTCGGATTCAGCCATAGGCTGTAACGCGATCTCAGCTGTGTCCTCACTACAGTGCAACAGTGAAACGGGACCCCTCTCAGGGTGCGTTCCCACTTGTCATGTTTAGTTGGATTAAAACGAACACTGGTCCGATTGCTCAGTTAGCGCGGTTCATTTGAACATATGTGAACTCTGCCATCCGAACCCTGGTGTGCACCAAACAAGCGGACCGAGACCGCTAAAAAGATGGGTCTCTGTCCGCTTCCAAACAAACTCCGGTGCGGTTCGATTGATATATGAACGCAACACGGACCAAAGCCATGTAAATGAACCAAAAACAGGACGTGATCTCACAAGATGCGACACTACAAGTCAGCTGATTTGACGACGCTGAAAGATCGGTGTATCTAAAATGAGTAGAGGGCAAACGTGGAGCAACGAGGAGGTAAAGTGCCTCATCAATATATGCAGATCTTCGTTTCTGCACAACGGAGGAAATCCTGCTGCTGTTCTGAATGTTTTGAACATTTTATGAGCTCTTCGTGAGTTCTCAGCTGGTACAAATAAAACCATATGTACACACATAAAATGATGGCGTTTAATCCAGCACACAGCATAGTTTTGAATGTTCGGTAAGCAAGCTCCGTCGCGAAATATATGTCATAAAAGCCGACCAATTAGGTTGTGACCGTATCCCTTTGCCTTTGGGTCGGTAACTTTAGGTTCGCTGTTAAAAATGCCAGTGTGAATGAACGCGAAGCGGACCAGGGGCCCGTTCTTCGTACCTCGCTAACTCAGTTAGCTGGATTTGATTGTTGAGGATTTGGCATGATCTTGGATTGTTTGGTTCTTCGACGCTCATCCTGGACTTGCTGTCATAGCAACATGTCCGTAAGCTTAAACCTGCTCGAGCGGCTGATTTCATGTAAACAGGATTAGATCGCATCTTGAGTTGATACTTAAAATCTGTCCCAGCCACTGCTACTTTATTACAAGAGTTCATTACTGAACCAGGGGCAATAATAATCATTTTAAATAATAATAATATACAAATTTTAAATTGTATATGTATATGAGAATGTATATAATGTTGTGTATAATACTATAGACACAGCCACTTGATTGAGCGATTTATCTGTGATGGAATCACGTGATGGATTTATTTGTGAAGTCATAACAGGGACATAAGTTGATGTAATGATCAACATAATTCAACAAAATATTGTTTGCAACTTAAAAGGTTTAATTAAAACAAAACATTAGAAATGTTAACTTGTAATCATGCATGTATTTAAGTTGTGCTAACAGGTCCCCTGAATTACTTTTTAATTAAAAGTGAAGTAATAGCCATATAATGTAAAATAAATGGCTATGCATATTTCATACGCTACAGAAGGAACATTACAATACCTTGTCCTAAATGTTACACATGCAAGAGAATGAACCCTCGAGCTTTTATTTTGGGAAAACAGGTTTACAAACGCGCTTCATTACAAATCTAGTGAAACGCTGTAATCATCTTACTACAAACATTTAGAAAATTATGCAAGCAGTTTTATTTTTTTCAAAAGTCAGTTTTATTTATACTTCTGCGTCGACATGCAATTACACATGCAGACCGCTAGTAGGCAGTGTCCGCAGGCATATTGATGGTGTAACCCACAGTATCAAGGCAAAAGGCGGAGAAGAACAATATCCTGTAGCTCAAACAATAGAGCATAAATGTAAAAAGAAGCAGCAGCTTGTTGTGTACGTTGTCGGAGAAGCAGCAGCAGTGATGATGGCAAATAGACAATGACTTTTGAGTTGTTAAACATCAAAGAACGGATCATTTATAATCCAAATGCATAAGAGGAAATGCGACACTATGGCAGATTTTCTTTTTACCTGAGGGAGGGGTTCTAGCAGTCCAATCACAGCGCTTTATCCGAGCGCGTCGCAAAAATGAATGGAAACTCGGCGCATAGATCCTCCCTTCTTCTGCTCTTTTTCGAGTTGTGGCGGTTAGCAAACAATGTTGCACTACCATGCGCGCCCCTTTCTGGATTGTAGTGTGGATCGCCCGTGACAGTGTATTCGTCGTCTGACTGTATGCACCGATTTGTGACGTCCGTACTGTGACATTCAGGATGAATACATGTACCGTTACACCCCCAAGTTTATGTGTCTATTTAGGCAAGCAGCTGTGTCATCTCAGTAACTCTCCAGGTCTTTAGGTCATCACGTTCCTCAAACTGAACCTCCTTCTATCTGTCCATCTATTTATTTATCCATCTTCCTGTTCTGTTTCTGTGTGTCGCTCTGTGAAGATTCAGTTCTGCAGAATTGCTAGGTGGTTCCTTGCTAGCCTGGAGGCAGAAGAGCCCACCAGCTCGTCTCTCTGATATTCTGTTCTCTAGATATTTGTTTTACAATTCACAGTCCAGATAGATGTTAAAAGCATTCCGCCTTCCCTATTCCTGCTCAAAAATACCCTGCTATTCAGCAGCGAACGATGTGACTGATGAAATGACATCACGAGAGACTGACCTTGTGTTTGGCCTCCTGTAATATTAAGCACTTTCGTCAGATCCGCGTGTTCTACTTTCTGCTCAAGGAGATTTCTGGGTGGTTTTTGCCAACTACACCAAGAGAATCTGTCAGTTGTCTGGGGGAGGGCTTGATAAGACTGTAGGAAAGTAAAAGTCCCATTCAAAAGACATTGATACTTAATACTAGGGGTGCACCGATCCGATATTAGGATCGGATATCGGCCGCGATACTGACAAAATAGGTGTTTTTTTTTCGTCGCAGCAGAACCTACGTCATTCATCAGCTTCACGTGTGTCGCATGCTGGAAGCAACACGGAGCGAGCCAGAGAGTGTGTGTGGAGGAGATATTTCACGCTTGCCACGCCAACTAGTTCGTCAGCTGTTTGCAATGTCTGCAAAGTAACTTAAATGTTTCGAGGGGAGGTGGTATTACTGCAAAGTCAGGGTTTTTCCTGCATTGAACATTTTTTGACGACCGCCAAAGCCTAATTTGATGAGTTATTGTGATTTACGAGTGATGTAGAACAGATGCTGCGCTTGTGACTGAGTGACAGAGAGAACGATCAGAGAGCTCTGTCGTGACACATTCGGACAATTTTGTCCTTGAATTATCGCTGGGTGTGAATTGCGCTCAAAAAATGTTGACTCTTCTCTGACCAGCTGACATAAAGCATACTTTCAATAAACGGGAGACAAATTATATTCAGTTATGAAGTGTTTTCTGTGTGTTGACATCTTTCGCGATGTTCTAACAGACGGGATTCGCACACAACGCGTCTGCTAATGTCCGATTCGCGACCTAATGACTCCTTTGAACCGAATCATTTTAACGACTGGTCAGAACAACTGATCTGTCCAACACTGAACTCATGAATCAGTTTATTCATTTACTCAGAACGCATCTGAAATGAGAACACAAGTGTGCTTACCCAATTAAGCAAGAGTGGGTAGTAAGAATTATTTTTAACTATCAACAGTATTTCAGCTTATTTCTGTTGACAATGTGTAGTAAAATAAATAGGCCTAGCCTACAATCATTTAGACAGGAGTGAGGTGAAACCAGAACAAAGTTATTAGCTAGCTGATCATTTTTATTAAATTGCATATGGCAGAAAATTAGACTATTTGTTAATTTGTAATGCTACTTTTTAATATTAATATGATTATATACCAAAACAATTATCTGTAGTGTAAAGAATGTTTGGTAACTGTCAGATTACTATTGTATGTTTGACTGTTTTTTGTTTCCACTGCTACATTTGATTTATTTAAAGAAGTTTGATTACATTCTATTTTAGATTTGAATGCACAATTGTTTTTTAAATAAATAAGAATTCAACACTTTACATACATCTGTTATTTTGTCATAGTTATGTTTAGTTAGTAAAGTCTGGTGCCTTTAGTCTCTTCAAGGAAGGTATAAGGTGGAAGATATACAGTTTATTATTAATTCAACAATAGTATCGGATCGGTATCGGGTATCGACAGATACACAAAGCCCAGGCATCGGTATCGGGACTGAAAAAGTCGGATCGGTGCACCCCTACTGTAAATGATGACAATACCTTCCGACCGCACGCGAAACAATTATCGGGGCTTCAGCAACTCCTTCACTATAACTGAGCGAGCTGGAAAATCAAACTTTTCCCGGGACACAACATCATGGCCACCAACAAAACTCAGCAAAGATTGTTCTTGCTCCGGCTATAACTTCTGGATATTAGGCAGCGGTGCCACAACGGAATGAATGGCTTCGCTCGCATCTTTCTCCGCCGCCATTACTGAACTACAACTCAAACTAGCGCACGACATCAACGACATCGCTCTCAGCCACTCCCTCTGTTCGCTGATTGGACCGATAAAATACAATCATTTAGACTGGAGTGAGGTGAAACCAGAACAAAGTTATTAGCTAGCTGATTAAGACTATTTGTTAATTTGTAATGCTACTTTTTAATATTAATATGATTATATACCAAAACAATTATCTGTAGTGTAAAAAATGTTTGGTAACTGTCAGATTACTATTGTATCTTTGACTGTTTTTTGTTTCCACTGCTACATTTGATTTATTTAAAGAAGTTTGATTACATTCTATTTTAGATTTGAATGCACAATTGTTTTTTAAATAAATAAGAATTCATCACTTTACATACATCTGTTATTTTGTCTTAGTTATGTTTATTAGTAAAGTCTGGTGCCTTTAGTCTCTTCAAGGAAGGTATAAGGTGGAAGATATACAGTTTATTATTAATTCAACAATAGTATCGGATCGGTATCGGGTATCGACAGATACACAAAGCCCAGGCATCGGTATCGGTATCGGGATTGAAAAAGTCGGATCGGTGCACCCCTACTTAATACTAAGATGAGTTCTAAAAGAGTGTTAATTGGTGATATACACTGATCTGAAGTGAATAACACTGATTATCTCTTCATCACGGCCCCTGACGTAGCTAAATCTACTGTACAGCAGTAGCCTAATATATTCTGTCAATTTATAATGTTTTAAACCAAACTTTTATTTTGACGGGTTGCCAAGAAGATATTTCAGTGTCTGTGTTCCTTATATGACAGTTTTCCCAAATGAAACATGCCTCTGTCTGCATTGTGTAAACTGTATTTATTTTATTTAATCTGCATAAAATGACCAGAAATACTGATAAAAAAGAGAAGAGTTAATGTTTTATACTATAAACCTAAATCACTTGTATAGACTAAATTGATTTTAGTTTTATTTTGTTCAGTTTTCGTCCTCTTGTAGAGCCAGTTTACCACATTCCTGGAAAGGAAAAGAAATAAGACATGATGAAGACATCAAAGGAAACAAGATCTGAAAATGTCACAAGCTCGCTCATTTGAGCACAGCTCAACGTATTAACGCATGGCCCTTTTTGTCCATTCTAGCCCTGATTTGTTTTTTAATATGCTCTATTTGTCTCTCTGTGTTGTTGTATGTAAATGAGTGTGCTAAACACAAGTATCTGCAGTGAACAGTCTTTGGCTTCAGCGCTGATGTAGTGGAACCGAGCGCAGACGTTCAGCAGTCTCTTATTGGCCACTTTAGATGTGAAGTGAGCTGCTCACCGCCGCTCTGCGCTGTAGTGGATATCAAATGAATGATCGGAGGATAGGAGCATGTTCATTTTCATACGGCTCAGCAGATTTTACATCCATATTCTCTGTGCTCAATAGAACACATTATCTCTCCAAACTCTCTCTTGAGTTTCAATGGCTTTTCACATTCATTTTTGACCTCTAGCATGTAAATGGTATAATGGCGATAAGACGTTGTGAGAGATTTTAGGTTGATATCAAACGGCTGGTATTCTACACGTTTGCATTTAATCTTTTGGCCTTTTCGACATTAAAGGTCCCGTTCTTCGTGTTTTTTTGAAGCTTTGATTGTGTTTACAGTGTGCAATATAACGTGTTCATGTTTTGCGTGTACAAAAAAAACAGTATTTTTAACACAATTTACTCATCTGTACACCGCTGTTTTCACTCTCCTAAAAACGGCTGATGACTTCCTTTATTCTATGAAGTCCCTCCTTCAGAAATACGTAACGAGTTCTGATTGTGCCAGCGGTTCCTGTGTTGTGATTGGACAGCAGCTTAGCGAACGTGTCACGGTTCCTGTGTTGTGATTGGACAGCAGCTTAGCGAACGTGGCACGGTTCCTGTGTTGTGATTGGACAGCAGCTTAGCGCACGTGGAAAGGTCACGCCTCTTAACGGGAGATATATGCGCTCAATGATCTCTACAGCGTCCCTGGGAAAGCCAAACAAAGGTGATTTGACTCCGGGATGAAAATAACAGCGTCTCGACGACATGGCGACAAACACACTCAAACGCAACACTTCCTTTTCTCCATGCGGCACGTCCTCTTCTCCACGTGGGACAGCAACAAGACCACGCCCCCTTTTTTGGCGTATTCTTGTGGGCGGAGGTTAGTCTGTTCTACTGACGTCATTTATGAAGGAAGTACCAGGATGTAGTCCAAGCCGGCCGTTCGCTGTAGGCTTTGAAAGGGAACTTCTGTTAAATAAAATATCTCGCTTGGCATTGAACTTTGAGCTTTATAATTTTACAGGTATTATTTATGCTCTAACAGCAACATTACACACTAACTAAAGTTTGAACAGTGGGATCACGAAGAACGGGACCTTTAAGTCTCCTTATAATTTCAGTCAAGTTTAGTAATGACCGTGTTCCACCCTTTTTGACCTTTAGAATTAGAGTTTCTATTTTTTTTTTTCAGTTTAGTGTCTTTTTTTGCAGTTTATATGATGGCAACACAATAGACTGACTGTTAAAGGGGTCACGAACTGGCTTTTTAATTTTTTTATACTGTTGTCTGAGGTCAACTTGTGACGTTCGCTGGATTTTTACATTCAAAAACATCACAATGAATAAGTAATAGGCTATTGTCTACCCTGGTTGTTCTTGCTCTTGACAAGAACCGGTTCTAGAAAAGAAAAGTATTAAGAAAAATATAGCCAAAGTCCTAATATTAAGATTTGTCTTGAAATGCCACCCTTTTCGTGAATTGTTATTTATTATCCTGTTGATTTGAGCAGAAAAAAAGCAACAGTCTGAGATGGCGAGATGAAGCGAAACGTGGTGATTCTTAGAGTAGAAAACAATGCTAAATAGAGTCCAATTACAGGTGACAGGCACATCCATACAGGCTGATGGGTAGCGGTGCGTTCCACAGCTGCACACATGGAGTCATGCTGAGTGGGATGATCTGATTGGCTCTCGTCTACATTAAACGCCGATCACATACGGTCTCGTATACCTCTTGACTAATGTTGTGTGTCTTGAGTAAATTGAAAGTAAATGCACTGGGATATGGTGATGGACTCCATCTTTTTTGTTTTAGATTAGATTGCTTCAGCGTGTAGGGAGGGAGTTAGTGAGTCTTATTATATCTTCATTCAGAATAAATGCTGCATCCCAATTCAGACTTCACCCTTCCAAGGCTGCATTCACAGCATCACAGCGGCGCAACGAAGGCTGTCCCAATCCGAAGGCTCCTTCAAATGCGTCCTTTGTTTCCCGGGCGATGAAGGATACAACAGATGGATCCTTCGCTTTACACCGCACCAGTGATGACAGGATTATTTTTTTTGACAGAAATTGTTGGATTACACTTTTAAATGCAAGTATTGGGTTTCAACCAAGTGGCAACCTCCCAAATTCATGGACTAGCCACTAGAGGCAGACTCCAGAAGGAGCAGAATCTCATTGAGCTCATGTTAAAATGCCCAACTTTACAGCAGAAGAACACATGTTTACAGTCTGGGACACATTGTGCTTTTGGTCTATACGGCTAATTTTGCCCTTCATGACGACTGTGAGGGGGTGAACTCAATCGTTTACATTATATAAAGCCTTAAAGTTCTGCATAATTAAGGGCGTGGCCACTTTGAGTGACAGGTGGATTGCCGTTTGTCTGCTGTCTGTTGGTCACCACCTCAGCTCCGCCCATGTCCCGCCTCTTTGCCCATTTTCTGTTATCCGGGAGTGATGCGCGATGCTGCAAAGATGGCAACGGCCAGCTCGACCCTACTTTACGCTTCAAAACTGCTCTTCAGAATCCTATGGGTGACGCCACGGACACTACGTCCATATTTTTTTTACAGTCTATGGTTTCAGCTTACTTGAATGTCTAATGATACCAATGTAATAATTAATTTTAAAAAAGTGGCCTTTGGAGTCTGCGTCCTTGGAAGGATGCAGACTCTGCATTGGGACGCAGCCATAGGGGGTATGCGCGTGATATCATGGTCGGCCGGAGTGACTGCGGTTACGCCCACTGAGTGGCAAAAAGACTGAGTGGCAGCACTGGTTTTCAGCGTGAATGCCGCTAAAAAAACTGAAACAACTGGACTCCAGGCCGTGAAATGTGGATTTGCAGATATCATTTTGTCTTAATATGCTGAATTTCGGGGTAAAATCATACCCTTTATATTATATTTTTATATATTGTATTGACAAGTCATCAATTAAATATTTACCATCTTACATTCTGCATAGTTGGAGGTTTTTAAATAAACACCGACAAACACTATATACACTGATCAGGCATAACATTATGACCTGGGGGGGTCAGCATGGGCACCCTGACTGGTCTGCGGCTATGCCGTCCCATATGCAACAAACTGCGATGCACTGTGTATTCTGACGCCTCTCTATCAGAACCAGCATTAACTTCTTGAGCAGTTTGAGCTCCAGTAGCTCGTCTGTTTGATCGGATCACACGGGCCAGCCTTCGCTCCCCACGTGCATCAATGAGCCTTGGCCGCCCATGACCCTGCCGGTTCTCCACTGTTCTTTCCTTGGAGCACTTTTGATAGACACTGACCACTGCTGACCGGGAACACCCCACAAGAGCTGCAGTTTTGGAGATGCTCTGACCCAGTCGTCTAGCCGTCACAATCTGGCCCTTGTCAAACTCGCTCAAATCCTTACGCTTGCCCATTTTTCCTGCTTCTAACACATCAACTCTTGAGGACAAAATGTTCACTTGCTGCCTAATATATCCCACCAGGGCTGGCGTTTGCTATAGGCGAGCTAGGCGGTTGCCTAGGGCCACAATTGTGTTGGTGTCGCCCTTAGGCTTACTTCCCATTAAGCATAGAATTAGAACAAGCAAAATAAAACACAATGTTTATTAAACATGATCATCCTTGGGCGCCCCCTCAGCCACACGTTTAATTACTCAACCTGATTATTATATTGAATTGATGGTGAGTATTGTCGATCACAGGAATTCAGGCGTTAGGTCAAGTGCTCATCACTGGCGCTTTCATCAAAAATGAAGCGGTCTAAACCCTCGGGTGCACGCACAGACGGAAAAAGAGAAAGGCAGAAGATCAAAAGAAAGCCCAGTATAGAGGTAGGCTAAGTCTTCTCATCTCGGCTATAAAGGTGTCAAACGAAATAAATGTACTTCGTATTACCAATATTATCAACTAATATTGGACGGCATTGGACGTTTCATTGCTGTCACTAAGCTATCACTAGCTAGCTAGTTAGTTTTCTACGTATTACTACTCATTACAAACATAACTTCACTGACAATAAGGAAGTCCAGATGAGCCAAATTTTAATGCTGCGTCAATTTTGAAGGTGAATAGAAATGCCAGAAACAACTGTTCATTTTTTATTATTTGAGATAGCGATAGAGCTACAAGAACTTATATATTTGAATTTTGTAGTGGTAAGTACAGTGTATCCATAATAACACTTTTATTTGTAGAGGGTATAGTTAATCCAGTTTATGGAGTTAATTTTTGGTAAATATCCTTGAACATTCTTTCTAGCATTTGTGTATGAACAATTTAGTCATAATTTGCTTGATTAAGTGTTGGAGTGACTATAAAAGCATTTTTGTTTGTTCATCCATTGTTTGAGTCATAATTTGTTAAATATCCTCCAACATTCTTTGTAGCATTTTTGTACGTGCAATTTATTAGAGTGTATCATTATAGTCATAATTAGCTTTTTCAGTGTTGGAGTAACTATAAGAGCATTTTTGTTTGTATAGTTTTTATAAATACTTAACCCATTTGTGCCCAAATGTTTCTGAATGGTTTTATGCAAATAGTCATGTTAATAGTGTCCTATGTGAACATATTTTCCCCAGGTTTGTTTTTTTTTGTCTTGAAAATCGTATTTGAATGTGTTCCAACTATAGTTGCCGGTGGGCAAATATGTTGTATGCACCCCTTCAATGTCAAATATGAATAAGAGGAGAACATTTGGCATCTAACTCAAAATAACTGCTTTCAACAGATCAATCCTTTTTCATAAACAAATTTATTGTGTATAAAAGTCAAAGAACATTCAATGCAAACTCAAAACAGCTGCTATAATCTTTTGATTATGAAAGCACAACAAACAACAAATAAAGTCTTAAAGTGATGGAACAGTGCAGAGCAAAGCGCAGCCATTAAGTTGGCCCAACAGGGCATTGTGTATCAAAAAGTTAAATGAAAATAAATAAATAGATTGACAAAAAAAAAGTCCCATAGTATTCAATGGCTGACTGTAGTTGGTGATTTTTATATAATAGTGTAAATGTACACTCATTACTTGTCTGAATTTCCACATTATAATGGAATCATAAGCTACTAGTCATAAAATGAATTGGGGTCCTTAACCGATTAGAATGAAATGCATCCATTCCAAACTGGATGAAGGGTCCTCAATATTTTGGCCCTTACAAGACATAATATCATAAAATATGATACTTTTCCCTATCGAATTAAGGTCTACTGTACAGTAGAGATAGGGTTAAGTTATGTTTTAGGTGGGGTATTATGAAAGCAAAAAGCACTAAACAAAACCAAAAACCTTGATTTATTAACCTGTTGATACAGTATTCCCCATTTCCCCATTATATCCACTTACAAGTCATTTGCCCACCGGCTACTATAGTTGTAAGTAAGTATACAAAAAACTATAGATCTCTTGTAAGAATTGTTTGGATGATTCTAGAGACCTTCATGATTATGTAGATATATATATATATCAACAAAATATATTTATTAACATGAAAATAACCTTTCTTTGGGAGGATTTGCCTTCGCTATGCTTCCTGGAAGTAGGGGTAGGAAGTTGGCAGTCTCATGTGACAGGAAGGAAGTTAATACCTTTTTTTTCTCTCTTGAAATCCTTTATTTGGTTGTTTGCTTGTGTGTCATTAAGATATAAAACATGGATAATATCTAGAAAAATACTTACAGAAGGAAAATGACAACTATACACTGCGGCAACTATAGTTGCAGGTGGGCTTAACAATTAACGGGGGGGCGCAAAACTCAATCTCGCCTAGGGCAACCAAAGAGCTGGAGCCGGCCCTGTATCCCACCCACTAACAGGGCCCGTGATGAAGAGATCATCAGTGTTATTCACCTCACCGGTCATAATGTTATGCCTGATCGTGTATGTTTTAGAGCTGGACGATATGATGATATATATAACATTGATATAAGTGATCACCCAGATGTATTACCTATATTGTATTTATATAAAGCGTTCACAGGCAAATTTCCCTGGCATCAAAATCAGGCTCATAAAAATGTCAGTATCCATGGATCTTTGGTAAGTTGTAAGGAATACTATATCGAGTCCAACCTTTAGTTTAAACTGATAATCGTTTGTTTTACTCGCAGTTTCCCCTTTTAACTCCGGCTGAGGGGGCGTTTCCCGGCGGGAAAGTGAAGTCAATGCATACCCTCTATAGTCAACTCCTATGCTCGTGAAATTCTACTCTATTAGGTAGGGCTGAACGATTAATTGCATTTGCGATAATATCGCAATATGATAAAACACGATTTCCTAACCGCAAAGGCTGCGATTACAGTCTGGTCACGTGACACGCGAGAGTAAAGTCTGCAGAAGAAGAAGCTTGGCACGTCACACATATCATTAGCCTGGCCTAAAAGGAAAAAAAAAACTGTTTGTGTTTGATCTATCTAATATTGTGTTGTTCATACTATAGGTTACTATCATCTCTCCAATGATTCTGGGTCGATTCTGAGCTTAGATTTTAACTGCAGGTGCGCGATGGCGCTCGTGTGTTTTAGAAACACCCGCATTCTGATTGCTTCCATTATCTCTCTCTTTCTCTATCTCTCTCTCTCACACACACACACAATCACACACGAACCATAAAATAATATTTCATAACGTTCCGAAAGGTTGACGGCGTGAATTGCAATGACATTCGCAGGCTTCTTTGCACAGGATATGCGCTGTGAGAAACTTTGCTTGATGTCACGCTTACAGTGTGTTCTCGCCCGCCGGTATTTTCCGTACAAATGCTCAACGAAGGCTTCATTCATGTCGTTATGAATGCAGTGTGCTTGTATATTAAAAATAAGCAACTCACTGACAGAAGGCTTTCCATTTCAAATGCTCACGCGGCGCTTTGTGAAGAGTGCTCGCGAGCACGCGTCTGTGTGCGTCTCAAAATGCTTTTATGACGCAACATTAATGTAAACACCATCAGTAATGTCTTAATGAATCAAACAGACAGGGCAAAAACATCTTATATTTCAAAAGAGATCTGTGCATTAGTGTGAACGCTGTCTATGATGATGTCATCATTAATAATCAAACAACAGTAAAGCTGAGAAAGAGAAAAATCAATCAAACTCTTTGTTCATTGCTTGTAATATGTTTTTTTGTTCCTCTTTATGATTTGCTAGCTTATGTTTTGCAGCTATATTAGTTTATATATTTAAAATTATTAACATGCAATTGTTTTAATTAAAATGTTATAATGTGTAGTTATTTTAAAAAAGCTTATAATTACATATATCATAATAAAAAACATTTAAAGTTTTTAATAAATTTATAAGATTAATATTAATAATTAATAAGGAAAAAGTTCAAGAATTGTTTTGGGATCGTGACTCCCAGAATCGGAATCGGATCGTGAGGTGCCAATTAAAGATTTCCACCATTACTATACAATTATGTATTGTTGAATAATACAGAAGATAAAAGGTTTAAAAAATAATCGCATATTAAATCACAATCACAATATTGGATAAAAAAAATCGCAATTAGATTTTTTTCCAAAATCGTTCAGCCCTACTATTAGGAGTTAATATGAAATCAAAACCGTTTTATTATTTTTAAAGCTACACTGTGTAACTTTTTTAGTTTATTCTTAGCTAAAAACACTTAGTTCTTTCAAAAATATATGTGCTCATTAATGTATATTTACTTCTTTCAAGTAATAAAGTATTCTCGTAAGTTTATAATATGCCATTGAAAATACATACGGGTAAGGGGTTCGAACGGGGGTCGCCATGTTGCCCCTCCATCTTGAAAGTACATTAGCCAAAGAGGGACATACCCGTAAATTCAAGCTTCGCCTTTCGCGTTTTAACACTCTGTAACGAGTAGGAAAATAGTGTGGCCCCTTTAAGAGCGTTCGCCCCGTTGGACCGCCTGCGTTCTGTGTGTGTTTGTGTGTGTGTGTGTGTGTGTGTGTGTGTGTGTGTGTGCACTGCGCCTCGAGCTCCCATGTATGCGGGTTATTTTCTGTCTTCTGTTGCTAACATTCATTTATTTCATTTATGCTGTGGACGGAAGTGGAGTTTGTGCCGGACTCTTGTGGGGGTTCTGCGGGGAATAAAGTGCGGGCTGTTTGATGTCAATCGCCTCCATGTTTGCATCGACTCCAGTTGCGTTGAGTGAGCTATCCGTATTTTTCACCCGGACACACGCGTTACAACTCGATGGCGAATGTGAAGAGGGGGATTGCTGGATTGAACTGGAAGCCATGTTAATCTTGGACTAAATCGGCCACCGTAGGAGTTAAAACGAAATCGGAATTGGGAGTAACAGAAACTAATATTTACTGGATGGTCATATACCCTTTCACCGCTAGATGGGGGAAAATATCACACAGTGTAGCTTTAAGTAAATGCTTTATAACTTGCATAGGTTAGTAAGTGTGTGTGTGTGTGTGTGTGTGTGTGTGTGTGTGTGTGTGTGTGTGTGTGTGTGTGTGTGTGTGTGTGTGTGTGTGTGTGTGTGTGTGTGTGTGTGTGTGTGTGTGTTATTATTCCGGTCACTGACTGCATTGACCAGAGCACACAAGCGGCCATACGTCTGTTCATTTATCTAAAGGACACTGCAGTCAATGAGACGAGACGAGCACAGGCACGACCCACTGACTCACCCCAGTGTCTACAGGGGAAAAAACACGCATGGGTGACCTGAAAAAGAAAAAAAAACGGTGTCGGAATTACCTGAACAAAGCTAGGAAACAATTTTAACTTGTTACATTTTAACTTGCTACATTGAGCAAATTCCAATTGGATGAGCATCCCGATGCCCTACTCACTCTGAAGGGCAGAGCCCTTGAAGTGGGCACTTTGGAGTGAGCAGTGCACGTGTGTGTCAATGAAGCCGTTTGGAACGAACTTGCGAAGGGAGCAGTGAAAGACCACAGAATTTCCTCATTATCTTCACCTGAAATGTTACTATGACAAAGCAAGGCAGCGACAGCAGGAATATCTCATTATTGCTCTTAATATGATATACAAATAAATGTAAATGTTTTACTGAAATGTTTAAAATATGCTGTGTGTGTGTTCCCGAACTACTTTTAACTGTATAAGAAACAACTTAACAACTTAATTTAAGATGAATCGTGAGGATTCGCCACCCTGCGTCACATGACCATAAACGATTCATTTACTTCCTAGCAGTGACCCTCACATGTTCCCTTTACTAACGGTCTTGTGGAAGGGCCCTTTGTGAAGGGATTTAGTTGTTCACTTTCATTTGGAACATCCCTACAAATGCCGTGCAAAAACGCCACTTGGAATTCACCCTAGGTAACAAATGATTTTTAGTAGTAAATAAAACTAATATAGAAAATGTTATTTAATTCTTTCTACTTCAGAATTTTTCACATTTCCGGGTTTGTCAGAAGCGGAAGTCGTCATAGTTTTGGTTAACATTTATAGTGGTAAATGAGAGAATACATTAAATATATTTTTTGTGTGTCCATTTGCTCAAATGGCAAAAGACAAACTCCACATTAGTGATTTCACAACTTTCAAAAAGAGGGAAAAAATAGAGTAAGATTGATAACGTTAGTCAAAAGAGAGAAAGATGTTCATTTTTACCATCACTCCCATAGACGCTCTCACAGCAGCGATAACTTGTTTTTATATTCAAAAGTAATATAATACACAGTATTAGTGTTATAACTGTACATACATAAAAAAAAAATTAAAGGTCCCGTTCTTCGTGATCCCATTGTTCAAACTTTAGTTAGTGTGTAATGTTGCTGTTAGAGTATAAATAATACCTGTAAAATTATAAAGCTCAAAGTTCAATGCCAAGCGAGATATTTTATTTAACAGAAGTTCCCTTTCAAAGCCTACAGCGAACGGCCGGCTTGGACTACATCCTGGTACTTCCTTCATAAATGACGTCAGTAGAACAGTAGAACAGACTAACCTCCGCCCACAAGAATATGCGGAAAAAGGGGGCGTGGTCTTGTTGCTGTCCCACGTGGAGAAAAGGCGCTTGGGTTGAATTTGTTCTAATCCTAAACGGAGAACTTGTTCGTATATGCATTCACCATTCACCTTCACTATTTCTCTCAGAAATGATGATCGTGTTGGTAAGTGCTCTGTGTATCCTTAAATTCTTTTTTTACAACACCGGCAAAGATCGTTTACACTCATCTTCTTCTTCTAACGTTTTAACAGTAAGTTTTTACAGCAAAACTCGCCCAATTGCTACTCAAAACTAGCTAAAAACAAGCCCAATAGCTTTCCAGGGGGGTTCTCCAGGAAAAAATGGCATTTGGGGGGTAAAATATGTTTATTTTGGCACGGCTGCTAAATTTCGCATTCCTGGGTCTGTATATCACATAATTGGGGTCGCTTCAACCCGCGGACTTGGCAACACAGTGCAGTTGAGTTCTGTTGACATTTGACAACTAACGTTATGCGTCGCTCCGTTGCTCTGATTGGTTGTAGGTCTATCCAATTGAGGTCTTTCCTGGTTCGGTTTAAACACGCCCCATAATCACAGCCCAACGGAGCAGGAGCAGACTCATATTCTGACTAGAATTGAGTATGACGACGTCAGGCTAGTGTAAATACATGATGGCAAATAAAATGCTGAGGAAGTTGCTAATCTTTCCTAAAATTACACATATGTTTGACTGTGTGGTGTGTGTGTGTCTTATGTTGACGTGTAATCTGACTGTAAATAATTGTTTTTGAGATTTATTCCAAGTTTGTTCTTGTTGCCCTGAGGTGTGTGTTTAGCTGTCAGAGCTGTCGTTCTCTCCGGTCTCGCTCTCTCGATGTTGAGTGATGGGAGAAACAGTTCTAATTCCAGCTGTTAGTGACTCAGATATCACCCGTGTGTGGGCCGAGCATGAGCCAGAGAGAGATTCTGATACAGGTCATCCAGAGCTCATTTCTGAGCTGCCTCCTCCAGTGCTTACAGACCCCAGAACAACCTCCAGTTTAAAGGCGAATTAAACTGCTTAGACTGAAAGAAAATGTATTATGTGTTGAGAATTGTTTGGATCATGATAAGTGGGCGTTACAAGCCAGAATGGTTTATTGCATTTTGATGAAGACTTTTCTTTAGAATAATGAACGCTGATGAATCATCAACAACAAGACCAGGAACAGGAATTAATAAAGTAAACTGAGTCAGAGTTTGGATTTTATGTTGACTTCATTTGAGGCTAAACCAGACGTGTTGGTGGCAACAAGTTTCCAGTGAGGTGTTTTTTTTGTTGTTGTTTGTTTTGAGGCTGATTTTGGGGGGTGAATCTAATTGGAGAATGGTGAATATACCTGTGAGATGTATGGAAAACACCACATCTCAAATGTTTTAGACAGCGCAAGTATTTGTCAGAGCATCTTTATGAAACTATATGCATTAACTAGTTATTTCAAAGCCCTTAAAGGGATAGTTCACCCAAAAATCTGTCAACATTTACTCACCTCTGTACTCTTTATTGACAGCTAAGCAACTACTACTTTGACGCTTCAAAAAGTTCATAAAGAGATTGTAAAATAACAAACCTCATTGGTTCTTGCTGACGCTCAAACGTGATGCGTAACACGAGAATGAACCTCATTGGTTCTCCTGGAGCTCAAGCGTGATGCGTAACACGAGAATGAACCTCATTGGTTCTTGCTGAAGCTCAAACGTTCTGCGTAACACGAGAATGAACCTCATTGGTTCTTGCTGAAGCTCAAGCGTGATGCGTAACACGAGAATGAACCTCATTGGTTCTTGCTGAAGCTCAAGCGTGATGCGTAACACGAGAATGAACCTCATTGGTTCTTGCTGAAGCTCAAACGTGATGCGTAACACAAGAATGAACCTCATTGGTTCTTGCTGAAGCTCAAACGTGATGCGTAACACAAGAATGAACCTCATTGGTTCTTGCTGAAGCTCAAACGTGATGCGTAACACGAGAATGAACCTCATTGGTTCTTGCTGAAGCTCAAACGTGATGCGTAACACAAGAATGAACCTCATTGGTTCTTGCTGAAGCTCAAACGTGATGCGTAACACAAGAATGAACCTCATTGGTTCTTGCTGAAGCTCAAACGTGATGCGTAACACGAGAATGAACCTCATTGGTTCTTGCTGAAGCTCAAACGTGATGCGTAACACAAGAATGAACCTCATTGGTTCTTGCTGAAGCTCAAGCGTGATGCGTAACACGAGAATGAACCTCATTGGTTCTTGCTGAAGCTCAAACGTTCTGCGTAACACGAGAATGAACCTCATTGGTTCTTGCTGAAGCTCAAACGTTCTGCGTAACACGAGAATGAACCTCATTGGTTCTTGCTGAAGCTCAAACGTTCTGCGTAACACGAGAATGAACCTCATTGGTTCTTGCTGAAGCTCAAACGTGATGCGTAACACGAGAATGAACCTCATTGGTTCTTGTTGAAGCTCAAACGTGATGCGTAACACGAGAATGAACCTCATTGGTTCTTGCTGAAGCTCAAACGTGATGCGTAACACAAGAATGAACCTCATTGGTTCTTGTTGAAGCTCAAACGTGATGCGTAACACGAGAATGAACCTCATTGGTTCTTGCTGAAGCTCAAACGTGATGCGTAACACGAGAATGAACCTCATTGGTTCTTGCTGAAGCTCAAACGTGCTGCGTAACACGAGAATGAACCTCATTGGTTCTTGCGGAAGCTCAAACGTGATGCGTAACACGAGAATGAATCTCATTGGTTTTTGCTGAAGCTCAAACGTGATGCGTAACACGAGAATGAACCTCATTGGTTCTTGCTGAAGCTCAAACGTGATGCGTAACACGAGAATGAACCTCATTGGTTCTTGCTGAAGCTCAAACGTGATGCGTAACACGAGAATGAACCTCATTGGTTCTTGCTAAAGCTCAAACGTGATGCGTAACACGAGAATGAACCTCATTGGTTTTTGCTGAAGCTCAAACGTGATGCGTAACACGAGAATGAACCTCATTGGTTCTTGCTGAAGCTCAAACGTGATGCGTAACACGAGAATGAACCTCATTGGTTCTTGCTGAAGCTCAAACGTGATGCGTAACACGAGAATGAACCTCATTGGTTCTTGCTGACACTCAAACGTGATGCGTAACACGAGAATGAACCTCATTGGTTCTTGCTGAAGCTCAAACGTGATGCATAACACGAGAATGGACCTCATTGGTTCTTGCTGAAGCTCAAACGTGATGCGTAACACGAGAATGAACCTCATTGGTTCTTGCTGAAGCTCAAACGTGATGCGTAACACGAGAATGAACCTCATTGGTTCTTGCTGACGCTCAAACGTGATGCGTAACACGAGAATGAACCTCATTGGTTCTTGCGGAAGCTCAAACGTGATGCGTAACACGAGAATGAACCTCATTGGTTCTCCTGGAGCTCAAACGTGATGCGTAACATGAGAATGAACCTCATTGGTTCTTGAGGAAGCTCAAACGTGATGCGTAACACGAGAATGAACCTCATTGGTTCTTGAGGAAGCTCAAACGTGATGCGTAACACGAGAATGAACCTCATTGGTTCTTGCTGAAGCTCAAACGTGCTGCGTAACACGAGAATGAACCTCATTGGTTCTTGAGGAAGCTCAAACGTGATGCGTAACACGAGAATGAACCTCATTGGTTCTTGCTGACGCTCAAACGTGATGCGTAACACGAGAATGAACCTCATTGGTTCTTGCTGACGCTCAAACGTGATGCGTAACACAAGAATGAACCTCATTGGTTCTTGAGGAAGCTCAAACGTGCTGCGTAACACGAGAATTAACCTCATTGGTTCTCGCACGTCAAGCAAACATGCTTGAGCTTCTGTTTACCATGAATGTTTAAATGTGAATAAAAGCCTAAATTCAATCTGTTCATCATATAAAGTGATCGAGTGTCTTCAGAAAATTTGGACTAGACCGCTCAATTCATATGGATTAGATTTATGATCTCTTTATGAACTTTTTGAAGAGTCACAGTGGTAGTTGCTTAGCTGTCAATGGAGGGACAGAAATCTCTCAGATTTCATCAAAATGTATTCATTTGTGTTCCAGAGATGAAAGAAAGTCTTGCAGGTTTGGAACGACATTAGGGTGAGTAACTTATGACAGAATTTGAACTATCCCTTTAATATAAAGCATATTTAGGACAAACTGGATTATGCATTTTCCGATCAGCAGCTCACTCTTGCCTGTCCTCCACTATTGTTCAGATGCACACATAATATCAGTATATCAATGGTATTGCGTTTATAAAAATATATAATTATTCCAGACAATAGTTGGATTGAAACATAGAGAATACAAAGAGAATACAAGCATATCTGCACTGCATTATGAATGAAGCATTTCTCAAAGCAGTCATGCATTAAATCGAGCTTGAAGCGCATGAGCCTGTGTGCTATTGTAGATGATATTTCATGGCTTGAATGTTTCAGTACATGTCTAGTTTTGCTTTTCCAGTCCATCAGCAGGTCAGACACTAGAGAGAGTTGGCCGTTTGTGCAGGTGTCTTGATGTCAGACGTGCATCTGGATTTGGTGGATGCTGCAGTGGACTCGTTGACATTCTGCTGCGCTGCGTCTCACCCCCACCGAATCCTGAGCAAAAACACGTCGACTTGTGCTGTGCCGCCGTCCGCTCAGATAAGAGTCGCATCGGTATGCGCGCTGTGTGCCGTGTAACCTTAGATACGCCATCACCTTCACTAGCGAGTGAGTCTGAGAGAGTTAGAGCAGAAAAACGGCCGTTTAGTGTAAAGCAGAACCGAGTATGTTTTAAAGTCTATGAATTGATGTTTATTTGAAAAATAAAATTTGAAGTGGAGTTACTCTTTAAGTTATACAGCTTTGCTGTGAGTGATTTTCTTCTGTTCTTTTTCTTCACAGAACACACACATATGCACGTGAGCGAGTGAAAGCAGCCGTCTGTCAGTCGGCACTCAGCCGGTGTCAAGTGTTCATGTAAGGAATCGTGTACATCCTGCCAGTTGTTATCACAGAATAAACCCAGACAGAGTGCTTTATTGCGTGATAACAGCCGGCTGGATGTACACCATCCGCTTGTTACACGAGATAATTAGACATTAAATATTGATAAGTCCAAATATTATATTAGCTCTTTAAACGCAAAGCTTCCGCAAAGAAAACAGTTGCTAGCAAGTGGCAAGTTCAAACTAGACGGACATTTAAAAGGGGTGGTTGATTATGATTTCACTTTTTTACCGTTAGTTAGTGTGTAATGTTGCTGTTTGAGCATAAACAACATCTGCAAAGTTACGACGCTCAAAGTTCAACACAAAGGGAGATATTTTCTTTTACAGAAATCGCTTTTTAAGAACTACAACAAACGGCTGGTTGGGACTACAACAAGCTTCTTCACGGGTTAGTGACATCACTAACCATAAAATTTACATAAACCCCGCCCCCGGGAACACACAACAAAGGCCATGTTGAGAAGAGGAGTTGTTGTAGTCGAGCACATTCCGTCTTTTCACATTTATTGATACAGTACGGACACAAATGCAATAGCATATCATAAAGCAAGACGACAACATAAGTTATAACCGTCATTAAACTAAACTACACCTGTTCTCTCTTCATCAGCAGATATTCTCTGGCTCATCTCACAACAGTTCCCACACCAGCGATTTATAGATGATCATGACAGAATATGCTAATCAATGAAGATCGTTAGCTCATAAATTCATCAACTAACCCTTCAGAAACGTCCTGTCTCATTCTACATGTCGTCACTTCTTCTTGAGTCTCTCCATCATCGTCCGACTCTGGTTTGAACATAAAAGGCTGAACAGTTTCTCACATTTTCAGTGTGTGTCTGCGTGAGGTAATCAGAGCTGCTAACATGAGCTATTGAAGCTCCGTCCTCTTTTTGAAAGGGGGCGGGAGCAACAGCTCATTTGCATTTAAAGGGACACACAAAAACGGTGCTGTAAACATGCTATAAAAAATGATCTGTGGGGATTTTGAGCTAAAACTTCACATAGACACTCTGGGGACATCAGAGACTTATTTTACATTTTGTAAAAAGGGAAAAGGGACATTATAGGTCATAGCACTTATTACGCAGCATTTCACCACATAAATAATTATGGGGAGAAGAGATATTGATTTGAGATGAAACTGTTATAAAATCGTACCTGTTTGTTATCTTATAATCCATTACATGGACAATAGTCTCAATTGTCACACAATGGCAGCAGCTGTGTTTGTATGAAACAAGAGAGATCGATACCGGAAGACATTATTGAATAACTATACACAAAATATTGATTTGAGTTTTTTATTGTATTCGCTCACCAAACGCAAAACTTCCATGGGGAAAAAAACATTCCCAACAAGCGTATAGCTCTGACTTCAGTTACCCGGATATATATATATACAAATAAATAGTTAAAAAATCATATATTGTGATTTCTGGATTTTTTTTTTGATTATGTCTCTCACAGTGGACATGCACCTACGATGACAATTTCAGACCCCTCCATGATTTCCAAGTGGGAGAACTTGCATAATAGCAGGGTGTTCAAATACTTATTTTCCTCACTGTATACAATTTATTTGTTTATTTATTTATCTTAGAAAGGTTGCGTTAGTATTTTGAATCTTTGACTCGTTGATGGAGATGAATCTTCAGTGCATTCAGAACAAATATTGGCTAATAGGTTATGTTGAATATTTTCACAGTATTTTAAAGGTAAGGTCAACACAATAGTGCCTGTATGGTACGGCTCATTACTGTATACCAGCTTGTGTCTATTCTTAGTATTACGGATACTGTTTTTTTTTTAGTATTGACTTGATACCAAAATACTTTCGGTTGGTCTGTGGATATGCCTGTCTGAGTTTCAGACTACCGAGTTGAGTCGAGAGGCTTTAGAGGAAGATCATTGTTTAACTGACAGCCTCTTCACCTCCTCTTGCGTCAGCCGCTCTTTGCATGGCAGTCTCTTCTAATGACTCCATTACTCTGAGCAGAGGAGTCATGGAGGATGTTCTCCAGCGGCCTGTGAGGCCAGTGGGCGGCTTGTTATCTGTGTGTTAGAGACGAGATGAAGAGCGAGTCCAGACCACACTGGAGAACTGAAGGGATTTTCGTTTGAGATGACCCTGTGTATGACTTTAGTTTTACTGGGAAACTCAAAAAGAGTTTTGCAGAATTTCTCATTATGGGAACTGGGGCCATCAAGCTCCAAAAAGACAAAAGGTCACCATTAAAAGTAGCCATGCAATCAAAATTGACAATTCTTATCTTTTATGGAATATTGCAATATATACTATAAATGATTTATCATGCACATCATTATTTTAAATTCATGTGCCTTCGAAATTTTTAATCACAATCACTCCCTTTGCTCTTCTCTGATTGTGAGGGTGGGAACCTGTCAATCACATGAGATCCACCAATAGCAAACCACAACCATCCAATCAAATCCCCCATGGACAAAATCAAGCCCCGCCCTACATTTGTTCTTGTTCCACAAGCCGTTTCACTCGGATATACGGCACAATAGGGAAGAAAAGACTATCACAACTTGCATTTCTTGTCCATTTTAAAAGTGGTTAATTTTTGCTTCAGCTTATTGTTCAAATAACACTAGAGCTGCATGATTTGAGGAATTATTTCCATCTGTAGGGTCAAGGGTTTGTAGTATCGCTGCTTTTAGTCACATGGAGGCATGAGAGGTAGGTCTGTTTGTCTCTGTTCCCTCCACCAACATGTTAACTTCAACACACGAGGGAACCGTGTCTTAGACCACTGTTACTCTCCCTTCAAGGATGGTTACAAGTCCCTCCCGCGCCCACCATTCGGCAAATCAGATCACGCTTCCATTCTCCTTTTGCCCGCTTATAGGCAGAGGCTGAAACAGGAAGCACCCGCCCTCAGAACCATCCAGTGCTGGTCGGACCAATCGGACTCTATGCTACAGGACTGTTTTGATCACGCGGACTGGGAGATGTTCCGGTCGGCCTCTGATGACGACATCGAGGTCTACGCTGATAGCGTAACGTGTTTCATCAGGAAGTGCGTAGAAGACGTTGTTCCAACCAAAACAATACGGCTGTACCCAAACCAGAAGCCGTGGCTAAATGGGGATGTTCGCGCGGCACTCAATGCGCGGACCTTCACCTTTAACTCCGGTAATGCGGAGGAGCATAAACAAGCAAGTTATGCCCTCCGGAAAACCATCAGAGCAGCAAAACGGCAGTACAGGGACAAGATTGAAGGACAGTTCAACACCACCGACTCCAGAAGCATGTGGAGGGGAATTAACACCATCACGGACTATAAAGGGAACACAAACTCCACCGTGAATACCGCTGCCTCTCTCCCGGACGAGCTCAACACCTTCTATGCTCGCTTTGAGGGAACTAACACTGCCCTCGCGGAGAGAGAGCTCGTGGCTGAAGATACAGAGGTTAGTTCACTCTCCGTATCTGTAGCGGATGTAACCCGATCCTTCCGGCGGGTGAACATCCGTAAAGCCGCGGGTCCAGACGGCATTCCGGGCCGCGTCATCAGAGCGTGCGCGCACCAACTGGCTGGAGTTTTCACGGACATTTTTAACCTGTCCCTCTCCCTGTCTGTGGTCCCCACATGCTTCAAAACGTCCACCATTGTTCCTGTACCTAAGCAGTCAAAAACCACCTGCTTAAACGACTGGCGTCCTGTTGCTCTGACCCCCATCATCAGCAAATGCTTTGAGAGAATAATCAGAAACCTCATCTGCTCTGTTCTCCCCCCCTCACTGGACCCACTGCAGTTTGCAAACCGCTCCACTGATGATGCCATTTCATCTACAATTCACACTGCTCTCTCCCACCTGGAAAAGAGGAACACATATGTGAGAATGCTGTTTGTAGACTACAGCTCAGCATTCAACACCATTGTGCCCTCCATACTTGACATGAAACTCCGGGCTCTAGCCTTAAACAGCTTATTCAGCTGGATCCTGGACTTCCTGTCAAACAGACGCCAGGTGGTCAGAATGGGCAGTAACATCTCCTCATCACTGACTCTCAACACTGGAGCCCCTCAGGGCTGTGTTCTCAGCCCACTCCTGTACTCCTTGTACACACATGACTGTGTGGCAACCCACAGCTCCAATACCATCATCAAGTTTGCTGACGATACGACGGTGGTAGGTCTCATCACTGACAATGATGAAACGGCCTACAGAGAGGAGGTGCACACTCTGACACGGTGGTGTCAGGAGCACAACCTCTCCCTCAACGTCAGCAAGACCAAGGAGCTGGTGGTCGACTTCAGGAGGAATGAGAGAGAACACCGCCCCATCACCATCAATGGAGCACCGGTGGAGAGAGTCAGGAGCTTCAAGTTCCTCGGTGTCCACATCACAGAGGAACTCTCATGGTCCGTCCACTCCGAGGCCGTTGTGAAGAAGGCTCATCAGCGCCTTTTCTTTCTGCAACGGCTGAGGAGGTTTGGAATGAACTACCACATCCTCACACGCTTCTACAGCAGCACCATAGAGAGCCTGCTGACTGGCTGCATCACCACCTGGTACGGCAACAGTACCGCCCGCAACCGCAAAGCAAACTGCAAAGGGTAGTGCGCATGGCCAGCTGCATCATCGGAGGTGAGCTTCCCTCCCTCCAGGACATTTATGCCAGGCGGTGTGGGAAAAGAGCTCAGAGGATCATCAGAGACTCTAGCCACCCGAACCATGGGCTGCTCTCACTGCTGCCATCAGGCAGACGGTACCGCAGCATTAGAACACGCACCAGCCGACTCCAGAACAGCTTCTTCCCACAAGCAATTAGACTACTTAACTCCTGATCCATCAGGATCATAACACACACTGGACAGAATATCACTTAGGACAAACCACTGGAGATACACACACATTATATACACATTTATTTATCATATAGCATCTATTGTACATCGGATTTCTATTTGTGAACATATTGTATACTGTACATTGTATATTATTACTATAGCTTAATGTATACTGTTATTGTTTAATGTATTTTTAATGTATATTGTTTAAAGTATATGTATATTGTAAGTATGTGTATATTGTTTAAAGCTGTGAGAACTACACTCACATTGTGTAAATTATTTATTGTTTATTGTAGTGTATACTGTGCTGTGAGTAATTGTGTGCGCATCAGATGTGTAATCTGTTGTTGCTTAAATGTTGTACATGTCATGTCATGACTACTATGTTTGCTCGGACTGCACCTACTGAAGTAAGAATTTCACCTACTGTTGCACTTGTGCATATGGTAGAGTGACAATAAAGTGATTTGATTTGATTTGATTTGACACCGCCCTTACATACCCTTGTTTACATGCACTCATCTAACCTGGCAGAATGTGTGAGATGGTTCAGTGCAATGTTAGTAGGGCTCCTGGCCTTCCCTCTTTGACAGTTTCTGCAGAATCCATCCACAAATAAACACGTGTATATATGTGCACAAGCATATCGGATCAAGACAGACACCTCCAGGCTTCCACTCGAGTGGGCGGTAGGACCAAAAGCTTGTATTATTAGGAAAGTATAAATCACAATATTGTTATTTTTGTTGGAAATGCAATGAGAAATGCCTATATATATATATATATATATATATATATAATATTTAAGTAAAAAGTCAAGATATTTAGTAATTTTACTTATTACTATTATTAAATATGTATTGGTTACATTCACAGGATTATTTAAAAGTAAGCATAATAATAATTTTGTACTTATACTTTTATTTTTTACTTATATAATTATATAAAAAAGTATTTATTTACAATTATATTATCATCATTATTACTATTATGTAAAGTTAGTTTGTTGCTTGGTTTGTTGGTTTATTGGTTGGTTGGTTGGTTCCTTGGTTGGTTGGTTGGTTTGTTGGTTGTTTGCTTGATTGGTTGGTTGGTTGCTTGGTTGGTTTGTTGGTTGGTTGGTTGCTTGGTTGGTTGGTTGCTTGCTCGGTTTCTTGCTTGGTTGGTTGCTTGGTAGTTTGGTTGCTTGGTTTGTTGGATGCTTGTTTGCTTGGTTGCTTGGTTGCTTGCTTGGTTGGTTGCGTGGTTGCTTGCTTGGTAGGTTGGTTGCTTGGTTTGTTGGTTGCTTGTTTGGTTTGTTGGTTGCTTGGTTTGTTGGTTGCTTGGTTGGTTGGTTGCTTGATTAGTTGCCTGGTTGGTTGGTAGGTTCCTTGGTTGGTTGCTTGGTAGTTTGGTTGCTTGGTTTGTTGGTTGCTTGTTTGCTTGGTTGGTTGGTTGGTTGGTTGGTTGCTTGGTTGGTTGCTTGGTTGGTTGCGTGGTTGCTTGCTTGGTAGGTTGGTTGCTTGGTTTGTTGGTTGCTTGTTTGGTTGGTTGGTTGCTTGGTTTGTTGGTTGCTTGGTTGCTTGGTTGGTTGGTTGCTTGGTTGGTTGGTTGGTTGGTTGCTTGATTAGTTGCTTGGTTGGTTGGTAGGTTCCTTGGTTGGTTGGTTGGTTGCTTGGTAGTTTGGTTGCTTGGTTTGTTGGTTGCTTGTTTGCTTGGTTGCTTGCTTGCTTGGTTGGTTGGTTGGTTGCGTGGTTGCTTGCTTGGTAGGTTGGTTGCTTGGTTTGTTGGTTGCTTGTTTGGTTGGTTGGTTGCTTGGTTTGTTGGTTGCTTGTTTGGTTGCTTGGTTTGTTGGTTGCTTGGTTGCTTGGTTTTTTGCTTGATTGGTTGGTTGGTTGGTTTGTTGCTTGGTTGGTTGGTTCCTTGATTGGTTGCTTGCTTGCTTGCTTGGTTGGTTGGTTGGTTTGTTGCTTGCTTGGTTGGTTGCTTGCTTGCATGCTTGCTTGCTTGGTTTGTTGGTTGGTTTGTTGGTTGGTTGGTTGGTTGGTTGGTTGGTTGGTTGGTTGCTTGCTTGCTTGGTTGGTTGGATGGATGGTTGTTTGGTTGGTTGGTTTGTTGCTTGGTTGGTTGGTTTGTTGCTTGCTTGGTTGGTTTGTTGCTTGGTTGGTTGGTTGGTTGGTTGGTTGGTTTGTTGCTTGGTTGGTTGGTTGGTTTGTTGCTTGGTTGGTTGGTTTGTTGCTTGGTTGGTTGGTTGCTTGCATGCTTGGTTGGTTGGTTGCTTGCATGCTTGGTTTGTTGCTTGGTTGGTTGTTTGGATGGTTGTTTGTTTGCTTGCTTGGTTGGTTGGATGGTTGGTTGTTTGTTTGCTTGCTTGCTTTCTTGGTTGGTTGGTTGCTTGGTTGGTATTATATATTGTTTTACTGTCCTGCCACTTTACCAGTAAAACGTGACTTTCGTGTAAAATCCCAGAGCTCTTTCAAAAAGAATAAACATCAAATCAAGGTCATCACCACCTCAGCTCATATTCATCTCCACACACTTTCACCTGACATTTACATATTGTCAATCATCATCACCTGCGTGTCCATGTTGCATCAGGCCTCAGTGTTCCTTCCAGTTAGCGTGTTGAGATGTGTGTGAGAATACTAACTACATGTGTGGGTGAGCAGGCTGTCAGTGAGTGGACGGCTGGATTCCAGTGTTCAGTCGGTGGTGTGTTTAGTTGATATTTCTTAATTATCTGAGCGTGTGTGTAGGCGTGAACAGACATTACTGTAGCCTGGAGTTTGTCTTCAGAACACCTACTGGTTTAAAAAGCCATTTTATCTCACTCAAGTCCACTTATTATGTTACACAAGGTTTTTCTGCAGCAAAAACAGTCATAACTTAGTTGCACTTACTTTACGTGACCTTTTTTACCTGTTCTTTATAACACAGGCTGTTTTGTACGACTGTATCTTTACTTGTAACTAATGAAATAACCATTTTTATCCTACCAACATATTAGAATGATTTGTGAAGGATCATGTGGCACTGAAGACTGGAGTAATGATGCTGAAAATTCAGCTTTGATCACAAGAATAAATTACATTTTAAAATATATGCATTATTTCAAATTGTAATACTATTTCACATTATTAGGGTAAACATACCTATTAAGCTCACCAAAATCTACATTTGAGACATTTTTGTGCACAGGGTATTGGTTTGAGTACAAGAAGTTATGTTAAAATAAAATATTAATCTCTCACACAATAATATTTAATTTTAAATGACACAAGCTTTTAAATTAAGATATACATCATTACATGCAAAAAGTCTGGCTGTGTTTAATGGGTACAAGTTTGTACCCTTTAAGCACACCCCTGTTGCCATTAAGCTCACAACATGTTTTTTTTAAACAACATTTTTAAAGAATAATTTTATAAGTGACAACCATGAGTTAATATGTAAAGGCTGTTTATGAAGTATGTTTAATGTGGGTGAGCTTAAAGACCAGTCAGGGTGCCCATGCTGACCCCTGTCCACCGCCAACAGTGGCACGTGAGCATCAGAACTGGACCACGGAGCAATGGAAGAAGGTGGCCTGGTCTGATGGATCACGTGTTCTTTTACATCACGTGGATGGCCGGGTGTGTGTGCGCCGCTTACCTGGGGAACACATGGCACCAGGTGCACTATGGGAAGAAGGCAAGCCGGCGGAGGCAGTGATGCTTTGGGCAATGTTCTGCTGGGAAAACTTGGGTCCTGCCATCCATGTGGATGTTACTTTGTCACGTCCCACCTACCTAAGCATTGTTGAGACCATGTACAGCCTTTCATGGAAACAGTATTCCCTGGTGACTGTGGCTCTTTCAGCAGATAATGCTCCTGACACAAAGCACAAATGCTTCAGGAATGGTTTGAGGAGCACAACGAGTTTGAGGCGTTGACTTGACCTCCAAATTCCCCAGATCTCAATCCAATCGAGCATCTGTGGGATGTGCTGAACAAACAAGTCCGATCCATGGAGGCCCCACCTGTGTGTGTGTGTGTGTGTGATTATTTTAATTATTTAAAAACGAATTTATGTCCTGGGTGGACTCTATGGACATTTTGAGTGTTTATGTTGAATATTAAACTCTAATTTCAAAAGAGGCTGAAAATTCCTGCTTTCCATTACATGACCTCTTTAAATTCTCCTCCATCAGATTTTTTTTTTCCAGATGAACAAATGAAAATCACCAGGCTTGCATCAATCACTGTAGCAGAGGGACGCTGTGTGGTCGTGTCAAACTGTGCAGAGGTTTTGATATAAATAGACATCATCAATCACGAGGGCGTGCGTGATGCACGTCTGGCGGAGAAGTGCGCAGCGACGCGACGCTGTCAGTCAAAGCTGTCACGCAGACGCCTGACGGATGCACAGCAGCGTATCATTAGTGACATCACACATGGCACACATTCATTCACTTTAAAGAAACCCTGAATTGAGTTTCTGCTCTGCATTCATGCCCACGGGACACATTCAAGTTATAAGAGCCCAACCAGCATCAAGTAGCTTTAAATAGTTCACAAACTCATATTCCGTACATGAATTTGGCCTCACTGGAGGGTTTATAAAGAGTTGAACTCCTCGGAGTGAAATCGCAAAACCAGCAGTTTTCGCATTGTTCTTCATTCGCATGGTTTTTCCAATCTGCCTTCATTTTATGTGTGACCCATCCGGTTACCCTCACAGGCAGCCGTCCAGAAAACTCCAATAACATTTGGGATCACTAAAGGGCCTCTTTTTTTATTAGATGTTTCTCTGGCATTCATGGGGAATTTCTGTTAAAGGAAGCTCATTGTACGTCGAGTTGGCTTAATTTGGGGACGGAGTAAATCGTATTTGGGCGACGGATGAGTTTCATTACAAGTTTCTGCAGTTTTGTTGTTTGTTTTTAACAGCCTCTGATAAAACAGGATCTGTCGTTGTCTGTAATAGCATTTGATTTGTGCACTGTTAGAGGCCAAGAACAGGAGGCACAATATGGGAATCTGCCATATCTGTTAGTGTTTTCATGGTCCTGCGTTTTCACTTATTAAAGCACTTTTATGAAATTATGAAGTGCTTTTCTACCAAACCAAATTTGAACCAGGGTTATTATAGTTAACTAAAACCATTAAGATTGAAAATACTTTCACTAAAATTAAAATAAAAACATAAAGCAAATTCAAAATATTGAATGGGTGATGTATTGAGAAATCAACATAGAGATAAACCGCATCGAATTTCTAAGCAGTAAACCAACCACATAAGCTTCATTCGGATTCTAATATTATTTTTAATGAATATCCAGCTCACGTGGGGAACACTTTGCACGTGTTCATTTAACCACGGATTCGTTTGTGAACAAGGGACTGCATTTGCAGACAGGATGAGATTACATGAACGAATGAAGCAACACACTAATGTGAGTAAAAACATTTTTTTTTCATATGTGATGGTATTGCATTGTTACAGATAGTATTGATTATGTGTACATCATGTCTAACTGAACATACCTTAGCATGCTGTGACAGGCTTGGGACTACTTTATTTGTTGTGTTCTTGGTTCATTACTGTCTTGATGTGCGTTGTTCACTCTCTTGACTTGATATTTGAAGGGCGTGCACGCGCGCGTGTGTGTTTGTGTGTGTACGGTTTGCGGTTATATTCATCGATCGGGCGGGCCAAGTAACGTTAATAAAAAAATAACATTCCAGTCAATCGCGGGTGGATGAGAGATGAATCATTGTGTTTGTTTGATAAAGACATTTTGCGTGCCCTGGCTGTGGGCTGGGCGATTCATTCCGGTTGCCGTTTACCATACGCTTTCACTGACAGGGGGAGCTGAAGCTCATTAAATATGCAAATCTTATCCAATCCTAGCCGTGGGCGTTTACTTCCAAGTCTTCAGTGCGACACGCCCATAAAAACTGAGCGTGTCTTGAGAGAGGCTCAAAACCAAGGCAGAAAATAGCCTATTACTTATTCATTATGATGTTTCTGAATGTAAAAACCACGCAAACGCAATAAGTTGACCTCAGACAACAGTATAAAAAAATATAAAAAGCCAGTTCATGACCCCTTTAAAGGGGCTGTATGTAGAATTCAGAAACCCTTGTTATTAGTGACACCGGTGGCCATTAAGTGAACTGCAACCAGCTAATTATTGCTCATGCACACGTAACGTACAAGAGACTGAATGTGATTTAAGGCCCCAAAATTATTTTTCGTTCTTTGCTTAGTAAAAATAAGTAGAAAAAATACCTTTACAGTGATATAACAAACTTCCATACGCCATCCACGCTGCTGAGAGCGACGTTTAGATGTATATGTAAATATGAGCTGCCCTCTTTTCTCTCACTAACACAATAAACACACAACAACATGACTGTGGTGAGAAAACAGCAGATAAGAAAGCATCTAGATATGTCTGCACTAGCTCTGCAATTCACCGGCATCATGTCGACACATGAGATGATTAAAATTACACTGCTATGATAGTTTGATGATAAATTATATTTGAGACTAGACTATATATACTGATCAGGCATAACATTAGGACATTATCTGAAGGGAATAACACTGATTATCTCTTCATCACCTGTTAGTGGGTGGGATATATTAGGCAGCAAGTGAACATTTTGTCCTCAGAGCTGATGTGTTAGAAGCAGGAAAAATGGGCAAGCGTGAGGATTTGAGCGAGTTTGACAAGGGCCAGATTGTGACGGCTAGACGACTGGGTCAGAGCATCTCCAAACCTGCAGCTCTTGTGGAGTGTTCCCGGTCTGCAATGGTCAGTCTCTATCAAAAGTACAGACAAGCTAATGGAACTCAAATTGCTGTGATAGAGGTTCTGATAGAGAGGCGTCAGAATACACAGTGCATTGCAGTCTGTTGTGTATGGGGCGGCATAGCCGCTGACCAGTTAGGGTGCCCATGCTGACCCCTGTCCACCGCTGAAAG
Source organism: Romanogobio albipinnatus (assembly GCA_023566225.1). Classification (NCBI taxonomy): domain Eukaryota; kingdom Metazoa; phylum Chordata; class Actinopteri; order Cypriniformes; family Gobionidae; genus Romanogobio; species Romanogobio albipinnatus. The sequence goes on along the minus strand of CM042256.1, from coordinate 49,000,368 downwards.
CACCAACAGTGGACGTGAGCATCAGAACTGGACCACGGAGCAATGAATCACATTTTCTTTTACATCACGTGGATGGCAGGGTATTTTTAATAAGGATAATGTATATTTATAATGCAATGCTAATCGACATAGCCTTTATCACTGTATAGAATACTACAAAATAATATATTTCTGCCCCATTCTGTGATAAGAAGCCACATCAGTTCACAGAAGGAAGTTACTTCAAACTTGTTGTCATTAAGTGTAATTCCTTTTGTATGCAAAGGTGTGATTCTACAGGGGAGGAAAACACAAAATAAACAAAGATAAATAAAGATGATTTTGACTGATAGCATTATTTAATTTTTTCAAGATTCTTTAGATATCGCAATCGTTATTGTGAATTCTTTCGGCCACGATAATCGTGCATATCGTGACAGCCCTATTTGAACCTATTTTGAGCCCTGAGCACAAACATGAATTATTCAAACGCGAGGTTTGATGCAGTATATTGAAAAGAAGAGCACAGTTTTATCCTCCAGCATGTAGTCCAGCAGTTTGTCTCTCTCAGGTCTGGTTCCTGGTGTCCTTCTCAAGGCTGTTGAATGGAAATCCTCCATCTAATGCAGTCAGCTCGGGTCCTGTGATCCCTGACCGCCTCAGCTGCCTCCTGTCAGGAGATCTAGTGTGTCTCCTCATGTTCTCAGGATGGCAGGACGAGGAAGCTTTCTGTATGACACCGAGAGATGCATCACTCAGAGACAGGTCAGAGCTCATAGATGGGTAAAACCCACCGCAGATGGCAGGGAATAGTAATGAACACCTCTACTCTACCAGTACAGAAAGCACAGTCTCTTCAAATGCGCAATAGGGATGAAAGATCTTCTCAAATGTGTCGCCTAATCATGAATATGGGTTAATGATTTGAACAAACCTTTAACCTTAAGCATTAAACTTTCTTCAGGAAATGTTTAATATTTTAAAGGGGATTTATTATGCCCTTTTTCAAAGTCTTGATTTTGTTTTAGGGCTCTACTAGAACAGGTTTTTCTGCTTGAATGTTGATTATTTTCCTCATTTTCTCCATTGTTGCAGCTCCTCGCTTTCCAGTCTGTCAGTAACGCTCTGTTTAGTTCCTGTCTCTATGAAGCCGCTCCTTCTGAAAAGCACACTGTGCTCTGATTGGTCGGCTGGACCAGTGTGTTGTGATTGGTCAATAGCTTTGAGTCTTTTTGGGAAATGCCCCCCCCCTTACCATAACTGCCAGTTTCAACACAATACTAGCCAACTCAACCAGGCACCGCCCCTTTATTCTGCTTATGAATTATTTAAATGAGGAATATTGTGACGTGTTCGTTCCTGGAAGAAAACTCAAGACCACAATGGAGGTGTTTCGGGGAGATCAGAGCACTGATATAGAGAAAAACCGAAGACTTTAAATATAGAAAGATGGCGCACCCCGATTACTTATGAATGGGAGAAAAGGCAACGCCTGATATGGCGAATAAAACCCACCTCCTAAATGAAAGAGCCAATCGTTGATTAGTAAAGTCATCGCGTTGATTTTTCTTTGGCTGAAAAATGCAGTTTATTTGTCATGATTCGATCGTTTAGAAACAAAATTAATGAGACCGTTTTGTTGGTGATTTCAAAAATGAAATTCAATCGTAAGCTTGGCGAACAGTTTTGGAGAATTTGATGTTTTCCCAGTCAAAGAGATAGGAGCTGCACTCACATGGCCGAGAGGCGTTTCAAAGATGGCCACCGAGTCAAATTACTTTATCTTAAAGGGACTTTGTAATAACTCCCGCTGGAGGGACTTTTTCAGCAACAATACACACTAAAGAAAGATCAACATGGAAAAAAACATAAGTTCCCTTTTAGTAATGGGTGATATAAACAATATGCAATATAAACGATACAAAATTGGCCTACGATAGAGATTTTAATTCTATATCGCGATAATGCATGTTGATGACACAATCTACCCGTGAAATTTAGAGCCACGAGCTGCAACTGGCTGCAACTCATCATTATATTCATCATCTTGAGTAAACATAGCTGAAAGCGAAACGGAGGAGCTGGTGAAAAAGACCAGAGCAACATCCATTATTTGGATTTAAGCCGTCCGACAAGCAGCAGCAAACTATACTCTGTAGAGTGTTTGGGGCAACAGCTCCGGCTAAAAGAGGTAACACGACTAATCTGTTCTACCACCTCAAACAATTGCCTAATACTGGAAGTATTTCCCTAATAGGGATATCACAAGTACTGGTACTTCGGTACCAAGTCGACCAGCAGTAGTAGTAGTACCGGTAGTACCGACTCCTGAGTATATTTGTTTATATAAGCACAGGGCTCCAGACTGTAGTCGAATTTATACTAATGTATGTGAATATTAAACTGCAAAATACTATTTAAATATTACTCCTGCATGTTCTCTGCAGATATGCGTGCGACACTCGCTCGCTGTCTTTGTAGTCTCTGCGGTGTGTCACTATATGAGGACACGAACGCATAATCCGTCACTTAATGAGAATTTACCGTTTCATTTGTCATATCATGAACACAGACACTCAAAGGTCTTCACGGCAACCCGTCAAAATAAAAGTCTGGTTTAACGTGAAGAAATTGACAGAATATATTAGGCTACTGTTGTACAGTAGATTTAGCTACGTCTCAATGTAATAATAATTTGTCTCTACTAATAATACTAATTATGCCTAGATGGTTGCTTATTATTCACTTGATCTTTTTTATAAACAATGTTTACTTTGAAACAGCATACAGCCTTTAAATGTTTTTGTATTATTTACTTATAATGATTATCATAGTTTGCCCAACCAGTCCACATGTGTTTTGTGGATTTGGAGATGGCATTTGACCGTGTTCCTCGTGGCATCCTGTGGAGGGTGCTCTGGGAGTATGGGGTCCGGGGCCCCCTGCTTAGGGCTGTTCGGTCCCTGTACGACCGGAGCTTGGTTCGCATTGCCGGCAGTAAGTCAGACCTGTTCCCGGTGCATGTTGGACTCCGGCAGGGCTGCCCTTTGTCACCGGTTCTGTTCATAATTTTTATGGACAGAATTTCTAGGCGCAGCCAAGGGCCGGAGAGCGTCCGGTTTGGGGACCATGCGATTTCGTCACTACTTTTTGCGGATGATGTTGTCGTGTTGGCCTCCTCAGACCAGGACCTTCAGCGTGCACTGGGCCGAGTGTGAAGCGGCTGGGATGAGAATCAGCACCTCCAACTCCGAGGCCATGGTTCTCAGTCGGAAAAGGGTGGATTGCCCACTTCAGGTGTGTGGAGAGTTCCTGCCTCAGGTGGAGGAGTTCAGGTATCTCGGGGTCTTGTTCACGAGTGAGGGCAGGATGGAACGGGAGATTGACAGACGGATCGGTGCAGCTTCTGCAGTAATGCGGTCGATGTACCGGTCTGTCGTGGTGAAGAAGGAGCTGAGCTGTAAGGCGAAGCTCTCGATTTACCGGTCGATCTACGTTCCTACTCTCACCTATGGTCATGAGCTGTGGGTCATGACCGAAAGGACAAGATCCCGGATACAGGCGGCCGAAATGAGCTTTCTCCATAGGGTGGCTGGGCGCTCCCTTAGAGATAGGGTGAGAAGCTCGGTCACTCGAGAGGAGCTCAGAGTAGAGCCGCTGCTCCACCACATCGAGAGGAGCCAGCTGATGTGGCTCGGGCATCTATATCGGATGCCTCCTGGACGCCTTCCCAGGGAGGTGTTCTGGGCACGTCGCACCGGGAGGAGGCCCCGGGGAAGACCTAGGACACGCTGGAGGGATTATTTCTCCCGGCTGGCCTGGGAACCCCTCGGGGTTCCCCCGGAAGAGCTGGAGGAAGTGGCTAGGGAGAGGGAAGTCTGGGCGTCTCTGCTTTGACTGTTGCCCCCGCGACCCGGCCCTGGATAAGCAGAAGATAATGGATGGATGGATGGATGGATGGATGGATGGATGGATGGATTATCATCATAAATAATAAACTTATTATATTAAACTTAAATGTATTATATATCGTGATATATATCGTTATCGCAAGAGGCTGCCATGTATATCGCAAAATGGATTTTAGGCCATATCGCCCATCCCCATCCCCATCCCCTTTATATTTTATTTTGAGTTGATAAATAATATTTTAATTAAAACATGACTGAGAACCACAGTATGTCTCGTGAGTTATGAAAGAGTGAGGGTTTTTTTTAATAAATGCATGGGAACGGTCAAATTATACCACAACATTAGATGAAAGAAATAACTGAAGCCTAATTCAGTACATTAAGATTTGTTTTTGCATTGTAACATTATTCCCATGATATCCTCACATGTCATTATGGTAATACAGAATTTTTTTTAATTTTCATTACTGTAATGTGACTCTAAGTGTATTACTTAAATTGTTAATGTTTATTTACTGCTTATATGGCATCGCTGAATTCCAGTAATGAGACTCTAATGAGAATCAAATTGCATAAAAGGTGTAAAGAATCAAAGTGCATTACTGTGAGAATCTGGGAAGATATTGCCACGAGGAAGAAATGCAAAAACAAAATCTTGACAAATAAAAAAGTAAAATAGGCTTTTTTTATTGCATGTATATATGAAATTAATTTCCTAAAAATCTGAAAAAATGTATTTATTTGTAGGCTGAAATGTGACTTGTGCATGTTCTCTTGAGATTCAGCCTTTTCTAAGTTGCTGTATTTTGAGGGCTGCAGATAAAGGACAGGAAGTGAGTGTGAGGATTTCCATTGAACTGCTATTCACACAGGTCAGTCTGCCGAGGATATTACAGCGAATGTCAGAAGACCGTTTAAGAGGATTATGAGGGGAAATAAGGGTCTCTGTCTCTCTCTGTCTTAATAACACGCCAGAGAATACGATTACGTCTTCATGCTTGCTGTCTGTTACTTTGACATTAGTCTCCACTCAAAACAATGCAAAAAGTGCTGCAGCTTTCTGCTTTAATACCGCGATACATTCATCCCATCATTACAGATCCTGTGCTTGGGGAAGCTTTTAATAGATGCCGTTTTATGTGTTTATGGATTATGTTTTGTGTCCCTTTAAGGCAAATCAGTTCATGTGGCTTTCATCAAAGAATCCTGACAAAAGATTTCACGGTTTCCACAAGAATATGAAGCAGCACAACTGTTTTCAACATTGATAATAATCTGAAATGTCTCTTGAGCAGTAAATCATCATATTAGAATTATTTCTGAAGGATCATGTGACACTGAAGACTGGACTAATTTGCATATTCACGGTTCTTTTTTTTTAACACATTTTATTTTATTTAGACTTAAGTATATGCTTTATAACCGCCATTTCTGTAGATTTATCCACCATTCAGGAGGACATTTCACAATGCATTGTGGGATTGTCCATGAATGATGAGATTGCCTGCCTACTTTTTCTGTTTGCAAACAGTCTTTGATGGGAATGTTGTCTTAAACCCTCTGGTACTGGTCGCATGTTGTCATTGTGCTATAATTTAGTTCGATAGTATTTTTTATTTAATATTTTGTATTTTTATGGGATTTTATGGTACAATATTATATTTAGTGCAGTAGTTATAATCCATGTATTCACTTTTTGAGGACAGACCTGAAAATGAAATTTCCAATTTAAACGGCCATACATCTTGAAGATTTGGTCTCTTTTTAACCCTCTCGAGCCGCGATCGGCTCGCTTTTTTTCTTATCAGTGCCAAAGAGACTCAAATAAAGTTTTTTATCATTCAGGCAAGTGTTATACAATCATTATAATCTGTTAAGTATCTATTTTTTGTGTACAGTCACAATAAAAACTAATTGTTGTGCTTTTTGCAAAATAAAGAAAACAACAGAAAATGACCTCTAGCTTAGTGAATACTTGTCTCACAAACATGAGACATATGTCTAAAGAAACACTGAAATGTCAGGTTTTAAACACAGTAAACTAAATCAAAAACAAAAATTCTGTGTTTATGTAATCTGGTTGGAAGCAGAGAGATGTTAGTCGTTCCTGAGGGGCTCATTATACACTAATGCGACCACGCCCACAAAGCGCGCGTTCTATTGAGATTCAAATACTGAGGCTCTGGAGGCGATGCCCACACACACGTCACATCACACATCAACTCAAACAAACACATCAAGCACTGTATTCCTACTTCAACTACATCATTTTGAGACGCGTTTAATAATCCTGGAATAATTCTCCATGAAAAGCTGTTCATTTCTGAAAGCAACTGATTCCACCGCTGTGTGTAAGTAGGCTAAGTTTACTCTGTAACGATCTGTGAATATTAAACGCAAAAACCGGCGCTAGAGCTCAGACTCCAGAGGGTTAAAGACGACACTAGGCAGATTATTGCTGAAAAATGTACATTTATTGTTATGAAAAATGCACAAAAATGCCATTTTCAATTTTTATATGAAATGTATATATTTCCCAAAACGCTTTTTTACTCTAAAACTGTGAGAAAATAAAAAAAGCCATAAATCTAAACAAGTTGTGCTCCAAATTTGAGGTTGATATCTTAAAAAAAATAGCCTTCAGTCAGATTTTGTTTGGGCGCAGTACCAAACGTTTCCACTAGATGAAATTTGTATCCCATTCATTTCCAATGTGATCATTTTTTACCGCGAGCAGTACAAGTGTGACCATTTTTTTGAATACTTTTTTTAATGAAGTGCCAAGATCTTTACCAAACGAACAGCACAAGAGGGTTGAATGCTGTCTAGTTAGGCTGCTCACTACGTTTTGTGATGAAGTTATGTTAATCAGCGATTTCTAGATCTAGTGGTTGACCTTGATGTTGTAAGACAGAGATGTGAAGTACAGTACAAATATCCGACTTTGCAGTTTTGTCATGTATTTTCCCAGCTCCAGGCGCAGCGTGTAACTCCTCTGTTGTTTTAAGTAAATGACTGATGGGAGTTTTGGTCTGTGAGCGCGTGCAGAGCCCCGCTGTGACAGCAGCCTGTGGAGTGCTAAAGGTCAGCTGTCACCGCGGCTCATTAATGGAGAGACGCGCAGAACGACACGCATGCGGCAGAACGCAGCGCTGCAGTTGTGCTTTATGTTCCACAGGTAGTAAAGGTCAAGTTTGGCCCCTGCAGTCCATTTCTGGTAATTAAAAAAAGACAGCATGTCAAATTACTGCTCTCCACGGGTGACCTTTCACTGCAGATGTGTGTGCGCGCGTTTGATATCACACACTCAAGTTCAGTGGAGATCAAGCGGCTCGATCGTTTAACAGTTACTCTCACTACAATGAACCAGATGAGCTTTTGAACGAGGACATGATGAATTATTCTTGTTTTTTGCTCTTATGTGTTGTTAAAAGTCCATGATTGGTCAAATAGCAAGCGATGAACCCCAGTAGAACATTTTATCTCTCTGATTTTTCCCTTTCATATCTCAGGAGAGTTAATGCAGTTCTAAACAGTGTTTCTTATTCTTTGTCAAAGTAACATCCACATGGATGGCAGTACCCAAGGTGTCCCAGCAGAACATTGCCCAAAGCATCACTGCCTCCGCCGGCTTGCCTTCTTCCCATAGTGCACCTGGTGCCATGTGTTCCCCAGGTAAGCCACGCACCCGGCCATCCACGTGATGTAAAAGAACACGTGATTCATCAGACCAGGCCACCTTCTTCCATTGCTCCGTTGTCCAGTTCTGATGCTCACGTGCCAGTAGCCGCGTTTCCATTACCCTTCAAATTGCGCAAATTGAAATTGCGAATTGAAAATACGCCCAATGGAAATGCGTCAATTTTGCAAAAACTCCCATATATCGCAAAAAAGTTTTTACGCTCGCATGAGGTGGTTTTTCAGGCAATTCGAAAAAGGAAATTTTCGCAAAACTGCAATAGAAACAGTTTTTTCGCATTTACAGGTCACCTGGTACGGTCATGCATTGCTCTCACATAGGGCCTACATGTTCTCACATAGGGCCTACGTTAAAACGACATATATTTTCTCCTGATAAGGAAAGTGGCGTAACTTTATAATGACGGACCCCGGTGCAACCACAAATATCATAACTATCTAGGCCTACTGTAATTAAGACATGTATTCAAGAAATGTATTAAAACAGAAAGACACTATAGTTTCAGCCTTGCTCAAAGACTGAGGAAACAGGCCAGCACGTCAATCCATTCCCGACGATCTTGGTTTGCTTCTTATTTATTAAATATACAGCCAAATAGTTGATTAAACATTGATCAAAATTAAAATACAATTGATACAAAACAAAATTAATTTTAAAGCAAGACTTTCTAGAAAACACAATTCAATGAAATGCTCAAAAGCCATGTCCCCAGACATATGCGCATCTGATTATGTGCCTTACTCATGCTGCTCACTTTTCATAATCAACATATGAAATTAAAAGATTATAATATTTAGACATAGCCTAACTATATGAAACTAAATAGGCTATGTTTTCTTTAACCCTATGTCCGACAAAGTTGTCGGCACCTTTTAATGGATTTTTTCCTTATTCCAGCGGAAACTCACAATACTCTGTCATATTTAGCCATACAGATCTACAGGCTGAGTCCAAGACATAATTATAAACAGTAAACTGTCTACTTTTATTTGTGTACACTCAATAACAGCAAAGGCCGTGGATTATTTTGCACTCCGCTCCAAACGCTGTCTTCATTTCAAAAATATCTTTATTAAACGCAAAGTTTTTCATTTCAAAAGCATTTCTAAATTCAGTTTATATTTACAACAAACAAAATTCTAAGCCAAAATAACAATGTGTTACCACCATGCAAATTCAAACTTTTCGCTCGTCTGTGGCAATACGTCACAATAATCTGGCGTATGTAAAAGTCGATCATTCTTTATAGATGATGGCATGTTTGGACAGAAGACTTCAAGAGTCTCTTTATTAAACTCATAAAAAACAATTGAATAAAAAATGCCACAATTTATCATAACACCTCATGTGTGCCGCTCAAGCTATAAGGTGCTTTCCTTGCCATCAGTGCTTGGATAACGCACGTCTCTTTCCATTAAAAATAATGGCACGCGGTGGCTGGGATTTACATAAACCTAACAACATGCGTAGCATGATTTTTGGAATGATTTATCACGAGAGGAAAAAAATGGTTTTAGTCGCATAACATCAGTTAATGGAAACGCCGTCACTTCGCAATATTATTTTATCGACTTTTAGAAAATATTGCAAAAGTTTTGCGCAAATCTGTAATGGAAACGCAACTACTGTTGGTGCTTTCAGCGGTGGACAGGGGTCAGCATGGGCACCCTGACTGGTCTGCGGCTATGCCGCCCCATACACAACAAACTGAGATGCTCTGTGTATTCTGACCCCTCTCTATCAGAACCAGCATTAACTTCTTGAGCAATCTGAGCTCCAGTAGCTCGTCTGTTTGATCGGACCACACGGGCCAGCCTTTGCTCCCCACGTGCGTCAATGAGCCTTGGCCGCCCATGACCCTGTGGCCGGTTCTCCACTGTTCCTTCCTTGGAGCACTTTTGATAGAGACTGACCACTGCAGACCGGGAACACCCCACAAGAGCTGCAGTTCTGGAGATGCTCTGACCCAGTCGTCTAGCTGTCACAATTTGGCCCTTGTCAAACTCTCTCAAATCCTTACACTTAATTAATATATATATATAAAATGCATATATCTCACTTTTGATCACAGACCATTGTTAATAGGGGCCAAGCCCCTATTGTATCTGTTGGTTTTCTTATTATTCTTCCCGAATGGGAGTCAATGGCAGCCCTATGAACCGTAAGCGTAGAGATGTTCATCAATAGTAAATGGACCAAATTTGGAGTCTCTAGAACCAACTCCATAGCACTCAACAGTGAAACTGTTATAACTTTTGAACCATTTGATTTAGAAAAATAAAACTTAGTACACCTGATCCCTCTAATTATGCTGATCACAATCAACATCTTGCATCAAAACTCCGCCCATTACAGTAATGGCCATTTTGTAAAGTACAGTATTCAGTTTTTTCGCTACTCCTCCTTCAAAATGTGTCCAATTCTTACAAAACTTGACAGAGAGAATCTTTGGACCGAGCTGAACAGAAATGACTGAACAGAATCTTTTTGCTTTTCAGGTAAAAAAAAAAAAAAAAAAGTTATGTTATCACGAACTTAACAAGGTCGACCCAAAATTGGTTCAGATGCTGTATCTCGGCCAAACTTTGATCAATCGGAACGAATTGGTACACTTCATCAGACCCATGATCCGAGGGTCTATTCCAAATCTGGGAACAGCGCCACCAACAGGTCATGAGATATGAAAAATGGCTATTTCTGCTCATAAATTCTGAACAGTTTGTCAGAAAATCATAATCATAATGCTGTTTTTGCTCTTCTGGCTCTGCATTTTGCTGTACAACAGCTTGCAGTTCCTGTTTTAGTTTTATTATTGTCTTATTAATATTTTTCATTAGCATATTTTTATATTTTTAGTTTTCATGATCATTTCATTGTGCTTTTGTCCTTTTATTCGTTTTTTTTTATTTAAATATTGCTATTTAGGATTGATTTTATTTTTATTTATTTCCAGTAAATGATTGTAGTTCTTGAACTTATTTCAGTTTATTGCCAATGAAAGGCGACATTTCTCATTTCCGTTTAGGTTTTTTCAAGTATTTATATTCTATTTATAAATATTATTTGATCTATTATTATATATATATTTTTATAATATTATATTATTATATTTTATTTCAGCTTTATTTCAATAAGCGACATCTCTTCTGAATCAGAGTCTCCATTTCATCTCATTTCTGTCTTGGTGAAATAACTGAGATAGTATTTTCCATTCCCCCCAAATTGTCCCATTCTTTCTTTTTTTAATCCAAACCCTGTAAGTTTAAATCCCTTCTGCTCAGAGTGCACATGAAAGCATGTCAGCCGTCTCAATTTCAGCTGTGTGATCTGTCTGAACCCGTCCTTGAGCCGCGGCGGTCTGAGCCCCTGAACCGCTGTAGCGGCCGTGATCGATATATCCTGTGCTTTCTGCTCTCGGAGCTCTTTGACCTCGCCTGGATTGTGCTGTCCATCCCATATGGCCACAGCAGGTGGGGCTGCACCTCTCGTTCGTTATGTTTGGCCAACGCTAATGAATCTGAGACACACGAGAGACAGTGATACATGAAAGAGAGCTGGAGACGAGACGTCTGACTGCTCATTATTCGCTCTGGTGTCCTAATTAAAAGCCTTGTTTGAAAAACAGTTTGAACAAACAACAGATTCCCAACACAGTGTAAGAACAGAGGGTGTGTGTGTGTGTGTGTGTGTTTGTTTTCAATCTACCATCTGTCTGTCGTCCTGACCATCCATCATTCATTCGTTCGTTCATTCATTCATCTGTCGTTCTATCGCTCTGTCTATCTACCGTTCTGTATATCCATCTATCCATTCATCCATCCATCATTCGTTCGTTCATTTTTGTTTATTTGGTCTGTTGTTCTATCTGTCGTTCTATAGTTCTGTCTGCTGTTCTATCGTTCTATCCGTCTATCCATCCATCGTTCGTTCACTCGTTTGTTTGTTCGTTTTTTCGTTCATTCGTTAATTTTTGTTTATTTGGTCTGTTGTTCTATCGGTCGTTCTATAGTTCTGTCTGCTGTTCTATCGTTCTGTCCGTCTATCCATCCATCGTTCGTTCACTCGTTTGTTTGTTCGTTTTTTCGTTCATTCGTTCATTTTTGTTTATTTGGTCTGTTGTTCTATCTGTCGTTCTATAGTTCTGTCTGCTGTTCTATCGTTCTGTCCGTCTATCCATCCATCCATCATTCGTTCACTCGATTGTTCATTCGTTCATTCATTCGTTCATTTTTGTTTATTTGGTCTGTTGTTCTATCTGTCGTTCTATAGTTCTGTCTGCTGTTCTATCGTTCTGTCCGTCTATCCATCCATCCATCATTCATTCACTCGTTTGTTCATTCGTTCATTCATTCGTTCATTTTTGTTTATTTTGTCTGTTGTTCTATCGCTCTGTCTATCTACCGTTCTGTATATCCATCCATCATTCATTAATTCATTCGTTCATTTTTGTTTATTTGGTCTGTTGTTCTATCTGTCGTTCTATAGTTCTGTCTGCTGTTATATCGTTCTGTCCATCCATCCATCCATCCATTGTTCGTTCACTCGTTTGTTTGTTCGTTCATTCATTCATTCGTTCATTTTTGTTTAATTGGTCTGTTGTTCTATCGGTCGTTCTATCGGTTGTTCTATAGTTCTGTCTGCTGTTCTATCGTTCTGTCCGTCTATCCATCCATCCATCCATCCATCCATGCATTGTTCGTTCGCTCGTTTGTTTGTTCGTTCGTTAATTCGTTCATTTTTGTTTATTTGGTCTGTTGTTCTATCAGTCGTTCTATAGTTCTGTCTGCTGTTATATCGTTCTGTCCGTCTATCCATCCATCCATCCATCCATCCATGCATTGTTCGTTCGCTCGTTTGTTCGTTCGTTAATTTGTTCATTTTTGTTTATTTGGTCTGTTGTTCTATCTGTCGTTCTATCGTTCTGTCCGTCTATCCATCCATCCATCGTTCGTTTACTCGTTTGTTTGTTCGTTAATTCGTTCATTTTTGTTTATTTGGTCTGTTGTTCTATCTGTCGTTCTATCGTTCTGTCCGTCTATCCATCCATCCATCGTTCGTTCACTCGTTTGTTTGTTCGTTCATTCATTCATTCGTTCATTTTTGTTTATTTGGTCTGTTGTTCTATCAGTCGTTCTATAGTTCTGTCTGCTGTTCTATCATTCTGTCCGTCTATCCATCCATCCATCCATCCATGCATTGTTCGTTCGCTCGTTTGTTCGTCCGTTAATTAGTTCATTTTAGTTTATTTGGTCTGTTGTTCTCTGTCGTTCTATCGTTCTGTCCGTCTATCCATCCATCCATCGTTCGTTCACTCGTTTGTTCATTCATTCATTTTTGTTTATTTGGTCTGTTGTTCTATCTATCGTTCTGTCCATCCATCCATCCATCCATCGTTCATTTGCCTGTTCGTTCATTTTTGTTTATTTGGTCTGTTGTTCTATCTGTCATTCTATCATTCTGTACATCCATCCATCCATCGGTTGTCCGTTCGTTCATTTTTGTTTATTTGGTCTGTTGTTCTATCTGTCGTTCTATCATTCTGTACATCCATCCATCCATTGTTCAGTTGTCCGTTCGTTCATTTTTGTTTATTTGTTCTGTCGTTCTATCTGTCTGTCTGTCTTTCTATCTGTTGTAGTCGTTCTGTCTATCTATCTTTCTATCATTCTATCCATCAATCCATCCATCTTTCAGTCGTTCATTCATTTTTGTTTGCTCATTCTCTTATTCTACCTACCATTGTATCTGTAAATCTATCTAATCATTTTTGCTTTTGAAATTCTGTTCATTTTAATTGCACTCCCCTGCATTCATATTTGAGTTGTAATTCTGCTTCCTGTTCAGGAACTGAACTGGATTTAAAAGGCATTCTCAGATCCATTATTAAATGATGCACAAGCCTGATGTTTTGAGTCCATGTCATAATATCAGAATACTGCAAGTCAGCGAAATGTCCTCGGCAGTAACTTTATAGATTTGTGTGTCATTCTACAGGAGTTATTTGACATTTAGCTGATGGTGTCTTTTCTAACATGACTGACAGTGTCTTACTACAGGGAAAATTCCCCTGGAGCAAATGTTAAGTGTCTCGCTCAAGGACATGATGGTGATTGGGGGCTCACGTTATTCTCCAGAACATTCAACCCTTCCGCCACTTTAAGATTACGAGCCTGAAGTTTAATCCAGTAATCTGCTGGAAGAGAAGCTGTCGCTGCGGTACATCTCACTGAGGACGGCCAGATCTCATCTGATGCGTGTTCCTCGGATATCACTTATCAATGATTTCAGAAGAAAACATTGTGCTTCGTCAAAAGCAGTTTCTTCAGAAATGGAAAAAAAAAAAAATCTAAATAAGACAACAGGGAAGACTCCCAGAATACCAGAACTGTAAAGGCCAGGGCGTCTTCAGCCTTAATAAACGCTGTAAAAGGAAATGTAAGACATGTTGAATGTGAGGATTTCGATGTTTTTCTTTTCCATCTTTTGAAAGCTGAATGCTGTGAGTCTGCCATTTGAAAGGTTGTCATCTTAAATGCGCCGTTCCTTTAAAATTCCTTGATATTTTGCTGTAAATTCACTGGAAATCTTTTCATTTGTTGTAGTTTCAAATCTTACGTTGTCACGTTTTGATCAGCATTTTTATTGATTTGAAGCTATCAATTTATATAACACTAAGTTCGATATAGTTCAAAAGTTTGAATTATTATTTTTACTATCATCATTATTATTGGTAGATATTAATGTAAATTTTAGTTGAAAAATGTGAATTGTTATTTTGCTAAATTGTTTTGTTTGTAGTAGTAGTAGTAGTAAATTATTGAAGGCAAAAACAGTTTTATTATTATTAGCATTATTAAAGGTAAAAATTATTATTATTATTATTATTTGTCAATAAATAGATATTTATGGAAGTTGAAAAGTGTAAATTATTATTATTTGTTGTTATTTATATTAGTTGTAGTAGTAAAAAATTAAATGATATAAGTCAAAAAGTGTGTATTATTATTATTATTATTATCATTATTATCATTCTCATTATCATCATTATTATAATCATCATTCTTGATAATTCACACTTTTCAAATTACATAATTTAATAATTATACTTAATAAATATATGTATTAAAATATTATCATCAATCAATACTATCTATATATTATTATTAAAATATAAAAATGTCTATTATTATTATAATATTATTATTAGTCAATAAATATATATATTTATGCAAGTTGAAAGTGGGAATTAACATTATACTTAATATTTATATAGGTCAAAAAGTGTGTACTATTATCATTATTGATAATTCACATTTAACAAACTACATAATGATTTATGATTATTATTTATATTTTATTATTATAAAATAGTTTATTATAACCGGTTAATATCCGTTTAGTCTCCCAATACAGAAGCTTCTGTTGCAGACAATCCTTTGTTTTTTTTTGAGGAAAAACTCACATTTGGAAATAGATCATTGTGTATGTTGTGTTCTTGTTTTGATGTGGCTCTGCGGATCCCGGTTTCCGTGTCCTGGTTTGATTAACTGAGTCCAGCGTTTCCCAGAAGAGTCCTGTCCTAGATTGTCATTCCCGTTTGCTGGACCGTTGTACCCATACACACAGACACACACACAGAGTTACGTGGTACGTCAAGGATGTGCTCTGCAAGGTTTCTGTTGTAATCCATCAAACCTTTGACCTTAAGTATAATTCATGTTGAGGCCACTCATGCATCATTCAGCGCTCATTGGGAAGTGTTGCGGGGCGGTACCGCTGCGTGATGTACGACCCTTTGTTGCACGGTTTGAGAGGGTCATTTGGGTTGACCTTTCCTATGAGTGATTGACAGGTAAATGACAGTTGCACGGTGCCGTAAAGATGATGAAGCTTTGAGTCTGAAAGGTCAGAGGAGGCGTTACTGAGAAAGCAAAGCATGATGGGAACAGGGGGCGGAAAGCATCGGGTCCACCGAACAGCAGCTCTTCGCTAACATCTCATGACCTGCAGGAATCTGAAGATGAAGGATTTTAATGTTTCATTTAAGTATGAGTGCATTACACTTTACTTTCAACATGTCATATTCAACATTTCATATTAAAGAACAACACTACTTTCAATCGTGATATGAATTGCTTTTGCTAAGACCATTAAAGGGGTGGTTGATTATGATTTCACTTTTTTTTCTTTAGTTAGTGTGTAATCTGTTGCTGTTTGGATCTGGGGAACACAAAAACTACTCAAACACTGGGTTGTTACGTCTGACCCAGGATCTGGGGAACACAAAAACTACCCAAACACTGGGTTGTTACGTCTGACCCAGGATATGGGTAACACAAAAACTACCCAAACACTGGGTTGTTACGTCTGACCCAGGATCTGGGTAACACAAAAACTACTCAAACACTGGGTTGTCACGTCTGACCCAGGATCTGGGGAACACAAAAACTACCCAAACACTGGGTTGTTACGTCTGACCCAGGATCTGGGGAACACAAAAACTACCCAAACACTGGGTTGTTACGTCTGACCCAGGATCTGGGGAACACAAAAACTACCCAAACACTGGGTTGTTACGTCTGACCCAGGATCTGGGGAACACAAAAACTACTCAAACACTGGGTTGTTACGTCTGACCCAGGATCTGGGGAACACAAAAACTACTCAAACACTGGGTTGTTACGTCTGACCCAGGATATGGGTAACACAAAAACTACCCAAACACTGGGTTGTTACGTCTGACCCAGGATCTGGGGAACACAAAAACTACCCAAACACTGGGTTGTTACGTCTGACCCAGGATCTGGGTAACACAAAAACTACTCAAACACTGGGTTGTTACATCTGACCCAGGATCTGAGTAACACAAAAACTACTCAAACACTGGGTTGTTACGTCTGACCCAGGATCTGAGAAACACAAAAACTACTCAAACACTGGGTTGTTACGTCTGACCCAGGATCTGAGAAACACAAAAACTACTCAAACACTGGGTTGTTACGTCTGACCCAGGATCTGAGTAACACAAAAACTACTCAAACACTGGGTTGTTACGTCTGACCCAGGATCTGCGTAACATAAAAACTACTCAAACACTGGGTTGTTACGTCTGACCCAGGATCTGGGTTACACAAAAACTACTCAAACACTGGGTTGTTACGTCTGACCCAGGATCTGAGTAACACAAAAACTACTGAAACACTGGGTTGTTACGTCTGACCCAGGATCTGGGTAACACAAAAACTACTCAAACACTGGGTTGTTACGTCTGACCCAGGATCTGAGTAACACAAAAACTACTCAAACACTGGGTTGTCACGTCTGACCCTGGATCTGAGTAACACAAAAACTACTCAAACACTGGGTTGTCACGTCTGACCCAGGATCTGGGGAACACAAAAACTACTCAAACACTGGGTTGTTACGTCTGACCCAGGATCTGGGGAACACAAAAACTACTCAAACACTGGGTTGTCACGTCTGACCCAGGATCTGAGTAACACAAAAACTACTCAAACACTGGGTTGTCACGTCTGACCCAGGATCTAGGTAACACAAAAACTACTCAAACACTGGGTTGTTACGTCTGACCCAGGATCTGGGGAACACAAAAACTACTCAAACACTGGGTTGTTACATCTGACCCAGGATCTAGGTAACACAAAAACTACTCAAACACTGGGTTGTTACGTCTGACCCAGGATCTGGGGAACACAAAAACTACTCAAACACTGGGTTGTTACATCTGACCCAGGATCTAGGTAACACAAAAACTACTCAAACACTGGGTTGTTACATCTGACCCAGGATCTAGGTAACACAAAAACTACTCAAACACTGGGTTGTTACATCTGACCCAGGATCTAGGTAACACAAAAACTACTCAAACACTGGGTTGTCACGTCTGACCCAGGATCTGCGTAACACAAAAACTACTCAAACACTGGGTTGTTACGTCTGACCCAGGATCTAGGGAACACAAAAACTACTCAAACACTGGGTTGTTACGTCTGACCCAGGATCTGGGGAACACAAAAACTACTCAAACACTGGGTTGTTACGTCTGACCCAAGATCAGGGAACACAAAAACTACTCAAACACTGGGTTGTTACGTCTGACCCTGGATCTGGGGAACACAAAAACTACTCAAACACTGGGTTGTTACGTCTGACCCAGGATCTGAGTAACACAAAAACTACTCAAACATTGGGTTGTTACGTCTGACCCAGGATCTGGGGAACACAAAAACTACTCAAACACTGGGTTGTTACGTCTGACCCAAGATCAGGGAACACAAAAACTACTCAAACACTGGGTTGTTACGTCTGACCCTGGATCTGGGGAACACAAAAACTACTCAAACACTGGGTTGTTACGTCTGACCCAGGATCTGAGTAACACAAAAACTACTCAAACATTGGGTTGTTACATCTGACCCAGAATCTGGGGAACACAAAAACTACTCAAACACTGGGTTGTTACATCTGACCCAGGATCTAGGTAACACAAAAACTACTCAAACACTGGGTTGTTACGTCTGACCCAGGATCAGGGAACACAAAAACTACTCAAACACTGGGTTGTTACGTCTGACCCAGGATCTGGGTAACACAAAAACTACTCAAACACTGGGTTGTTACGTCTGACCCAGGATCTGGGGAACACAAAAACTACTCAAACACTGGGTTGTTACGTCTGACCCAGGATCTGAGTAACACAAAAACTACTCAAACACTGGGTTGTTACGTCTGACCCAGGATCTGAGAAACACAAAAACTACTCAAACACTGGGTTGTTACGTCTGACCCAGGATCTGGGGAACACAAAAACTACTCAAACACTGGGTTGTTACGTCTGACCCAGGATCTGAGTAACACAAAAACTACTCAAACACTGGGTTGTTACGTCTGACCCAGGATCTGAGTAACACAAAAACTACTCAAACACTGGGTTGTTACGTCTGACCCAAGATCAGGGAACACAAAAACTACCCAAACAATGAAATAATAACTCAAAAGGCTCAACCCAGAATTTTGGAAAAATAAAATAACCCAAGATTTTTTAGAGTGCTATCCGTCGGTGCAATTCTTTCCTGCTCTGTAATCAGAGAAATAACAGTAAAATGTGTTTTGACTTTTAGATCAGTGCAGTGTGGATGAAAGCGCCTATAACTCAACTGTAATGTTCTGCAGGGAAATTTGGAGATAAAAATGATATCAGAAGCTTCTTTATCTTTACTGTTTGCAGGCATGTCACCCCTCAGTGCTCAGACACTGTATTCCCTTGCTCCAGCTCTCTCTTAATGAAAACAGATGTCCTGCTAATGTTCAATGAAGATTCATTAAAAGCTGTCATACATCTCTATAATGCTCCGTCTGCACTGAGGGACATGACGAAATCATGAACGATCATTTTACGATCCGCAGAACTATCTGCACTGCACACGTGGTCCGCTGCTTTTTGTTCTTGTAGTTTTAACATTACTCATGTGCAGTGTTGCAGATGATCGCGTTCTAGTTTTCGCCTGCAATATTGCAGAGTTGCACCTGTGCTGATCTATAACAGGAGCGTTGTAGTTTGATGCTTTGCTCGCTTGCAGTATTGTATGGTTATGCAATTCAAGTGTAGACAGCTTCATTGATTATGAAAGGAGCGTTTGTCACATTGCTTGTTTTGCAATAACATGCATTTGCAGTGAGTGTTGTTAAATGAAACATTGCTTGCCGTGTAGAAGCATCATGAATTAAAACAGGATCATGTGTGTTTGATGCATAATGTGCAGTGTTGCACGTGTTACGCAATTGTAACTTAATTGATTAAAACAGAACGTTGTAGTTTTGTTGTGTTCACCTGGGGTGTTGTGGATCTTCATGCTTTCAGTGTAGTCAGCCTTGTTGATTAAAGGTGTCATGACATGGATTTTTAATTATTTTAATATGTTCCTTGCACACACAAAAAATTCAACCTTCATTCTGACGCTGTTTTAAAGGCACGGCTCCTTTAATGGGCACCTATTATGCAAAATTATTGTTTGAACATAAATGTGTGTTGGCAGTGTGTGTACACATCCACCCTATAATGATGATAACCCGCCCAGTGATTTTTTTAAAAATGCAATTAGCATTTTAAGCAATCATAAGCAATAAATAAGCAATTAATGACCACTTAAAATATTTTTCTCCTAATATTTTTCTTATTTATATTACAATTGGTGTAGTAATTAAGGTTAAAATAGAGAATTTCAATTCAAAGAGGCAAAAGAGTCATTTTGTGGCTAAAAAAATAATAATTTTCATTTGTAATGCCATTATCCACCAGGTGCCTGTATGGCTCTTCAATAAATATACATGTATCTAATCTAGTTGCTCAAAAAAATATTGCAGTTTTGCATTTTAATAAATATTTTGATATGATCAAACACTAGATTTCTTTAAATGTGAAATTTTAAAACGTTAATAACTTGCATCCTAATATTTTAAATGATCAGGGGCGTCGGACTGGGGGTAAAACCAGTACTGATTACCAGGGCCCCAAGGACAGAGAGGGCCCTTGAAAAGTCTGGAATATATTTTAACATGTGAGATGGTGGTCCAGTGGGTTAAACCATTGAACTGATATGCAGAAGGTTGCTGGTTCGATCCCAGCGGTCACCACCAGTGTGTCCTTGAGCAAGGCACTTTACTCCATGTTGCTCCAGGGGGATTGTCCCTGTAATAAGGGCACTGTAAGTCGCTTTGGATAAAAGCGTCTGCCAAATGCATAATTATAAATATAACATGGGGGCCCATCAGGACTGCCTATGCATAGGGCCCGGGATTTTGTGCTCTGTTAATGATACTTATAAGCACACACAAGTGAATATTAATGAGTGCTAGCACATATAATCTAACCCAAGAAACATTTAAAATAGTGCTAAGGCAAACGTATTTTTCCTTTTATGTACAGTAGGCTATATACATATGAATTGATACTGAATAAAGATCGAAATCGATATCCCCACCCCAAAAAAATCTTACTCCAACCTGAACTTAAAAGTTGGCACGTGTGGTGGTTGCACGTGTTGATGCGTTCCGTGAGTGAACAAATACAGCATATTTTTATTTAACCATGCAGCAAACAAACAAACAAACAAACAAACAAAGCGTTAAAAACCTTTTAAACCGTTTAACTAATAGTATTAAAGGTCCCGTTCTTCGTGTTTTTTTGAAGCTTTGATTGTGTTTACAGTGTGCAATATAACATGTGATCATGTTTCGCGTGTAAAAAAACAGTATTTTTAACACAATGTACTCATCTGTACACCGCTGTTCTCACTGTCCTAAAAACGGCTGATGACTTCCTTTATTCTATGAAGTCCCTCCTTCAGAAATACGTAACGAGTTCTGATTGTGCCAGCGGTTCCTGTGTTGTGATTGGACAGCAGCTTAGCGCACGTGGAAAGGTCACGCCTCTTAACGGGAGATGTATGCGCTCAATGATCTCTACAGCGTCCCTGGGAAAGCCAAACAAAGGTGATTTGACTCCGGGATGAAAATAACAGCGTCTCGACGACATGGCGACAAACACACTCAAACGCAACACTTCCTTTTCTCCACGCGACACGTCCTCTTCTCCACGTGGGACAGCAACAAGACCACGCCCCCTTTTTGCGCGTATTCTTGTGGGCGGAGGTTAGTCTGTTCTACTGTTCTTCTGACGTCATTTATGAAGGAAGTACCAGGATGTAGTCCAAGCCGGCCGTTCGCTGTAGGCTTTGAAAGGGAACTTCTGTTAAATAAAATATCTCGCTTGGCATTGAACTTTGAGCTTTATAATTTTACAGGTATTATTTATGCTCTAACAGCAACATTACACACTAACTAAAGTTTGAACAGTGGGATCACGAAGAACGGGACCTTTAAGTAATTTGTACTTAAATTTGTACTCTGTACTGTATCCAGTGTAGACAGCGTCAGTCATTATAATGACTTCTGTATGCTTTTGACACTCATCCAGTCTAGGCAAATGTCAGCTGGTAAGCGAGTGAACACCAGTGGGTGCGATGATGTGTAACTATCCGTCAGTGTCTTGCTCTGGAGGCGGGCATATGCAAATGTGTGTCACAGATCCTGCAATATCAAAACGAGCCATATTTGGAGCTTGATTAAATAAATGCTATGTTTATAATGAGGAGGATGTTTTAAGTTATGAATCGTGCAGGATGTTTTAATGGTACAAAGACCTCTTATATGTTAAAATATCAAAGTTCACACCATGACCCCTTTAAAGGGGTGGTAAAACACATTCTTTCGAAGGCTTGATTGTGTTTGTGGGGTGCACTGTAACATGTTTTCATGCTTCGTTTTATATTTGACCTTTATTCTGCACTGCTCTGTCCCTCCTTGTAAAAACGGTCTGATGGTTTCCGGGTTGTATGAAGCCAGTCCCTCAAATACGCAATGGGCTCAGATTGGTTAGCTGGCCCAGTGTGTTGTGATTCGCTAACCGCCTAGTGCACGTTTGTCGGAAACGTCACGCCCCTTACCTTTACCGGTAGACTGTGCTTTGGGTAGTATTAGAAACAATGGCGTCAATAAAACCATACCAATTTGAGCCCGAATCAGACCCAGACAATTTTAGTGAAGATGATCGCGCAGAACCTGTTCAGTCCTCAAGAGTAAAGACTGCGGATCTATAGTGATCGCTACTGAATGGCACCGTTACTTTTGTATTTTTAGAACGATTATAGCCAAATATCTGTCGCAAGAACGGACACTAAACATTGGCTTTACTATAGTATCCAAATCAAACACAGAACCATGTTTAGCAGGCCTGCAGATAAACAATACATAAAAGCTCTAATCAAAGAATCATTTACACTAATGCCAAGTTCACTGTTGAGATTTAAAAAAGAGTTTGTAACGCTAGGTGTTGGATAACGTTAAGTATGAATGAGCACTAACTGGTTTGCAGAGCCAAACAGCATTGTCATGTTTACTTCCTTGCTACAACGCACTATTAACAACACAAACTATTACAGGAAAACACATCGACGAAAAATAAATCATACTTACAGGTTGTGGCCCGTAAACAGCTTCTGTTTTTAAATCCATCTTTCAGGACAAGCCGTTGTGCGAATCCTGCATTGAACTCGTGAAGATTGTGGAAGCTTTCCTCTGTGAGATGTGCAGCGGGAGCCGCGCGCGCCCGTCTCACACTGGCAGTGTTTGTCTCGCGCAGCTGAACCGCGGCTCGTGAATTGCAAATACAGACGAATATTGTCCGTTATGTCACATTTTCCGGTCTTCTCCTCCGACCCCTGTCTGTCTCGTGCTTTGATTTATGATGGGCAGCATATATCTGCTGCAAATGCGACCTGTTCCCCTCGGTCTCATACACACATGCATATAACATGTTGTGTGTTAAACGCCCTGCATCACACCCTTCCCAAGGAAGGCTGAACAAAGAGGACCTGCAATCCGGATGAAAATAACAGCGTTTCGTCAGCATTGCGGCAACAACACTCCAGCCTACTAACTATACCACAACAACTCTTCCCCACGGCGATACAAAATGGCCTCGCCCCCCCTTATTTAATATTCTCGGAGGAGGGGTTTATGTAAATATTGGGGCTGGTGATGTCAGAGACCCTGGAGGAATGTCTGTAGTCCCTACCGGCCGTTTGCTGTAGTCCTTAGAAATTGATTTCTTTAAAAGCAAATATCTCCCTTTGCTTTAAACTTTGAACGTTGTAACTTTGCAGATGTTTATGCTCAAACAGCAACATTACACACTAGCTAAAGTTAGAAAAGTGAAATCGTGGTTTACCACCGCTTTAAAACAGAAACTTTCTAGTTGTTGCATTGCACGCTTGCAGTGCAGAGACTTTATTGATTAAAAGGCGTGCTTCTAGTTCTGTTGCATTGCGTGCTTATCGTGTTGCAGGGTCATGTGTTTGCAGTGTAGAGTGTTCTAGTTCTGTCACATCAATTGCAGTGAGCGTTGTTGAGTATAACGCAACATTCTAGATGTGTTTGCTTGCAATGTTGCATGCTTGCAACCTAGACAATGTCTTACTCACTCGTTCCTGGAGGGAAACCGATGACACAGGGTTTTCTAGGGTCGTTCCAGTGCGCATATCACATTAGTTTGGCAGCATGGCAGTTGGTCACAAAACATGTGTCAACATCTGCGGGACATGTCTGGGGGAATGAGGGGGATTTAGCTGTCAGAGTCTGAATCCGTGAGAACGAAGGTGTTGAGACGTGAGATTGAGTGCAGTGCAGATGTACGTGGTGAGGAGCGACAGCGTTTCCCAAACGAACAGCAGGTCCAGACGTTTTAAGAGTCTCCTCACATCTGTCATGAGATTGTCGTTTTGATCAATCCTCATGGGTGTTGAGGCTGGGTCAGGAGTGTGAGGAAGGAACAGCATTTTTATGTTTGTATTTTAGGTGTATTCAATTCATCTTCATTGGCGCACTGTGTTCTATAGCAGTGTTAAAGTGGCTTTGTTTCAGGGCTCAGTTTTTACATGTGCTTTACCAGCAAAGCAACATTGTTTATCATACAAAAGTAAAAAACAAAAGGTTTAATATTCTATTTATTTATTTGAACAACATTGTTTACCATACAAATGTTTAAAACATGTATTTATTTATTTGAGCAACATTGTTTATCATACAAAAGTAAAAAAAAAAAAAAAGTTTAATATTTTTTTTATTTATTTATTAATTTGAGCAACATTGTTTATCATACAAAAGTTAAAAAAGTTTAATATTTATTAATTTATTTATTTGAGCAACATTGCTTATCATACAAAAGTTAAAAAAGTTTAATATTTATTAATTTATTAATTTGAGCAACATTGTTTATCATACAAAAGGTTTTTTATTATTATTTATGTATTTATTTATTTGAGCAATATTGTTTACCATACAAAAGTTAAAAAAGTTTAATATTTATGAATTTATTTATTTATTTATTTGAGCAATATTGTTTACCATACAAAAGTTAAAAAAGTTTAATATTTATGAATTTATTTATTTATTTATTTGAGCAATATTGTTTACCATACAAAAGTTTAACACATTTATGTATTTATTTGAGCAACATTGTTTATCATACAAAAGTTAAAAAAGTGTAATATTTATTTATTTATTTATTTATTTATTTGAGCAACATTGTTTACCATACAAACGTTTAAAAAATGTATTTATTTATTTGAGCAATATTGTTTATCATACAAAAGTTTTTTATTATTATTATTTATTTATTTAGTTGAGCAACATTGTTTATCATACAAAATGTTTTTTTAATTCTTTATTTATTTATTTATTTATTTGAGCAAAATTGTTTATATCATACAAAAGTTTAAAATATTTATTTATTTATTTGTTTGTTTGTTTATTTTCGCAACATTGTTTATCATACAAAAGTAAAAATTGTTTAATTATTATTATAATTTTTTTTTTTTTTGTACTTTATTTTAATTTAATTTGACTCCTGTTGGCCTTAAAAACAAAACGTGGGTTAAGCCAAAATGTTTATATAATAATGCAGATTCACAAACATTAAAACAAGGATAAGAACAAATTTATGAATCATGCAGAATTCGATACATTGTTGGTGCACATAAGTAAGAACAAGTGCATGCTTGTCAGTAAATGGGACACATTTTGATTATTCTTACTGCAAGTGAAGCCGTATTTAATTTACCCTGGGCTGTATTTTATTTGACCTGTACCATTTTGATGCTGAATTTGTCTAGTGACAGATGAATTTGAGACAGACGAGTTTTATTGGACACAGAACCTTTGATGTTGACAACTGAAGATACGGGAAGCATTTTCTCCTTGTTTTAAGTCTATTTAAAAAAAAGTCTACTTATTTATCTTGTTTAGTTTAATCATTTATGATTAAATGATGACATTTTATTATTTGCATTCAGCGTTGTTTTTCTCTGCTGTCGACTAAGTAACTAAGTTCTCTTTTTCTTTCTGCAGGACAATAATGCATTCAGAGAACCCCACAAAGCCAATGAGACGCCAGTGAAACCTGCAAAGCCAAAAACACCACAAGCATCAACTAAAGGAACAGAATGGAGGATCTGCCTTCTTGACGAGTCGCAATGCATGAATATCCACGGTGTGTTGACGTACCTACATAGACGCACCAGTTCTGCTTTCCACCTTCCACATTTGGACGCCTATTGCTTTTAACCTCTACTTTAATCGGCAGACCCGACATGCCCGTCTGTCATTTGTGACTGGAGTTTGGCGGCAGCATGCGTCCATGGACGGGCTCTTGGCGCTGGATAGCGCTGGTCCTGCTGGCATGGGGGACGTTGCTCTTTTATATCGGGGGTCATCTGGTGAGAGACAACGAACATGCGCCGCGCTCCAGCCGTGAGCTGGCCAAGATCCTCACCAAGTTGGAGAGACTGAAACAGCAAAATGAAGACCTGCGGCGCATGGCCCAGTCTCTACGGTAAACGCCTGCTTGTTATTATAGTTCAGCTAAAAACACTGTCAAAAAAAAAACAGCATATGGAATTGGAACATGAAGATGAGGAAAATAATGTTACGATTAGTAAATATTAGGAAGTATGAGTGTGTCAATATGACAGTAGTATACAGCTATAATACAATACATTTTATGTGGTTAGTTAAAGCTGCACTATGTAACTTTTCCGTCCGCTAGAGGTCGCCTGTTCAAAACAAAGGCGTAGTTTGATGACGGCACGTTTGAGCGCAGACTCTTGGGACATGTGGTCTTCACCTCACAGCCGGTGGGAAAGAGTCGGGATAGGACTCGGGCAGAAATCATGTTGATGATGTGATTATTAACGTTACTGTAGTCTGAAGCAGAGCAGGAGCGAGTGTTGTGGAGCTGAGGAACCGCTGGAGCGATTGTTAATGAGATGAACGCAACACACGCCTCGCGAGCAGCGGGACTTTTATTATGACACAGTCGCCAGCGCCACTTCCGGCGCAGCTCAGGAAAAAGAGAGCAACAGAAAAGTGCTCGCGCAGCCGCACACACACACCTTTCACACAGATCGCGACGCCAGTTTCGCAGATTATTATGTTTGAATGGTAATAAATATGTAAAAATGCACGTCCAGGCGAGTATTCTGGTAAACGCAGTCGGATATGTCTTTAGTGAGCGTATACAGAGTTGAGTGAGAAATCGGGTGTTCCAATGAATTTGGTCCGTGCAGCTCTTAAAGGGCCAGACCTCATATTCTGTGTGAAGCAGGGCAGGGCAGGAACATGCCGGCCAAGTGAGTTTTTAGGGTTTTTTAACCCCAAAACAATGATAAAACAATGAATAGTAAGTTCATATCATTCATATCAGTCATATTACAGTTTTTTGCCATGGTATGGATTCAGTATCGGTATTGAGGTATTTTAGTCTGGTATCGTATCAAAGTCATAATTTCGGTATCGTGACAACACTATTCTATATCAAAAGTATTTGCTGATATTCTCTTTTTCTTGTTATGTTGGTTTAGAAATTTGTACCTTTTTACATGTTTACTCTTTTAGTTTTACATTTTGTCAAGGGCTTGTTTACATTTATACTTTTTTTTTATTATAGTACACTACTGAAGGCCAACATTGCAAGTTAAATGAAATGTTTTTAATTCAAATTTCCGTCAATTATTGCGATTAGATTAGTTGAATAGTTTAATCAATTAATCGATAAAGTAGTCGATAGATTAATCAATATAAAAATAGTCGTTAGTGGCAGCCCTAAACGTTACGTATTCAGTTAAGCAGACACAGCAGTTACAACTTGTTCTCATATGATTACAATATGTGACCCTGAAGCACAAAACCAGTCATAAGTCTCATGGGTATATTTGTGGCAATAGCCAACAATACATTGAATGGGTCAAAATTATCGATTTTTCTTTTATGCCAAAAATCATTAGGATATTAAAGGGTTACTTCAGCAATTAGCATCAGGCTTTGTATCAGTAGAAAACTGGTAGTATATTCGAATTATCGAATATATTATCGTTTTTATCGGTTATTATAATTATAATAACCCCCTCATATCCCCCTAAGATGAGAGATTTATGTATTTTATGTCTGGAAAAAAGGCTTCTGAGGCTAAAAGTAAAAGTATTTTATTACTATGAATATCAAAATAATTGTGGCTCCGATGCTGCGGTGGGCAAGTGATAACCAGTGGCCGTGGCTTTGGGAGTGGCCTCGTAGGGCAGCGAAGCAAGTGCATTCTGGGAGTTGTTGTCTTTCATCCACATGAGAGAAAAATACATTTTCTGTCTTTTCTCAGTCTAGAAGACACCAAATTCAAAAATAATTTCAAATTTCTACTACATAGATGACCCAATTTAAATACAAATTCATCTTCCCAGCGCTGAAGTACCCTTTAAGTAAAGATCATGTTCTATGAAGATGTTTTGAAAATGTCCTACCGTAAATATATATTTAAAAAATGTATTCTTAGTAGTAATATGCGTTGCTAAGGACTTCATTTGGACAACTTTAAAGGCAATTTTCTCAATACTTAGATTTTTTTGCACCCTCAGATCCCAGTTTTTCAAATAGTATCTTATCAAATATTGTCCTATCCTAACAAACCATACATACATGGGAAGCTTATTTACTCCGCTTTCAGCTGATGTATAAATCCCAATGTCAAAAATTTGACCCTTATGACAGGGTCACATACAAGGTAACACATTACAAGTAACTTGAGTTACGTAATCAGATTACTTTTTCAAGTAACTAGTAAAGTAACGCATTACTTTTAAAATTTACAACAAAATATCTGAGTTACTTTTTCAAAAAAGTAACGCAAGTTACTTTTCACATTTATTTGACTGACAGCTCTCCTGAGAAAAATCGAGTTGGTAAACATGATGGTTATTGTAGTTCTAGACTAAATGTGAGCATTTATTCATCTCACTTGAACAATAAAGATTCTGTACTCCTCAAAATGAATAACATCAGTCAAATGCAAAATCAGAAAACAATGCAAACCTCCAATAATAAAATGTTAAATAAATCAAATATTTGTATGCATTTAATCTACCTTTATTGACCAATGTCTTGCTGCTGACCTTTGATGATTCAGTTAAACCATGAGCAAAAATTACTAGATTTTTTTGTTTTTATTGGTAACTTTTTTTTTTTATCCTGCGTCCTATTATTCCATTATCCAGAATGGCCCTTTATCTGTTCGACCTCAGCCTGAGGCTTATTATTTCAATTTTGGTATGAAGTGGTCTTTACATTTGCACAATAGAACTTTTTTTGTTATAAAAAACAAAACAAGCCCAGTCCAGGTGAGAAAAAGTAACGCAAAAGTAATGTAACGCATTACTTTTCTTAAAAAGTAACTAAGTAACTCAATTAGTTACTTTTTAAGGGAGTAACGCAATATTGTAATGGATTACTTTTCAAAGTAACTTTCCCCAACACTGCATACAAGTATAATATTTGACAGTGCTGTACTATATGTATACTATATTTATAATATTTGACAGTGTATGTTGATCAGGTTATTCAGTGCTTTTGTCTGCCGTAACCATGCAAAGTAGTTCAACTGCTTTCATTGTGGTGCTTTTCTCAGTAACAGCTGACATATGCAAGTATGCAAACTTTGAATCGATTTACAGTCCTTGCACAAACGTTTATCATTGTGCATCTATAGTTTAAATCGATTGTTATATCAACGGTTTGTGATGTCAAGGCTGTGTGCTCTGCTACTAAAGACCCTTTCTAACATGAGCAGTGTTTGACCCGATTCTGTCTGAGGTGAGTTTAGTACCCTGGATACAACTGTGCTCTTAACAGAACAAGAGAAAAGGAAACGTATGAGCTTCTAAGAAACAAAGCCCATGTTCTTCTGTGCAAAACTGAGCCAAATGGCCTAAGATTATATATATTATTATTTATATAATAATTTAATATTTAATGTAATAAATATAATTTATATAATGTAATTAATATTTGAATAATTAATTATTAATATATTTAATTATAATATATATGTAATATTGCATTATTAAACACTAATATTTTGTAAGTCACGTTGGATAAAAGCATCTGCTAAATGCATAAATGTAATATTAATATTAAAACCCTTTACTATTAATTTTAATTACCTAACTTAGTTAAAATGCTAAAAAGCAAGCTGTATACTGAAAATATATGTATTTTTTTAATACTGGGCAATTGATTAATCACGATTTAATCATATCCAAAATAACATTTTGTGTTTACATAATATAGACTCACCTAAAGGATTATTAGGAACACCTGTTCAATTTCTCATTAATGCAATTATCTAATCAACCAATCACATGGCAGGTGCTTCAATGCATTTAGGGGTGTGGTCCTGGTCAAGACAATCTCCTGAACTCCAAACTGAATGTCGGAATGGGAAAGAAAGGTGATTTAAGCAATTTTGAGCGTGGCATGGTTGTTGGTGCCAGACGGGCCGGTCTGAGTATTTCACAATCTGCTCAGTTACTGGGATTTTCACGCACAACCATTTCTAGGGTTTACAAAGAATGGTGTGAAAAGGGAAAAACATCCAGCATGCGGCAGTCCTGTGCAGCAGCTCACCAAAATTGGACAGTCGAAGACTGGAAAAATGTTGCCTGGTCTGATGAGTCTGGATTTCTGTTGAGACATTCAGATGGTAGAGTCAGAATTTGGCGTAAACAGAATGAGAACATGGATCCATCATGCCTTGTTACCACTGTGCAGGCTGGTGGTGGTGGTGTAATGGTGTGGGGGATGTTTTCTTGGCACACTTTAGGCCCCTTAGTGCCAATTGGGCATCATTTAAATGCCACGGCCTACCTGAGCATTGTTTCTGACCATGTCCATCCCTTTATGACCACCATGTACCCATCCTCTGATGGCTACTTCCAGCAGGATAATGCCCCATGTCACAAAGCTCGAATCATCTCAAATTGGTTTCTTGAACATGACAATGAGTTCACTGGACTAAAATGGCCCCCACAGTCACCAGATCTCCACCCAATAGAGCATCTTTTGGATGTGGTGGAACAGGAGCTTCGTGCCCTGGATGTGCATCCCACAAATCTCCATCAACTGCAAGATGCTATCCTATCAATATGGGCCAACATTTCTAAAGAATGCTTTCAGCACCTTGTTGAATCAATGCCATGTAGAATTAAGGCAGTTCTGAAGGCGAAAGGGGGTCAAACACAGTATTAGTATGGTGTTCCTAATAATCCTTTAGGTGAGTGTGTGTACTGTGTATAATTATTATGTATATATAAATATGCACACATGCATGTATATATATTTAAGATTTTTTTATATTTATAATTATATAAATAGATATGCAGTATATACATACAATTTCAAATAAAAATTATTTGAAAAATATATAAATATTAATAATTATATTTAAATACAAATATGTATTAAATATATACATGGAGTATGTGTTTGTATATACATAATAATTATACACAGTACACACACATACAGTGAGGAAAATAAGTATTTGAACACCCTGCTATTTTACAAGTTCTCCCACTTGGAAATCATGGAGGGGTGTGAAATTGTCATCGTAGGTGCATGTCCACTGTGAGAGACATAATCAAAAAGAATAATCCAAAAATCACAATGTATGATTTTTTAACTATTTATTTGCATGATACAGCTGCAAATAAGTATTTGAACACCTGTCTATCAGCTAGAATTCTGACCCTCAAAGACCTGTTAGTCTGCCTTTAAAATGTCCTCCTCCACTCCATTTATTATCCTAAATTACATGCACCTGTTTGAGGTTGTTAGCTGCATAAAGACACCTGTCCACCCCATACAATCAGTAAGAATCCAACTACTAACATGGCCAAGACCAAAGAGCTATCCAAAGACACTAGAGACAAAATTGTACACCTCCACAAGGCTGTAAAGGGCTACGGGGGAAATTGCCAAGCAGCTTGGTGAAAAAAAAAAAACACTGTTGGAGCAATCATTAGAAAATGGAAGAAGCTAAACATGACTGTCAATCTCCCTCGGACTGGGGCTCCATGCAAGATCTCACCTCGTGGGGTCTCAATGATCCTAAGAAAGGTGAGAAATCAGCCCAGAACTACACGGGAGGAGCTGGTCAATGACCTGAAAAGAGCTGGGACCACCGTTTCCAAGGTTACTGTTGGTAATACACTAAGACGTCATGGTTTGAAATCATGCATGGCACGGAAGGTTCCCCTGCTTAAACCAGCACATGTCAAGGCCCGTCTTAAGTTTGCCAATGACCATTTGGATGATCCAGAGGAGTCATGGGAGAAAGTCATGTGGTCAGATGAGACCAAAATACAACTTTTTGGTCATAATTCCACTAAACGTGTTTGGAGGAAGAAGAAAGATGAGTACCATCCCAAGAACACCATCCCTACTGTGAAGCATGGGGGTGGTAGCATCATGTTTTACTGCACATGGGACAGGGCAACTGCACTGTATTAAGGAGAGGATGACTGGGGCCATGCACTGCGAGATTTCGGGGAACAACCTCCTTCCCTCAGTTAGAGCATTGAAGATGGGTCGAGGCTGGGTCTTCCAACATGACAATGACCCGAAGCACACATCCAGGATAACCAAGGAGTGGCTCTGTAAGAAGCATATCAAGGTTCTGGCGTGGCCTAGCCAGTCTCCAGACTTAAACCCAATAGAGAATCTTTGGAGGGAGCTCAAACTCCGTGTTTCTCAGCGACAGGCCAGAAACTGATCTAGAGAAGATCTGTGTGGAGGAGTGGGCCAAAATCCCTCCTGCAGTGCAAACCTGCTGAAAAACTACAGGAAACGTCTGACCTCTGTAATTGCAAACAAAGGCTACTGTACCAAATATTAACATTGATTTTCTCAGGTGTTCAAATACTTATTTGCAGCTGTATCGTACAAATAAATAGTTAAAAAATCATACATTGTGATTTCTGGATTTTTTTTTTAGATTATGTCTCTCACAGTGGACATGCACCTACGATGACAATTTCAGACCCCTCCATGATTTCCAAGTGGGAGAACTTACAAAATAGCAGGGTGTTCAAATACTTATTTTCCTCACTGTATATTATGTAAACACAAACTTTTATGAATGTGATTAATCGATTGCCCAACACTTGTCTTTTAACTATTGTTTCTGTTGAAGCACATGCAGTTGTTGCAGTGCAGACGGGGAACAGATTTGTGACTCAGAGCTCGACTGTAGCATGAGGAGTTTTGCAGGATGTTCAGCAAAGACATGAGGGAGGTGTTCTGAAGTTCTGATGGAGAAAGTCAAGATTTATAAAGAGCTTATACTGAGGAGAGAAGACAAATCTGGTACTCTCAGGGGATATTGGAGGAAAAGTGGTGTCGGGATTTGCAGAGGACCTGACTGGCCTGGAGAAAGTGCTGTCCTTAAAGAGGACCTATTGTGCTTTTTTCCATGTTCATCTTTCTGTAGTGTGTAATGTTTCTGTTTGAGCATGAAAAAGCTCTGCAAAGTCCCTCCAGCAGGAGTTCTTCTCTATATCAGTGTCAGTGTTTCTGAACTCCCCGAAATGCCTCCATTGTAGTCTTGAGTTTTCTTCCAGGAACGAACACGTCAAAATATTTCTCATTTAAATAATTCATACGCAGAATAAAGGGGCGGGCCCTTAGTAGTGTGTTGAATCTGGCGATTATGGTAAGGGGCGGGACATTTCCAAAATGCGCTTGAGAACTTGACCAATCACAACACACTGTTCCTGCTGACCAATCAGAGCACATTGTGCTTTTCAGAAGGAGGGGCTCATAGAAACTAAACATAGCGTTAATGACAGACTGGGAAGAGAGGAGCCGCAACAATGGAGAATATGAGGGAAATAATCAACATTCAAGCAGGAAAAGTAGATCCTAAAAGTAGATTCTAGCAAACCCCAAAAACAAAATCACAATACGGCCTCTTTAAAAAGATCATCAGTGAAGTAGGGCTGCACAAATTAATGCAAGAAATAATTACAGATCACAGCTGCCACAAGTAGTTAATTGGAAAAAGTGTTGGTTACAGCATTAGTAGTCCCACCATAGTGCTGTTTTGTAAGGGAAGTGAGCTTGAAACTGAACCTGTGTTTGATTGTCCGTAACACAGAGAACAGAGCTTTGGTCATTTGTCTTTGTCAGGCTGAAGGAGCAGCATCTATTTCAGATATAAATCTTGATCTGATCAATGTCTTCTGTGCTTTAATTCCAAACAGATCGTCCAATATGGCTCTTATGTGTCTTTCGGCCTCATTCGGGGTCCCATTCTCCCATTGATCTGCTCTAAACCTGGAGGTCCACAATATCAATCCCAAGATCTCTGATAGATCCAGCCAGTGTCCTTGGACTTTGGAACTGGAGGAGTATTGATTATAAAACAGCTGTATTTCGTGTGGTTTGCTCAGGCCTGATTCACTAGGACTAGTGCTTATACAGTCCTGCAGCTGTGTGTGTGTGTGTGTGTGTGTGTGTGTGTGTGTGTGTGTGTGTGTGTGTGTGTGTGTGTGTGTGTGTGTGCGTGTGCGTGTGCGTGTGCGTGTGCGTGTGCGTGTGCGTGTGCGTGTGCGTGTGCGTGTGCGTGTGCGCACGCTTGTGCGGGCGTGCGAGTGAGTGAGTGAGTGAGTGAGTGAGTGAGTGAGTGAGTGAGTGAGTGAGTGAGTGAGTGAGTGAGTGAGTGAGTGGGTGTGTGTGAGCGAGCGAGCGTGTCAGGTGGCGTCGAGATCGTAAAAAAAGGCGGGGGAAGCGCGGAGGACTAAGAGCTAAGCTAAGGCTAACACCACACCGGCTCTCTTTACCCAGCATTTTCCTTGCCAATGTACGGTCGCTAGTGAACAAAATGGAGGAGATTCGACTCAGCATCACACACAGCAAGAAACTTTCAAACTGTAACGTCCTAATCTTCACGGAAACCTGGTTAAACAGCGGAATACTGGACACCGCTATTGAGCTAGCGGGACGCCACACACTCCGGGCGGATAGAACATTAGATGGCTCCGGTAAGACCAGAGGTGGTGGATTGTGCATTTACATTAACAAAGCTTGGTGCACAAACTCTGCTATTGTTGGGAGTCATTGTTCAGCTAACTTTGAGTTTCTCATGGTTAAATGTAGACCGTTTTATCTACCGCGGGAGTTCACTTCCACCATTATCACTGCAGCCTATATTCCCCCAGATGCTGATGCCAAGCTTGCTATGAAAGAACTTCACGCAGCCATCAGTAAACAACAGACTGATCACCCGGAAGCTGCATTTATTGTTGCAGGTGACTTTAATCACTCAAACTTAAAGTCAGTGCTACCCAAGTTTCACCAGCATGTTTCCTGTCACACTAGAGGAAACAAAACCTTAGACCATGTTTACACAAACATAGCTGGAGCTTACTTTGCAACACCCCTCCCCCACCTGGGACAGTCAGATCACCTTTCTTTGTTCCTCACCCCCAAATATGCACCCCTCATCAACCATGTGAAGCCATCAGTGAAGACCATCAAGGTGTGGCCTGCGGGGGCAGATTCCACGCTCCAGGAAAGGTTTCTACACACAGACTGGAGTATGTTTGCTTCTCAGGCCACCAGTGGCGCTCACACGGACATTGACTCCTACACCTCCTCTGTATTGGATCATATCAATACCACCATTGACAGTGTTACAACCCAGAAACAGATCACCACATACCCAAATCAGAAGCCTTGGATGAACAAGGAAGTGCGACTCCTGTTGAAGTCACACAACACTGCCTTCAGATCAGGAGATGCACAAGCCTACAGCACATCCAGAGCAAACCTGAAGAGGGGCGTCAAAAAGGCCAAGCACTGCTACAAGCTAAAGATAGAGGGACACTTTTCCAACTCTGACCCTCAACGCATGTGGCAGGGCATTCAGGCCATCAGTGACTACAAACCCACCCACTCCACCCCTGCAGCCACCGATGTCAACTTCCTAAACAAGCTAAATTACTTTTATGCTCGCTTTGAAAGAGACAACAGAGAAACTGCCACCAAGCTCAAACCCTCAGCTGACCACCCACCAATCACACTCTCCTCCACAGATGTCTGTAAGGCACTGAGCCGGATCAGCGCGCACAAGGCTGCTGGACCAGACAAAATCCCTGGACGTGTTCTCAGGGCATATGCGGAGCAGCCCGCTTGGGTTTTTACAGACATTTTCAACCTGTCTCTTGCCCAAGCAGCTGTACCAACATGCTTTAAACGCACTTCCATTGTGCCAGTGCCGAAACTCGCTAGCCCGAGGTGCCCTAATGACTACCGCCCTGTAGCACTCACACCCATCGTTATGAAGTGCTTTGAGTGGCTGGTCCTGGAACACCTACTTGGAGACCTGGGCATCAACACCTCAATGTGTATCTGGATTTTGGACTTGAATGTTCGATCAGGATTCACCTGCTCCACGTCCGTCACACTTAACACTGGTGTACCACAGGGCTGTGTGCTAAGTCCGTTTCTCTACTCCCTCTTCACCTCCGACTGCAAGCCTGTGTATGGATCTAATTCCATCGTCAAGTTTGCGGACGACACTACGGTGATTGGGCTCATCAGCAACAACGATGAGACTGCCTATAGGGAGGAGATCCAGCACCTGGCCACATGGTGCAATCACTTTCCACTGCACTTTACACTTTTTTTCGGATAGCTTCTGTCCATACTTCATTGCACTACCTTAATCCACTGCTATATTCCTCATCTTAGCCTAACATATTGTATACCTCTATCTGTAAAATTCTGTTTATAGTAATAGCCATCTGTATATTATATTATACTCATAGTACATATTCACCTGTAAATTCTGTTTATAGTAATAGCCATCTGTATATTTATTCATTGTACATATTCACCTGTAAATTCTGTTTATAGTAATAACCATCTCTCTCTCTCTCTCTCTCTCTCTCTCTCTCTCTCTCTCTCTCTCTCTCTCTCTCTCTCGCTCTCTCTCTCTCTCTCTCTCTCTCTCTCTCTCTCTCTCTCTCTCTCTCTCTCTCTCTCTCTCTCTCTCTCTCTCTCTCTCTCTCTCTCTCTCTCTCTCTCTCTCTCTCTCTCTCTCTCTATATATATATATATATATATATATATATATATATATATATATATATATTCAATACATATCCATGTCCTGCACTTATGCAACCGTTGTATATCCTGCACTTGCTGCTATTGCACTTCTGGTTATACCTAAACTGCATTTTGTTGCCTTGTACCTGTACTTGTGCAATGACAATAAAGTTGAATCTAATCTAAGTGACAACAATGATAATATAGTATAAAAATGTTCCGTCCAAACACTGCTGCACTCATGTGAAACAAGTATTGAGGACCTTCATTTCTTTTTTCTTAAATGAATATCTTCAACAAAGCACTGTTCAAATGCCAGAAGGCACTTTTATGTTTTATGTAATTTATATATGCACATACTACTATCATAAAGTGATGATAAAAAAAACCTATTGGATAGATACATTAACATGGGAATTGATGCTCAAAGCAATAAAATGTTTCCGGCCTTCGCTGAAGAGAAATGGAATATTATCTGACAATGGCCTGCATGTGCTGCCGTGCATTATTATGAACGTTTCTCCACACATCATAACGTTCATTTGTTTCATCGAGACGCAGCGGTCCACACCCTCAGGCTGGGTGAAGATATGTGTGCTTTCTGTCAATATCATTATATGAGCAATTAAAATTGCCACGAGCCCTGCAAAATATTCTGCCACAGACATTATTCATATTGCCAAGAACACACACAATAAATTTAAAAAAGAAAACAGCTTCCCATGCACTAAAAGCACTCTTATGATTAAGAATATTGTCCTGTTCCTCTTGGTATGCGTAGCCAGACTTTCGACTATCAGCATAAAGGTCAGCCCACATTGCAGCTGATTTTGGTCACTTAGACAGGAAGGCGTGACATCACAAGAGACATGATATTTAGGATGATGGCCAGGTGTGGTCATACAGTGGCTAGGGGGAGTTATTTTGAGTGCTTTAACCACATTGTTAAGCGTTTGCTAGAGTGTTCTAAGTGGCTTTAGCCTTTTGCTATGCAGTTACGAGGATGTCCTTGCTGGCTTTAGCCTGTTGTTATGCACTTGCTATGGTGTTTTGAGCAAGCGGCAACTCTCCGGTCTCTCTTGAATCCAACACGGAAGTGACTTAAACTGCAATTCTCGACTGGCCACTAGAGACAGACTCCAGAAGGGAGTCAATCCCATAGACCTCCATGTTAAAATGCCCAACTTCACAGCAGAAAAAAAACATGTTTACAGCCTGGTACAGAAAGTGGTTTTGGTCTATATGGCTAATTTTGCCCTTCATAACAACTGTGAGGGGTGTGCATTTTTTTATAACTCATCCGTATAAATGATATTAAGCCTTAAAGTTCTGCCTAATTAAGGACGTGGCCTCTTGAGTGACAGGTGGATTGCCACTGCGTTCACTACTAGCCGTTTGTCTGCTGTCTGTTAGCCGTCACGTCACCTCAGCAAAATCCAGCCGCTAAACTTCTCTGCAATGTTTTCGGGATTATTTCATACAATTATCAAGTAATATAGGTTGCTGTGTGGTTAATTCTACTTACAGATCGTCCAAGATGTCTGGTCTCCATTTTTTCCGGTGAGGGAAATTGTAATATAATTGTATTTATTAATTTATTTCAAACTTTACTACACTCCAGAATCCGACAGACTGTGATTAGCTGTAGGCTGAAACCATAGACTGTATAAAACAGTTGTCATACAATGTTACGCCTGCATTTCATAAATAGCGTAACGTTTACTAATATCGTCCATCCCAACCGCCAATGCCCCCGACTAGCAACCTCTGTGCTACCAGTAGCATATAGCTTTAGCTCCTTAGCCTAAGCTAACTTGATCACGTCAAGCTAGGTGGGCGTGGTTTCAGCAACCAAGCACCCCAGCTCCACCCACGCCCCGCCTCTTTGCCCATTTTCGGTTATCCGGGAGTGACGCGCTGCCAAGATGTGACGGCTGGCTCCGCCCACTTTGGGTTTAAAAAATGGACACTACGTCCATTGTTTTATACAGTCTATAGTTTTGAGTTATGGTGGTTACTATAACACATTTATATGCAGTAGGGTGTTCTCTGGTATTCTTAGTGGTTTCTTACTGGTCCAGTTGAACAGAGTCCCCCCTCAAGTCTCTAGATACGTCTCCGGTCCCTTCTTCAATGCCAGTCTGTGGGATTTTCCACCTATTTCATCATCCACCAGGTGAAAGTCTTCAGTCTGATTGCTTGACACTTACTGTTGGGTTAAGGGTTTGTTGAAATCCACCAATCATTTAGCAGTATTCAGATCTTCCTTGACACTTTTTCATCACCAAACCTGTGTGATCTTCAGGCTTCGGTCTCCTGACTAATCTTGCGACTCCTGTAATTTCCTCTCGGTGTGCTGCAGCAGTGACTGACAGTAATTCACTCGCTGTAATGTCATTTGGCCGGCGTTCCCCTCAGACTTTTTGCTCTCCATCAGCAGTTCTGAAGTTTTGCCCCATCTGATGTGCACTCTTTGATGGAATTGCTGTAAAGCTGCATGATTATGGATTAATTGGGGGGGCGGGGGGGGTTGGAATCTATATGAGAATCATGATTCTCCCATCGGGGCTCTAGAGTGCGACCAAAATTGTAAAGGTGCGACTAAAATTTTTCCTAGGTCGCACCAGTGCACCTAACGTCATTGCATGCGCTCAGCTGCCTCTCCACGAACTGTAACAACGAACACGTCACTGAACTCACACTCATGGTTGGATCATGTCGTGGTCTAAACCAATCAGAGACAGAGATTGGGCAGGTCTTTGCCTCTGATTGGCTGTGCTACATATATTCCTGCTCCGTGCTGTGTGTGTGATTGAAATTGCGACCTGAGCAGCACCAGAGAATCAGTTACGGCAATCAGTGATCAGCAAGCTAAACGCGACGCTGAAATGGTTTGTGAGTCCATTTTACTGTGTGTGTGTGTGTGTGTGTGTGTGTGTGTGTGTGTGTGTGTGTGTGTGAGAGAGAGAGAATGAACGTGAACTTGTGCCGCCCTAAACTACTTCATTGTCATGACAACCGCCTGTCAGTGTCAGCTCAGGTGGCGCGAGAATCAAAACATCTAGTAATAGCGCCATATGTTTTAGGCAAATAAAACAAATTGTAACGTTAAAGCTACACTGTGTAACTTTTTTAGTTTATTCTTAGCTAAAAACACTTAGTTGTTTCAAAAATATATGTGCTCATTAATGTATATTTACTTCTTTCAAGTAATAAAGTATTCTCGTAAGTTTATAATATGCCATTGAAAATACATACGGGTAAGGGGTTCGAATGGGTGTCGCCATGTTGCCCCTCCATCTTGAAAGTACATTAGCCAAAGAGGGACATACCCGTAAATTCAAGCTTCGCCTTTCGCGTTTTAACACTCTGTAACGAGTAGGAAAATAGTGTGGCCCCTTTAAGAGCGTTCGCCCCGGTTGGAGCGCCTGCGTTCTGTGTGTGTGTGTGTGGTGTGTGTGTGTGTGTGTGTGTGTGTGTGTGTGTGTGTGTGTGTGTGTGTGTGTGTGTGTGTGTGTGTGTGTGTGTGTGTGTGTGTGTGTGTGTGTGTGTGTGTGTGTGTGTGTGTGTGTGTGTGTGTGTGTGAACACTGCGCCTCGAGCTCCCATGTGTGCGGATTATTTTCTG
Organism: Romanogobio albipinnatus; assembly: GCA_023566225.1. Lineage (NCBI taxonomy): Eukaryota > Metazoa > Chordata > Actinopteri > Cypriniformes > Gobionidae > Romanogobio > Romanogobio albipinnatus. The sequence goes on along the minus strand of CM042256.1, from coordinate 48,960,078 downwards.
TCTTCTGTTGCTAACATTCATTTATTTTTGTTTTGTTGGGTAATGCTGTGGAGGGAAGTGGAGTTTGTGCCGGACTCTTGTGGGGGGTTCCGTGGGGAATAAATTGCGGGCTGTTTGATGTCAATCGCCTCAGTGTTTGCATCGACTCCAGGTGCGTTGAGTGAGCTATCCGTATTTTTCACCCGGACACACGCGTTAGAACTCGATGGCGAATGTGAAGAGGGGGATTGCTGGATCGAACTGGAAGCCATGTTAATCTTGGACTAAATCGGCCACCGTAGGAGTTAAAACGAAATCGGAATTGGGAGGAAAAGAAACTTATATTTACTGGATGGTCATATACCCATTCACCGCTAGATGGGGGAAAATATCACACAGTGTAACTTTAACATTAAAGTGAAAGAGTCCTGTAACTTACTCACATCGTCAAGCAAACCACCAAAACAAAATCGTTGTGTGTAATCTTCCTTTGAAGAGCCTGGCATACCGTGCTGAAACATTTCCCTCAGATACAGTAAATGCTTAACCCAGTCGGCGTCACTACTGTGATTGTTTTTGGAATGTAATATAACAATGCACAATCTCTTTGAGAACGATATTTGCTGATATATCTACTGTCCTTCCTGAAACGCTAACGTTATCATTGTTAATTTGTTGTGCCTGCTGAAAAGTTACTTTCTGGCACAATTTTTAAGAAACATAAAAAATAGCCTATCAGTAACGTTACCACGTATTGACAATCATCAAAGCGTTATATATTTTTATATATATATATATTATATTATCTTTTAAATTAAGTTATAATACTTTGTTTAAACTGTAGTTTTAAAATATTAATGTTCAAAGCATTGTATCCCTTGATTTTAATTCCTGTGTAACTGCATATATTATGTTGTCATTTAAATAATATATATGAATGTATTGGAGTGTGATAAAAAGGTGACCTTGAAATTGTGGCGTTGAAGGCGAAGCGAGCCGGGCAAAATTTTTGGGTGCACCTACATTTTGTGCTGGTGCGCTAAATAAAAAAGTTAGGCGCACCAGTGCAACCAAGGCAAAAAGTTAGTCTGGAGCCCTGCCCATGATTTTGAATAGACCACCAAACAAAATAACATGTAATTTACTTTCTGATGTTATTGTTAATTGCTCATAACGACTTCACTTGTTTCATTACTGGATGAATCTGCATTTTTGAACGTATCTCTTGAATGAATGATTCAATGACAAATCCATTTTTAACAATCACTTGTCGCCACCTACTGGTGTAATGATGTTGATACAATCTTTATTTGAAGTGTCAAGTTACTTTCTAAAGGTTATTTACTCCATTTTGATATAACACTGATTATCTCTTCATCACGGCACCTGTTAGTGGGTGGGATATATTAGGCAGCAATTGAACATTTTGTCCTCAAAGTTGATGTGTTAGAAGTAGGCCTGTCGTGATTGGTCGATACAATCGACTTCATCGGCGTTGTTAATTAGTCGACGTCAATATTTTTAGTCGACTGGGTAAGTTGGGTACGAGATGAAATTGTATTAGTACCGGTACTTTAGAAATGACAGCACTCTAATAAGAACAGTATTTCTTAATGTGTGTCGATGTGTGACAGCAGGAGTGAGGACTGTAGGCTCGTGTGTGTGAGCTCTGCTTTCGCCGTTCACTAAACAATGGAAGCAGAACAGTCAAATATATACGCGCAGCTCAGGAAAAAGAGAGCAACAGAAGTGCGGCGCAGCCGGGACGTGCTCGAGCTGCTGGACTTTGATCTGAAGTGCGCACCTTTCACTCAGAGAGATTGTGACGCCAGTTTCGCAGATTATTATGTTTGAATGGTAATTGATATGTAAAAATGCACGTCCAGGCGAGTATTCTGGTAAACGCAGTCAGATATGTCTTTAGTGAACGTATACAGAGTTGAGTGAGAAATCGGGTGTTACAATGAATTTGGTCCGTGCAGCTCTTAAAGGGCCAGACCTCATATTCTGTGTGAAGCAGGGCAGGGCAGGAACATGCAGGCCAAGTGAGTTTTTAGGTTTTTTTAACCACAAAACAATGATAAAACAATGAATAGTAAGTTCATATCATTCATATCAGTCATATTATTCAATTACTTTTACAGTTTTTTGCCATAGTATGTATTCAGTATCGGTATTGAGGTATTTTAGTCTGGTATCGAATCAAAGTCATAATTTCGGTATCGTGACAACACTATTCAATATAAAAAGTATTTGCTGATATTCTCTTTTTCTTGTTATGTTGGTTTACAAATGTGTACCTTTTTACATTTTTACTCTTTTAGTTTTACATTTTGTCATGGGCTTGTTTACATTTATACTTTTTTTATAGTACACTACTGAATGCCAATGGTGCAAGTTAAATTAAATATTTTTAAGTAAAATTGTTGAAAATTAGTGTGATAAATTAGTCGATAGATTAATCGATTAATCGATAAATTAGTCGATAGATTAATCGATATAAAAATAGTCGTTAGTGGCAGCCCTAGTTAGAAGCAGGAAAAATGGGCAAGCGTAAGGATTTGAGCGAGTTTGACAAGGGCCAAATTGTGATGGCTAGACGACTGGGTCAGAGCATCTCCAAAACTGCAGCTCTTGTGGGGTGTTCCCGGTCTGCAGTGGTCAGTCTCTATCAAAAGTGCTCCAAGGAAGGAACAGTGGTGAACCGGCGACAGGGTCATGGGCGGCCAAGGCTCACTGATGCACGTGGGGTGGTCCGACGAGCTACTGGATCTCAAATTGCTCAAGAATAATTAGATTTAATGCTGGTTCTGATAGAGAGGCGTCAGTGGCGTCTCTAGTGGAGTCCATGCCTCGACGGGTCAGGGCTGTTTTGGCAGCAAAAGGGGGACCAACACAATATTAGGTCATAAAGTTATGCCTGATCAATGTACAATCTCTAAAGAAAAGAAAAAAGAGCTTCACCTGTGGGCCACATGATTCCTGATTCTGTTCTTGCTGTGCTGTAAATTCCTCTCTGTTTGGTTTCCTAGATACACAATGGACTATGCTAAGTTTGTAGTCATAACTATGTGGCATACATGTAGTGCTATGTGGTTTCTAGAGTGTTCTGGGTGTTTTTAACACATTTCGATGCTGTAGCTATAGTGTTCTGGGTGGTCTTGATATGTTGCTAGGGTGTTGTTATCATTATTATTATTATTAATTACATTCTAGATAGCACCTTATCAAGATATTACAAATCTTATTGACTCAGATTGCAATAAGAGAGACGTCTTTCAGATGTTATGAAATGTGAGTTTACATTTACATTCACATTTAGTCATTTAGCAGACGCGTTTATCCAAAGCGACTTACAAATGAGAGCAATAGAAGCAACTAGAACAGTCAAGGGTAACAGTATGCAAGTGCTGTAACAAGTCTCAGTTAATCTAGCACAGAACACACAGGACAGAATTATTATTTTTTTTTATAATTAGACAAACAGAAAATGAATAGAATGTTAAGTGCTATTCTTGATTGGTCAGGTGCTGCTGGAAGAAATGCGTCTTTTAGGTGTTTGTGGAAAATGGCTACAGACTCAGCTTCACAAATTGAGATTGTCATTCCACCAAGTGGGGGCGGTCCAGGAAAAGGTCAGTGAGAGCGATTTCAGAACATAAGCTCCTGGAGGGTGTGTAAGTCTGAACAAGCGAGTTTAGGTATATTGAAGCAGAGCCAGTGCAAATCAGTTGCAAGGGTTTGATAGTGCATGCCGGAAGGCCCGCTAGAAAAGCATTACAGTAGTCCAGTCTGGAGAGAACAAGAGCTTGGACCAGGAGTCGTGTGGCCTGCTCTGATAGGAAGGGTCTAATCTTCCTAATGTTGTATAATGCAAATCTGCAGGACCGGGTTGTTGCAGTAATGTGGTCAGCTAATTTTAGCTGATCATCAATCACAACTCCAAGGTTCCTGGCTGTCCTGGATGGAGTTATCGTTGACGATCCTAGCAGAATGGAGATATTGTGGTGAAGTGCTGGGTTGGCTGAGAAGCAGTTCTGTCTTTGCAAGGATGAGTTGCAGGTGATGTTCCTTCATCCAGGCCGACATGTCTGTTAGGCAGGCAGCGATACGAACACCAACCGTGGGATCATCTGGTTGAAATGAGAAGTGGAGTTGAGTGTCGTCGGCATAGCAGTGATAGGAAAAGCCATGTTTCTGAATGACAGATCCCAGTGATGACGTAGATGGAGAAGAGGAGTGGTCCAAGCACTGAGCCCTGGGGTACTCCAGTAGCTAGATGATGTGACTTAGACACTTCACCTCTCCATGACACCCTGAAGGACCTACCTGAGAGATAAGACTTGAACCACTGAAGAGCAGTTCCTGAGATGCCCATCTTCATGAGAGTTGACAGGAGGATCTGGTGGTTAACTGTGTCAAAAGCAGCAGACAAATCCAGTAAGATAAGTACTGTGGATTTGGAAGCTGCTCTTGCCTGTCTCAGTGCTTCAGTAACCGAGAGCAGGGCAGTCTCAGTTGAGTGGCCGCTTTTGAAGCCAGATTGGTTGTTGTCCAGGAGGTTGTTCTGTTCAAGAAACGTAGAGAGCTGGTTAAACACAACTCGCTCAAGTGTCTTTGCAATGAAAGGCAGAAGGGATACCGCTCTGTAGTTTTCTAAAAGTGCTGGGTTCAGAGAGGGTTTCTTAAGCAGTGGGGTTACCCAAGCCTGCTTAAATGCTGTGGGGAAGGTCCTGGTGTGAAGAGAGGTGTTGACAATGTGAGTGAGTGCAGGAGTAACAGAAGAAGAAATGGCCTGAAGGAGGTGAGTGGAGATAGGGTCAAGCGGACAGGTAGTGGGATGATTGGAAAGGATGAGTTTGGAGAAATATGCTTCGGAGAGCAAAGAGAAGGAGGGGAGCATGTGTGAGATGGTTGTTGAGATGTGCGTGTCGGTTTATGGTGTGGAGAATTGGCTGCTGATGGAGGAGGTTTTGTTTGTGAAAAATGATGCAAAGTCATCAGCTGTAAGAGTTGATGAAGGAGGGGTGGCAGGAGGACAAAGGAGCGAAGAGAATGTTCTGAAAAGTGCACGAGAGTCAGAGGAATTGTTGATTTTGTTGTGGTAGTATGTAGTTTTAGCAGTTGAGACATTAGTAGAGAAAGAAGCGAGAAGAGACTGATACAGGATTAGTTCAGTAGCGTTTTTAGTTTTGCGCCACTTCCTCTCTGCCGTAGATTAACGCCGAAAGGTGATCTGCGGAGGAGTGTGTGTTGTGTCATGAGTCAGTAGGAGGTTAAGAGTGATGAGAAAGTGATCTGAGGTGTGCAATGGAGGAACTAAAGTGTCGTCTGTGGAGCAGTAGCGTGTGTAGATAAGGTCCAAATGGTTACCTGATTTGTGAGTAGCTGTCGCTTAAGGTCAAATGAGGTCAGAAGAGTGGTGAAGTCTGCAGTCTGGGGTTTATCAAGGTGGATGTTGAAGCAGTACCAGAGGAGTGCCATCCTCAGAAAAGTGAGAGAGTAAAATATCCAATTCCTCCAAGAAGTTACCCAGTTGACCTGGAGGGCGAAAAATAACTAGAACATGGATTTTAGCAGGGTGAGTGAAAGTGATTGAGTGTGATTCAAATGAGCAGTTGCCAGATAGAGAAGGAATGGGCTCAAATTTCCAATCATTTGAGATGAGCAGACCAGTACCTCCACCCCTCCCAATCGGGCGAGGGGTGTGTGAAAAAGTGAAATTATTTGAGAGAGCTGCAGGAGTGGCAGTGTCTTCTGGTTTGATCCAGGTTTCAGTTAGAGCCATGAGACTGAGATGTGAATAAGTGGAAATAGATTATATGAAGTCTGCTTTGTTTACAGCAGACCAATTCCAGAGACCAATTGGAATGAACATTAATGTAGCAGAGGAAATAGGTACACTACGCAGATTATAAGGATTACGGCGTCTAGAATGTACTGAGCGTGATTTATGGGTGTATGTGGTAATAGTAGAGATTTGGAAGCAGATCGTGAATACGGGTCAAAGAAATAAACAGATGAAAACAAGCAAACCACAAAAGTGGACAAAGTAGAAGGAAAGCTATACTCAAGTGCCTTGTCAGTGTCCTTGCTTGAATGGAGTCACACAGAGTAGAGTCGAATGGTCTTTACACTCTTTGGTCTTCACACGATGAGGGCTTCACACAAGGGCTGCCGCGGAGTACCACTCAATTTATTCAATTCGTTCATTTCAAGACTTGAAAGGCCAAGTTAATCTTCAGGGGTCTTCATTTCTTGTATGTATGTTTTTGTGCTTCCCTTAAAGAACATTGGGAAACCAAAACGGCTTCATGAAGTCTGGAATCCAAAATGTTTATAATATTGGTAACACTTTATTATATGGTTCAATTCTTATTAGCATGCGTATTACTAGGATATTCGCTGTTTATTTGTACTTGGGTCAATGACAAATAAGAAAACAATTATAATATTATCATTTTAAGCAAAAGAGTTTTAAAATGCATTTTTATGTCCGAAAATGTAAAATGTATGGTGTTGATTCATATTGGTTTTACAGCTTTTAAGACAGCATTAATTCATTATTAAGCAAGATTTCTTTTTTGTATACATTATATAATGGTTTACATTTATATTTCTTACTTCATTTTGCAATTGCAGTGGGAATTGATACTTTTAAATGTAAATTTGCTGGTCGCGCCACCTGACATTTTAGGTCTTTGAAACACCACAACTCAAAAAGTCAATTGAATTAAAAAAAAATTAAGAGTATCTTATAAAGGAAATATTGTAGATCAATTTGACATGTGACATGTATTTATTAAATTTTTTGGGGGAAAATAATGAATTCGGACACAAACAATAATATGTGCACTTATAAAGCATGACCGTATTCTATGTCCCTTAATCCTACCAATACCTAAACTTAAACACTACAAAAACTATCTTACTAACTATTAATAAGCAGTAAATCAGCAGTATATTGAGACAAAAGTCAAAGTTAACAGTGAATATGTTCCCCATACTAAAGTGTTACCAAAATATTTTATATTTAGTCTCAAGTGTAAAAAATAGTCTCGTTCCTAGACTTAAGAATAAGTGTTCTTTTTTTAACGGTAGTGTGTTGTCTCTCTCACGCCTTGCTTTTTCTCTTTGCATATCGGCGCACGCTGGTTTTCTCAGCACCCCTGGTTGTTTTTGTTATTTGCTCTAAAATTTAAGCCCTTTTTGCATCTTTTGAATCAATTAGTATTCCCTCCTCCACTCTTGCAAATTGTGCTAACATGCTCGATTGATTTCTCCACGCTAATCTTTGTCCCTTTGCATATATACCCTCATGCATATGCATGCAGCAGAAGTATTAATATTAATGTATGATTACCATATTAATACATAGTATAAGCGATCTACTCAGTGGTTTTAGCACTTGGACTCATATTGACCCGTTTATACTACAAATAGAAATATTCAGTAAACATTCAGTTACAAAATAAAAGCTCAATTTGATAATATGTGATATTAAACGAGCGGTTGTTTGTGTCATGCAGTTTCCCAAATGCTCATTAGTTAAGAGGTGATTTCATCTAAATCTAGAAACGAACACTGTCAAACTGTAATTAGCAATTATGCTTTAGACGAATGTAGGCTGCAAATTTATGCAGCGCACTAAACGCTATTGAACATCACAGCAGACATTTATGATTATTTTATTCATGGCCAATTCATAATCAGGCTCCAGTGAATCAACGTTTGGAGCCTGTAGTTTCCCGTGTTGCTCTCCGTTTGTTTACCCAGCGTTGGCGGTCTGATTGCTTTCTTCATGGACGGCGTGAGAACGCAGACAGAGCCGCTGTTTGCAGACTCTTTAAGCTGTGGAAGGAGTTTGCTAACAAGCCGTGTGTGTTTTGCAGGATTCCGGAAGGACAATCGGATGGGCCAATATCGTCAGGAAGACTCCGATCTCTTGAGGAACAGCTAAGCCGAGCCAAACAGAAGATCCACAGTTTTCAGAGATTATCTGGAGAAGGCAAGAGGAGAGATAAACAGGGCTGAGTCTCCCTTTCTTAACCCTACACTGTAAATCCTAACGCTCAAAATAATTAACTGGTTTGAGTGGAGCCAACTCAAATCAAACAAATGAGTTCAAGCTAATTAACTTTTATGAGTATTTAGAAATTTCTTTCTCTTTTGAGTTCTCAAAACTTCATTCATTTTGTTTCTTTTCATTTAGACTAACTTAAATTTAACCGAAACTGGGCTGGGATTTCTATTTCCCAGCATGCTTTGCCATGACACTCAAAAGGAACAGAAAAATGCCAAAATTAAGTGTTATACCCCCGGTTTCACAGACAATGCTTAAGCTAATCCTAGACTAAAATGCATGTTTGAGCTATTTTAACTGAAAGAATCTTGCACTGACAAATCTTAAAATATGTCAGTGGCATTGTTTTTTCTCAAGATGCACACCAGTAATGTTTTTTTCATGGGGACGTTTATAAAAGTTACTTAAATGTCCTAATTGAACTAAGGCCTAATCCTGGCTTAGTCTAAGCCCTGTCTGTGAAACCGGGCCATAGTATGTTTTTTTTTGTGCAAGATTAACGTTAAGTGGGAGATTTAGTAGTGTTTAATGTTTTATGTTAGTTTAGAAGAGTTTCTGTTATGTTGTTGTTTTTTGTAGGGTTTCCATCATGGTGACATATTGCTGTCCTCATTCAGCAAGTGCTACCAAAGCATTGTGTAACCAATTAGCAAGGTGGCATTTATTGAATTAGCTAGTTAAAGCTAGTCAAGTTACCACTACTTAAATTTGAGATTACATGATATTTTTAAGTTAAAGGTGCAGTGTGTAAATGTTAGCGGCATCTAGTGGTGAGGTTGCGAATTACAACAGCCCATACCTCCCTTCCGAAACACACAGAGAAACTACGGTGGCCGACACAGGACAAAAATGTCGTCGTCTGAGACAGCAGAGAGTAGCTAGCGCTCTGTAGAGCAGTTTGTCCCTTTAAGGCCACTGTAGAAAAATGGCGCCGCAAAATGGCGACTTCACTGTAAGGGGACCCGCGGTGTGTGTAGATAGAAATGGCTCATGCTAAAGTAATGAAAACATAACGGTTCATTATATAAGGTCTTAGTTTTAGTCATTATCAGGGCTTAAAAACGGAAAAAAATATCAATCGTTTCACTCCGAGCAGAATCGATATTATAGCGTTTCGGTTTTTGCGTTCCTCAATAAACATTACTGTTCCGAAAACGGTTTGATATGAAAAAATACCGGTTAATAACGTTATTTAATTAAGCCTATACTTTAAACAAATATGTATAAATTTTAAACAAATATGTATAAATAGACTTATTTTCACTCAATAATAATATAACACATGGTAATTAAACTTGAATATTTATTTAATAACATTTTTAAAACCAGAAATACATGCATTAATTACAAGGCATAAACAGCGGACCTGTTTTAATGGAGCGTTAGACAATCGAAAGTGGCCTCTAATGCCGAATTATTTTCAGAAGAGTGATAACATTCTTTGTACATAACTTTTTTTCAACACGACTTGTTTTAAAAAATGCATGAATAAAGAATAAATAAACTGGATAACCATTGCTCTTTTAATGCACCGTCAACTGCTAATTTCAAAGCAAACACTGCGCAACACGTTCTTGCATCACATAATCAAATTCAGTCAGCTAATAAAGCTTGATCATTTAATGCAATATAACATACCATTTAATACGAAGCATCAAACGTCTAAATAGAAAACATTGACCTGTCCTGTATTGGCAATCTGAAAGACTATAGGAAAAATGTTTGATAGATGCTATAGCCTACTTGGATAGGCTTACACGGAATCCATAAACTATCCTAAATCAGTCTATTTGAGCTTAAAGTCCGTACTGCTTATTTAAACGTTCGAAAAGAATGTCCTCCAATACCTGCACATTCATTGTAGACCTCAGCGGGGAAAGAAATGTACTTGAGGCATGAAAATGCGCGCTCACACTGACTTGCGTTACCGGTAGATTCATAGATGATGGTGCGCGGGCATTTCACTCACGCTTGATCCGTCAACGTCACATGCTGTACTACTCATTTCATGATTGGTCACTGCCAAATTAAAATATTAAAGAGAACGATAAAATAACGTTATTAACCGGTTAATGGTCATTTCAAATTAACGTTTCTGTTCAGAACGATTCAAATTGATTTTGATTTCGTTTCCGTTTTTGTTCCTCTTAAAATTTCGTTCGTTTCCGGTTTTCGTTTTCGTTCCTTGAACCGGTTCAGAGCCCTGGTCATTATATAAAAACATAGTTATGTATATTATATTGCATTTCTGTCAATAGATCCTCATAAATACTACACACTGCATCTTTAAATTATTTTACTCCAATATTTCAAGTTCAGGGCAATTAAAATGTATGAGTACAAAATAAAAATCTGCAAGTTCTGCTCACTTAAACTTTAAGATTCTTAACTATCAAGAATTTAGATTTCCTCGCTGTAAACCCGAATAAGTTGGCAAAATTAAAAAAATTGAGACAATCGTTTACATGAAATGTTTTAAGTTAAGAAAATATAAAGTTAAGCAGAACTTGCAGATTTTTATTTTGTACTCTTAACTTCAAATATTTGAGTAACCTAATTAATTCATTTAAATTACAATTATCAACTTTTTAGTAGTGGAAACTTAGCTAGCATTAACTAGCTAATTCAATAAATGCTACCTTGCTAGTTGGTAACACAATGCTTTGATAGCATTAGCACAGGACAGTAATATAATACATTTAACATGCTCCCCTCATCACCATGCTGGTAACCACCCCAAAAAACCCATTAAACACTACTAAATCTCCACCTTAACATTAATCTTGCACAAAAACATTATATAGCACTTAATTTTAGCATTTACACTCTCCCTTTTGAGTGTCACGACAAAGCATTCTGGGAAATAGAAATCCCATCTCAGTTTCAGTTAAATTTGAGTTAGTCAAGTTCATAAAACTCAACAAAATCTGTCAGTTTTGTGAACTCAAAAGAATAAGAAAGTTCTAAATACTCCTAAAAGTTAATTTGATGGAACTAATTTGTTTGATTTGAGTTGGCTCTACTCAAACCAATTAACTATGTTGAGCGTTAGTGTTTACAGTGCGTGTAAACCTATTGTAAGAGATCCAAAACAAAACGAGGAACCTTTAAAATGGCACAATAGGGGCACTTTAACATTGAAAAAAGGAGCTCTGAGAGTGCTGTTTATATTCTGCTTTAGACTTGCGTCCATGTAGGTTTAACAGAATCACAACAGAATGAGTCAATGTGTAGGTAGAGTTTGAATGTCTGCACGCGCTCATGTGCATGTTTATGTGTGTATTCAAGTCTCTGCATGCATAATCAAGGGTAGGGAACGGGTCAGGGTCAGTGAGATTTCCTTGCTGCAGGATCTGCCAAAAATAACTACCAACATCATTATCATCACCCTGGGCCAGAGGTCACAGATATATAAGAATCATGCTTAAAGAGTCTCTCTCTCCTCGAGCTGCTTCACATGGTGTTCTGACCCCTATAAAAGGACCGATAGATGCTGTGTGTCTCACTCAGGTCACCTCTGCAGTAATGAGAGGATGGATTAGCGGATAAACCAGCTCTGTTAGAAAACTCTAGTGAGCTGTCCACCTACACACCTACATATACATGCTGGAAATACGGATATTTGAGATTGCTATTTATTTTTATACTTATTAGAGTGTCATGTTCTTAGTTTGCCAGCATGCTAACTGTGAGGAGCACTATTGAGCACTTGCTTATGAGATTTCATTTCCATTAGGATGCTACCTATGTAGGTAGTATACAGACGGGCAGCTCACTTGGGTTTAGGACAGATCTCCCATTCAGGGTCACCCGTCCCTCAGAGATTAGACCCAGGAGGGATTTCTCGAAAAGCACTGAACTGAACTTATTACATAACAGCCAAAGATGGAGTATCGTTTTGACTTTTAATCATTCACAGGATATGATTTTATTTAGATTAGATTTCCACTAGTAAAAATGTTAATTCTTGATATCAACAATGATGTCAGCATTGATATCAAGAATTACATTTCAACGAATAAAAACGATAATTTGATATCTGTAATTGTATTTTCACTAGTGGAATGTCACCATAGGCTGCCATTCAAATTCAATTGTTGATATAAAGAATTAATTTCTTACTAATTGAAATTCCAATTCCACATACAAATATAGCTGCAAGCAGCCATTAACGGGGCCAAGCGCAAGGAAGCTAGCAGCAGACCAACTGAAAAAATGAGTGAAGACATTTGAAGCAAAAATGTTAAAACCCACATTAAAACATTGAGTTGTATAGAGCAAATGTCATATTTTGTTTAATTATAGCACCACCAAGAGGCACAATCCTACATTTTTTAATGTGTCTTAGGAGTGAGCCCATACATGTGTGTGTCAATTTTGGTGAAAATATCTTGTTTCGTTTTGGAGTTATAGACATTTATATGAAAAAACATGTAAAAAATGACTGACACCTGACTTTGATTGGATTTTACTACTCCTTACTATCAATATTTTGACATTTGGGCATTAGTTAATAGCTATTGACCTATGTTTTCGATTTTCTGGTGCTGGTTTCGTCTCGATCGGACTAGCGATTTCGAAGATATCAGCTAACGTTTTTTAAGCACTAAATTACAGTGCTGCACAAACCATATGCCGAAACCTGGCAAGTCTGGTATCGCTGGACTCGGCAAGGATTCAGGAGACTAGTCAGATAAGTCAGCCCCACCCAAAGTTATAAGCGTTTGAAGCGCTGTTCCGAAACTTCTCAGGCTACTTCAGGGCATCGTGCTGATGACCCATGTCGAGTTTCGTAACAATCCGTTTATGTGTTCATAAAATACAGCATTTTAGCACATAATTCAAAATGGCCGACAGTCAAAATGGCCGATATGGTACAATTGGATATCAGACGACTCGGCATGCCGTCCTGAATCTAACGAGACCACTTTTATGATTTTTGGACAAACGGTTCAGAATTTATAAGCAAAAATTCTAAGAAAATAGCCATTTTTCGTATCTCCGGACCAGTAGGTGGCGCTGCGCCGAAACGCTGCATGTTGCCTCAAGTCATGCTTGTGATGACTTGTACCAAGTTTGGTTTGAATACGATAAAGCGTTGCGGAGATATAGCCTTAAGTGTATTTTCACAACCACTACGTAAAATTTGTTCACGCGTTTATCAAAAATGATTTAACGAATCAACTTGAATTCCATGATTTTTTTTGTCAGCATGGTCTGAAGATGATCAGGTTCAATTTTCGTGTAAATCGGACCAACGGCCTAGGACGAGTTTGAAAAAGTTGGGTTTTGGTTAATTAAAAATGGCGGGACACTTTTCATGACAGAAAGGATGTCATAGGGTGCAGTCAAATCGGCTTGAGCCAAGGTATCAGAGGAAAATGAATTTTGTTTCTATCCCTTAGGGTTCAAAAGTTATTAGCATAAATATGAGTCAAATTGTGGACAGGTGGTGGCGATAGAGGGATTGAGTTAGAGACTCCAAATTTGGTGTGGTTACTATTGATAATGACTTCTATCAGTGTACCAAATTTCATAACTTTCCCCGCAAACGGTTCTATGGGCTGCCATAGACTTCCATGGCGGAATAATAATAATAAGAAGAAATCTAACGATTACAATAGGTGCCTCCGCACCTTCGGTGCTTGGCCCCTAATTATACAATTACAGATTACAAAGAATGATCATTTTTACTAGATGAAATTAAATTCTTGATATCAACAATTCGTTTGATTTTTAATTTCTGCGAGTAATGACGCCATTGTTTATATCTAATTTACTATTGTTAGTAGTAGAATCTAATTCCTGATATCAAGAATGAGCATTTTAACTAATGAAAACTGAATTGTTGATATCACAAATTCATATGGGAATGAAAAAATGTCAAAACGGCTTGCCATAGATGGAGGCCAAGTAGAGCGAGTCGAACGAATCGAGAGTCAAAAAGAGGCAGATTGACAGCTATTGTAACCTTTTTTTGCAATTTCCTTTTTTTGCAAAACTCACACACCATTACAAATCTACCTGCCATCTTTTTATATAAAGCGCATATGTCAGCAGTAATAGCTCCTAAGTCAACTGCAGTCTTCAACTAGATACTTATTTGTTCTAAGTCCCTTTAGCTGTGATTATCTTATCACATCCTCTCAGACCTTCTTCCTTAATTAGAGCACTTTTGAATCCCTAATTCTCTTTCTTAGTTGGTCCGGGTCGAGAACAGGAAGAATTGCGGAGGAAGGTGGAGAATGGGGTGAAAGAGCTGTGGTATTTTATTCGCAGCGAGATCCAGAAGCTGAGTCACATCAACCCGACAGACCGACAGACAAACACTGACGCACTCCTGCAGGACCTGGGTCATCAACAGAGGTCAGGCGACTCAACGTCATTTTAACTTTGTCTTTAAAGGGGACCTATTGTGCAAAATTCACTTTTACATTGTTTTTGAACACAATAGTGTGTGTACACAACCACCCTATAATAGTAAAAATCCATCCACTCCAAAAATCCCCCATAAATCTGAAAGTGTCTCCCATTCAGGAATTCTATACATTGTGACGTCCTATTGTAACAGGTCCCGCCCACAACTGACGGCCCTATTAGCTTAGCTCCTCCCCTGAGTGAGCGTACACCATCTGCCATGTTTAAGTCCTCGCTTTTAACAGCATTAATTAAAGCTACTAAAGTTATTCAGTCAAGTGATGTGACGATATGTTTTGTGTTTACATAAGAAACATAAGGCTTCATCCCGTCTTTTAATCAGTGTGTTCTTCAATCCGCAGCGGCTCCGAGCAGAGCGCACGTCAGAAGCAGAGGTGTGTGCGGTGATCTGAGCCTCATTGGTCTGTCACCGCTCGTCAATGTCAAAATATTTGAGGAAACCAATCAAATCAGAGTAGGCGGGCTTTATGCTCACACAGAAACTGCTGAGGCTGAGCGCAAATTTTAGCAGCACGACTCGACGTCAAGTGCGAGAAATGTAAGCTAAGACAGCTGCTTCTTTAAGTCAGAAATGTTAAACATAATGTGGATGGCGTCTGCCAAATGCATAAATGTAAATGGATACAGGCTCCGGCCCACGGCGAATGCCGGTGACTCCTCCGCTCCCTCTAGGACGGTAGCCACCCCACCTCAACCCAGGGGCACGGCAGTGAGATGTCCATCCCACCGGATCTTCACTCGCTCCAGCACCACCGCCTCGGGCAGCGCGGATGAGAGAAGACCGCGAGGAGCTGCCCGAGGCGGTGGTGCTGGAGCGAGTGAAGATCCGGTGGGATGTACATCTCACTGCCGTGCCCCTCCTCAGCACCACGATCCCCCTCAGCAGCGAGGGCTCTTCGACAGCATGTCCCTCCTTCCTCCTGGGCTTCGGCACCAATGTAATGGAGTTTGTTCATATGGGAAGAAGGAGGCGGGAACCGGCGAATGTTCAACAACTTTAATAAAAACAACACAAAATAAAATGGCGGCGGCAGCCCCTCACGGACGACTGCCGCCTACATACAAAAACAAATGAACACAAAATGAAAGTAAAAGCGGCAGCACCTCACGGATGACTGCCGCGCACACGCATAACAAAACGTAAATAAAACGCAACGCAAAATCCCAGGCCTGGTCGTCTCTCGTCCTTCACTGTCATCACTCCTCTATACTCCCGTCACTCCTCCGTGAGACACGAGACCGCTGCAGCGCGCAGCTGGCGCCCATCTCCACTGATGAGCACGGCCTCGTTCCGCACTCACAGCCCCTCAGCCTCGCTGCTCGCCACAATAACATTTGGCTCTGCAAAGTTAAAGTGCTTTAAAGATAATGTTTGTCAATAAACTAAAAAGTTTTTCTGGTCAGCATGCCAAACCTTTTAAATAAATGACATTGGTATTTTTCCATAAGTATGATGTTTTAGTGATTATAGTTTGGTAACGTTAGCTTGTTGTAAGTCACCCTAACAACTAACACGGCCCATGTGTGAACTGTTATTAGGCTAAAAGATTTACCGCTGTTTTGGGCTCAATGCTATATGGAAGAACTTTGAAGAAGCAAGATAACTGAATAATTATATTATCGTGTGGTGAACCT
The DNA here is from genome assembly GCA_023566225.1 of Romanogobio albipinnatus. Taxonomy (NCBI): domain Eukaryota; kingdom Metazoa; phylum Chordata; class Actinopteri; order Cypriniformes; family Gobionidae; genus Romanogobio; species Romanogobio albipinnatus. The sequence continues at coordinate 48,943,943 of CM042256.1, read as the reverse complement.
ATGATAAGCTGGAGAGGTGAGGAATCCCAAGCACATCCACTGACCACTGGGGTTCCCCAAGGCTCAGTGCTTGGTCCTCTCCTCTTCTCCATCTACACTACTTCATTGGGACCCATCATTCAGGCACATGGCTTCTCATACCACTGCTATGCTGATGACACTCAGCTCTACCTTTCATTTCACCCAGACGACCCCACAGTAGCTGCACGAATCTCCAGCTGTCTGGCTGACATCTCTGCATGGATGAGAAAACATCACCTGCAGCTCAACATGGCAAAGACGATGAGAGTTTTTTCTCATCTTCCCCGCCAGTCCCACCATACAACATGACTTCACCATCCAGTTAGGTACATCCTTGATTTCCCCATCAAAGTCAGTCAGAAATCTTGGAGTAACATTTGATGACCAGCTGTCCTTCAGAGAACACATTTCTAAGACAGCTCGCTCATGCTGGTTTGCGCTCCACAACATCAGGAAGATTAGACCGTTCCTAAAAGAGCACGCAACACAGCTTCTTGTCCAGGCCCTGGTTAACTCTAGACTTGACTACTGCAATGCGCTTCTGGTTGGACTCCCCTCTTGTGCGATCCAAACACTTCGAATGATCCAGAATGCAGCAGCACGTCTTGTCTTCAACGAGCCCAAAAGGACCCACGTCACACCTCTCTTCATCTCCCTGCACTGGCTCCCACTCGCTGCTCGCATCAAGTTTAAGGCGCTGACGCTTGCATACAGAGCCACCACGCGCTCAGCTCCTGCTTACTTTGACCCCATTCTACAAATCCACACCCCCACCAGAAGCCTTCGCTCAGCAAAGGAACGACGGCTTGTGGTCCCATCACAGAGGGGGAAAAAATCCCTTTCCAGAACATTTTCATTCAACGTTCCCAGCTGGTGGAACGATCTTCCCAACGCCATCCGAAACGCAGAATCATTGACATCATTCAAAAGTCAAATTAAAACTCAGCTCTTCCGTGAGCACTTAAAAAAAATTCCTCTCCTCTTTCTCTTCCTTCTTCCCTCCCTACTCTAGCCTGTGCTACACTGAGCAATGTACATGCTCTCAGGATTTCAGGCTCTTATTGAGCTTCTCGACTCTTCATGACCAATCGCTTCATGTACCCCCAAGTTGTAAGTCGCTTTGGATAAAAGCGTCTGCTAAATGCATAAATGTAAATGTAAGCAGTGCACGTCGCTCTGTTTTATGTCCGATTGCAAATAGCCAAAATATCTCCAAACCACTGAAGTTGAGTGACCTTTCTTCTATCAATTCTATCTGTGTCCTCCGAGCTGGTCGTGAGCACTGAATTTTCTTCACAGCACCCAGAAGCCCGGTCTGCAAAACGCATGCGCAGCATTACGCATAGCGCGTAAGCATTATATCGAGCATTTATCGAACTGTTTTATCGAGGAAAATGATTTTGCGATAATTATCGTTATTGTTTTATCGCCCAGCCCTAGGAAAAACTATAGGCTATCAGTCAAAGCGCAGCGTTAGGAGGGGAAGAGACTGTGTAAGATAAAAACAGGAGATAAGGAAGACAAATAATCTACTGCCCAGTGACATGGTTTTCAAGCTATTGTTATCTAATTTTTTGGCCTTAAAATGCACATCTGTAGATAAGCGAAATAAACATATTCTCGGGGGAGCTTTAATCTAATCTAATCTAATCTAAGTATTGCTTTATAAGTAATAAACAGCCATCCTATGGATATGCATGTTAGTAAGCTACTAGTTAATAGTGCAATTTGGACCCTAAAATACCCTCACTGGGGCTAAGCCCCCCTAAAATGAAAATCCTAGAAACGCCCCTGGTTTACAACATGGTATAATAAATGATCTGTGGGGTATAACTTCACACACACATTCTGGGGACAGCTGAGACTTATATTACATCTTGTAAAAAGGGGCATACGAGGTCACCTTTAATTCTTTAGGAGAAATAAAAATGACATGTATTTCACATCTGAAATCTATAAGAGACTCTCATTTTTTTAACCTTATTATTGTCTTGAAGAAACAATTAAGATTTATGATCCTATCTCATTTGTGAGGTTGAATCTCTCAAACCATAGTCAAAACTACATTACATTTTGCATTAAGAATACAAAGCCTATTTTTTGTATTGCATTTCCTCTGAATTCTTTTTAATGTAATGCAAAATAATGAAATGTGTTATTGAAATTGTAAAATATGTATGAACCACATGTTTGCTGCATTATTTTTTACTGTAATAGACTTGAATATGACCGGATTGCACTAATGCAATGAGAATCAGCATTATGAAAAATAATAATTACAAAAAAGTTGACCGGTCAAAAGTTTGGAATCAGTAAGATTCTTGAAAGTTTTTGAAAGAATTCTCAAAAATACAGTAAAACCTGTAATATTGTGAAATATTACAATTTAAAACAGCTGTTTTCTATGTGAATATATAGTAAAGTGTAATTTATCCCTGTGATCAAAGCTGAATTTATCATCATTACTCCAGTCTTCAGTGTCACATGATCCTTCACAAATCATTATAATTTGCTAATATGCTGCTTAATTATCAATTATTATTAGTGCTCACTTATTAATTATGATTATTATGCTTTGCTACTTCTGGCGCTGCTTCTTTAATGAACAGCATTTATTTGAAATAGAAATCTTCTGTATCATTATGAATGTCTTTACTGTCCTTACTTGTGATCAATTGGATGCATCCTCACTGAATAAAAGTATTCATTTTTTAATATTTTTTTTTTTATCTTTCTTACCGCAGACTTTTGAACGGTAGTGTATCACAGTTTCCCAAAACAATATTAAGAAATATTAAGCAGCAAAAAATGTACTATTTATATGATTAATTGCCAAAATGCAACAACAACAACAAAAAAAAACATCCTAAAATAGGTTTTTCATTTATTAATTTTTTTCTTCTGATTTGGGGTGAAATATGAGTCGAGCATGTTCTCAATGGGTTTCCTAGCATTCTAAATCATTTTTGGGAGCGATGCATGATGAAGAATTGATGTGCGTCTCTAGTTTCATCGTTATGAAACGGCTCCAGACACTAATAGTGGTGTAATAGAAATATAGCAGCACTTAATTCTGAGTTATCACCCACTAGACTAATTACAGAGAGAGACGCTGTCAATATCTCATTATCTCGGCGTCTCTCAGCCGGTCAATCAGCACATTCACACCTGTTTTTCTGTTTTGACAAAGAGAACTGCTCGATACACATGTAACAATGGGCTGTGTTGAAGCGCACGGCTCCCTGAGGAGTCTCTCATTGATGAAGTAATAATTAAACTCCTCATAAACCAGCATATGTTCATCTGTTTGAATGAGCAAATGACTGGTTGATCAGAATTCATGCGTTATTAGCGTCTAAAACTTACACTTTTTGAGGTTGTATTTGATTTAAAGGAATGGATCATCCAAGGATTAAAACGATCATAATTTACTCATTCCAAACCTGTGTTACTTTATTTCTTCTTTAGAACACAAAAGGAGATGTTGTGCTGAATGTTCACGCTGTTCTTTTCCTCGGTTCGCATTAAAATGCTGTAAAATTAGTTAACGCAGGCAATTAATTTTTTCAGCTTAAAAAACTATTAAAATTAAAACTATTTAAAGGGGTGGTAAAACACATTCTTTCAAAGGCTTGATTGTGTTTGTGGGGTGCACTGTAACATGTTCATGCTTGGTTTTAAAAAAATAGCATTATTTTTCATATATTTGACCTTTATTCTGCACTGCTCTGTCCCTCCTTGTAAAAACGGTCTGATGGTTTCCGGGTTGTATGAAGCCAGTCCCTCAAAAATACGCAATGGGCTCAGATTGGTTAGCTGGCCCAGTGTGTTGTGATTCGCTAACCGCCTAGTGCACGTTTGTCGGTAAGGGACCTTTACCGGTAGACAGGGGCGTAAATTTAATCTAAAAATGGGGGGGGGGGATAAACATGAAATTTCTCAAGAGCAATTTTTGAAGGGGACACAAATAATACAGCCAAAATCGTCCTTGTAAGTATATGTGTACCACAAAAAAAACTAAACAAAAAAAAAAAAACATTTCGTACTTATTTGGCGTTTTGGTGCACTGAAAAATTATCTAATGTCCATTTTCTTTTCTCTGTCATTTTATCTGACCAACAACACAAAGCGATAGTAGTTTAAATACCATTAAGGTTCACCACGCAGTCATATTATAATTATTAAATTATCTTGCGTCCTCCACAGTATTTTATACTATGATATTCAGATATTCAGATATTCAACTGCAGAAGCCTCTGATCTGCCACTGATTATCATATTGAGCAAAACCCTACACAGATCTGACTGAACTTACGGTTTAGAATTAGACAATTTTTGGGAATTTGGGGGCGGGTTGCTTGAATTTTGGGTTCATTAGCCGATTATTCGTAATGAAAAACACAACAACAGAACAGTCCAATGACACACTCCCTTAAATAGGCGCTTTTACGCTTTGAAACCAAATCTTGGATAATCTTGTCTGTCAGCTGTTTGCTCGTTCGGCTCGTGCTGTATTGAGCAGACACGTTCAGTTTTTAATTGTTTTGTCAGTTCTCTAACTGAACTCAATGATGTTATTACTGTACAGCGGAGCGGAGCGGGGCGGGGCGGCGGTGGGCAAGGGATGTTAACAGTGTTTTGCCTAATCTGTATTAAAGAGAAAAGAATCACTTCATCTGACGTTTAAAGTGAATAAAATAGCCTTGACAGCTACTACTGGTGTTTCACAACTGCTGTCTGAAGAGCCTTGTTCTCTCCCCAAACTTGTGTGGTAGTTTTTCTACGGTCTATGGGTAACGTTAGTTGAGGTGTGGTGGATCAAACCACTGTGAGGCAAGGGGGGAGGGGGACTCAAAATGTTTCTAAACTTAAAACGCAATTTTTGTTCCGTTTGCGTTTGTATTGTTTAACTACTTACACATTTATTTTAAGTATATATTGTTATATTATTTACAATACTCAGCATGGTTTTTAGGGGGGGACAGCCCTCAGATTGGGGGGGTCGAGCAGAACCTGTTCAGTCCTCAAGAGTAAAGACTGCGGATCTATAGTGATCGCTACTGAATGGCACCGTTACTTTTGTATTTTTAGAACGATTATAGCCAAATATCTCCCCGCCTCCGCCTAACGTACATACAATTTCTGAACAGTTACTGTTTTCAAGGTCTAACCACGTCATTATTGTCATGTGGAATGATTCTGATTGGCTCTAACAACATGTAATGTAAGCAACTTTCCACACGCAGACAGATAGGAGCACATATCACTAAAAATGCGTAGACTAGTTGTCACCCAGTCCTAGATTTAGATCACAAATGACGCAAGTGGTCACATAAAGACGTCTCCAGGTCTGGCATCGTCTGCAGAAAAGTCCATCTCCAACACTGAATCTGCACAGATCATGCAACGCACATACACAAAAGCTCCAGAGAATAACAGTTTCCTCAAGTTTGAGAACAACCTTACTAACTATCAACAAGGCACTTCTCCAAAACATGCTGATACTACATCTAGTACAGAAGTGAATTTATTATTTTAGTAAGAAAGGCACATAAAAGAGGTACATTTCTCTGAGTCCCCAAAAAGTCACGTAGACCTGTAACCTATGTGGACATAAGGTCACTTTAGGATGACATATAGCTCAACTCATGCTGAGGGGCCTTCTCACTCCCAGAGTGTTTCACACTCCAAGGACAGTTGCCTGTCAGCACGTCTTGACACAGACATCAGAGCTGCACCTATAGAATGTGGATCGAAAAGCACACAGCAAATATATATATATACTAAAATCTCCAAAATTACTCATTAAATATAGAGAGGTTATATGTGAACTGATTTATCAAATGTAGAAAATAGTTATAACTTGATTCTCATTGATTCTTATTTTAATATTGATCATAAAACCATTCTTGAAGGATATGTGTCTGATGAAGAGACAGGTGATGTTGACCTTGACCCTTCAGCCTGATTTCTCTGCTTATTTCTTTTCAGTGGCTAGAGCTGACAGAGGAGATAGCAGTTCATTTTCACATTCACAGCATAACACAAACACATATGGACCTAACATATAAAAAAAAATACAAGTAAAAACGGTTTTGTGTGGCAGAGCACCTTTTGATTAACATTAATGACATAGACAGCAGCAGGTTTATTAGGCTGCTGTCACTTTAAGACCGAATGCATGAATCCAATATAATGATGCACATCCATTCTTCCATTCTTTCTCAATTATTTACGTTCACATAAGCCATAAGCAAATGAGTTTACGAGGATACTGACGGGCATTTTGACGTGTGTGTGTCTTCTTTCGCTTCTTCTTGATCGAATAGTCTAAAATCTCTTAGATCGCTTGAAACTGACAGGACCTAAAACACGTGCAAGTGTTAAACTTTCACTCTATGATAGTTAATCCGAAAATCAAGTGCGTTTCGAACCGTGGTGCCTGGTCCGTACCGATCATACGATCCCTATACTTGACATCGCACATCCTGTATATCACGATATCGATGCTGAAACGATATATCGTGCAACCCTAATTCACTGCCATTTTGTCAATAATATAATGTTATCAATGAAAAAGTAACTGTAGTCCAAGTATTTTAAAATGCAATATATTTGAATTACAAGTCATTTTTGGTATCTTGATTACGTAATCCAGATTACATATGACCAGTACCCAGCACTGGTAATCAATGCATTGTCAGATGATAGAGGATGATTTTTAACACGTGTCTCCTGTGTGTTTCTGTGCTGTCAGAACGATCATGACAGACCTGCACCACCTCAGTCAGGCGGACGGAGCAGGTGATTGGAGAGAGAAGGAGGCCAGAGATCTTTCCAGCCTGGTGCAGAACAGGATCTCCTTCCTGCAGGTACGACCCTTCCTTCCGCTCAGGGCTTGACATGAAAGTTTTTGCTCACCAGCCACTGTGGCTAGTGGTTTTCCAAAGTTACTAGCCACAATCAATACCATGGGGGAAAACTGCCATATAGATATTTTTAATATTATCTCATAATTTGGCAGCGGGATTATTAGGCTGCTGTCACTTTAAGACCTGACGCACAGATCCATTATACTGTTACACATGCGTTTTCTTTCTCAGCTGTTTACATTCACTTAAAACAGAACTGACTGTGTTTATGCGAAAACTCGCCAAGACCGGCATTTTGACATTATTTTCTGTGTGTTTGACTGTTTAAGAGCAATAAGCAAAACTCAATTTAGCACGGAGAGGCGGCTTTATGTGCACACACATTGGGCCCTATCATACACCCGGCGCAATGCAATGCCAGCAGGTGTGATACAATTGTTTTCTGCTAGTTTCACCCCGACACAATTTTCATTTTCACATCCAGCGCCCCGTTGTTTAAATTGCAAATGCACTCTTGCCCATCTGTTCGCCCATGGGCGTCTGGTCTGAAAACCAGGTTTGTTCAGGAGCATTGTTGGTGTGTTGCTATTTTGAGAAACTGAAAGCGACTGCGCCATTGACCATACAAACCTGCTCTAAAGTCAATAGTGCAGTATTTTTTGTGTTATTTAAAGGGCGCATTAGTAATATGCGCCTATAGACGGGTGCACAGCACGTGTGTACTCTGCTTATTACACACACACACACACACACATTTTTAAATATTAAAAATAAAAGGATTCCTCTCTGGAGAAGCGTTCAGTCTTTCCGCTTGTAAATCCCACCATGTAAATAGTGAATCTGCGATGATGCGAATGGGAGATGAGACGCTGACGTTACGCCCAAAACACACCCATGACTCATTAAGAGACTAGTAGGCACAACCCTTTTGGACCATGTGCCTGGCATGCCGACCATGCCCTCAGATTGTTAAATTAGGGTCCTTTAAGTGTGAGCAAAAAATCTGGGGGAATGAGTAAAATTATGTACAATACGTGCAATCCCACAGCAAAATTCAAGCCCTGTAAGACCAACAATATTCATCCGGCATAAACAAAGCGAGTGAGTAAAGGTTGGTGGGTGTTAATGTCAAGCCCTGCTCCGGCTCTTACTCTTCCTAAAATACAGTAATGCTGTGAAATACTATTACAAATTAAAACAATTGTTTTTATTTGAGTATATTTTAAAGGTCCCGTTCTTCGTGATCCCACTGTTCAAACTTTAGTTAGTGTGTAATGTTGCTGTTAGAGCATAAATAATACCTGTAAAATTATAAAGCTCAAAGTTCAATGCCAAGCGAGATATTTTATTTAACAGAAGTTCCCTTTCAAAGCCTACAGCGAACGGCTGGCTTGGACTACATCCTGGTACTTCCTTCATAAATGACGTCAGTAGAACAGTAGAACAGACTAACCTCCGCCCACAAGACTACGTGAAAAAAGGGGGCGTGGTCTTGTTGCTGTCCCACGTGGAGAAGAGGACGTGTCGCGTGGAGAAAAGGAAGTGTTGCGTTTGAGTGTGTTTGTCGCCATGTCGTCAAGATGCTGTTATTTTCATCCCGGAGTCAAATCACCTTTGTTTGGCTTTCCCAGGGACGCTGTAGAGATCATTAAGCGCATATATCTCCCGTTAAGAGGCGTGACCTTTCCACGTGCGCTAAGCTGCTGTCGAATCACAACACAGGAACCGTGACACGTGCGCTAAGCTGCGGTCAAATCACAACATGGGAACCGCTGGCACAATCAGAACTCGTTACGTATTTCTGAAGGAGGGACTTCATAGAATAAAGGAAGTCATCAGCCGTTTTTAGGACAGTGAATACAGCGGTGTACAGATAAGTACATTGTGTTAAAAATACAGTTTTTTTACACTCGAAACATGAACACATGTTATATTGCACACTGTAAACACAATCAAAGCTTCAAATGGACACGAAGAACGGGACCTTTAAAACGTCATTTACTAGGGCTGTAATCTCCTAGTCGATTAGTCGATTATTAGTCGATACGTTCTGGCTCGACCAAAATTCTGATTGGTCGATTTTTTGCCGCGTTCATTTAATCAGTTTTGCCGTGCCGCGTTCATTTGATCAGGTGGAGAGCACTAATTGCTAATGGGGGTGTTTTCAGAGCACCCCTGTTTCACAGGTAACAGTCTGTCTTCAGAACACCCCCTTGTTTCCACTTCTTTTGGATTAGCCCAACCCACTGGTGAAGAGAAGTCTCTCGCTGGTCCTTTGTTTTTCATTCCCTGCTGGCTCAAACGCACGCCCATAGCGGTAAACTTGAGGAACGCCCATCAACATACACATGAGGGGGAAGCGTCACAACACCACGCTTCAGTCGTGCCGCAAAAGTGGATCTGTACTGTTGGTTTTGCTGCGTTCATTTGATCAGGTGGAAAGCATTAATTGCTAATGGGGGTGTTTTCAGAGCACCCCTGTTTCACAGGTCACAGTCTGTCTTCAGAACACCCCCTTGTTTCTACTTCTTTTGGATTAGCCCAACCCACTGGAGAAGAGAGACAGATTGAAGAAGGCTAGTTTGCTGTATATTATTTATTTAATTGGGAGAGCGTTTTTTTTCTGCTCTTGATCTGGCTTGTTTAATAAATATTCCTTTTTTATTAAAGTGGACGTGCCTTTTGTGTTTAAGAGTAAAAGCGTTAAGTTAATAGTCTATTCGTGTCTCAGCCGCGAAGCTGAGCTGATCCTGTGTCCACAGAGTGGCTGAAATGATAGTGTCTGTCAGTTAGTATAATACATATGACAAAAACAATTGTCTAAATTATGTTGCATATTCCTCAAAAGTTCTTGTGATGATAACACTAGTTGACAACATAGTACTATATTTTCGGAAATCATAGGCTATGATGGTGCACGTGATGCAGCGCTGTCAAGGCCGAAAGACTCGTGTGTCAGACTCATTTCAGTGCAAAATAATCAGCTCAAAAACAAATTAATATACTGCAAATAGCCTACTAGTTTTTTATGTTTATTTATAATTCATTTAGGCAGACAACAAGGCTACCAAGTACTGCGCACAGTGTGCAGCTAATTAATTTAATTAATCAGGACTTCAGTCGACCAAGATTTTCTTTGGTTGATTACAGCCCTAGTCATTTATTCCTGTGATCAATGCTGAATTTTCAGCATCATACTCCACGCTGCAAAAAAAAAACTGATGTTCTTCCTCAGTAGTTTTGTCTTGTTTTCCTGTTCAATCGTCTAAACATTCTTAAATCAAAAGACATTTACTTGAGAAGCAAAATCAAATTTTCTGGGGAGAAAAAATATAAAAATTAAGTAAGTTTATGCTTAAAACAAGACAAAATATCTGCCAATAATGTCAGAAAAATCTACTTAACTCGAAGGAAAAACAAGATTATTTTTCTGACCCCATGGCAGGTATTTTTTCTCACTTCATTCGCTTCATTGAAATATTTTTCAGAGAGCAAGACTTAAAATCTTAAGTGATTTTGCATCTCAAGTAAATGTATCTTGATTTAAGAATGTTTAGCTATTTGTACAGGAAAACAAGACAAAACTACTGAGGAAGAATTTTTTTTTTCAGTGTCATATCATCCTTTAGAAATCATTCTAATTTGCAGAGCAGTTATTTTGCATTTTCTTTGATTTTCAATTATTAATTATGGTTTTTATTATTATCAATGTTAAAGAACAGTTTTTGCTGCACAATATTTTGGTGCTCCAAAAATGTAATGGATCCATCAAATCATGCGGTTTGTTGTGGGGAGATGTGTTTGTCTAACTAGCTCTTTTGAATTTTGTGTTTAAATGAGTGACCGTTTGTTAGTGTGTGTCCATCTGTTTGTTTGAGTCGAGCACTAATAGCAGTTGTAGTTGGTGTGGAGGACAAAAGTAAATTATTTCATTCAATACTGACCAAAAAAGTTACATCTAATAATTTTCCCCAATATATGGTGGTGCAGGAAGTTCAGGGGACCATGATGGTGCAGGAAGTTCAGGGGACCATGATGATGCAGGAGGTCCAGGAAGTTCAGGGGACCATGATGGTGTAGGAAGTTCAGGGGACCATGGTGGTGCAGGAAGTCCAGGGGACCATGATGGTGCAAGAAGTTCAGGGGACCATGATGGTGTAGAAAGTTCAGGGGACCATGGTGGTGCAGGAAGTCCAGGGGACCATGATGGTGCAGAAGGTGCAAGAAGTTTAGGGGATCATGATGGTGCAGAAGGTGCAAGAAGGTCAGAGGACCATGATGGTGCAGGAAGTTCAGGGGACCATGATGGTGCAGGAAGTTCAGGGGACCATGATGGTGCAGAAGGTACAAGAAGTTCAGAGGACCATGATGGTGCAGGAAGTTCAGGGGACCATGATGGTGCAGAAGGTACAAGAAGTTCAGAGGACCATGATGGTGCAGGAAGTTCAGGGGACCATGATGGTGCAGAAGGTACAAGAAGTTCAGAGGACCATGATGGTGCAGGAAGTTCAGGGGACCATGATGGTGCAAGAAGTTCAGGGGACCATGATGGTGCAAGAAGTTCAGGGGACCATGATGGTGCAAAAAGTTCAGGGGACCATATGGCGCAGAAGGTGCAAGAAGTTCAGGGGACCATGATGGTGCAGAAAGTGCAGGAAGTTCAGAGGACCATGATGGTGCAGGAAGTTCAGAGCACCATGATGGTGCAGAAGGGGCAGGAAGTTCAGAGGACCATGATGGTGCAGAAGGTGCAGGAAGTTCAGGGGACCATGATGGTGCAGAAGGTGCAGGAAGTTCAGAGGACCATGATGGTGCAGAAGGGGCAGGAAGTTCAGAGGACCATGATGGTGCAGGAAGTTCAGAGCACCATGATGGTGCAGAAGGGGCAGGAAGTTCAGGGGACCATGATGGTGCAGAGGGTGCAAGAAGTTCAGAGGACCATGATGGTGCAGAAGGGGCAGGAAGTTCAGAGGACCATGATGGTGCAGGAAGTTCAGGGGACCATGATGATGCAGGAGGTCCAGGAAGTTCAGGGGACCATGATGGTGTAGGAAGTTCAGGGGACCATGGTGGTGCAGGAAGTCCAGGGGACCATGATGGTGCAAGAAGTTCAGGGGACCATGATGGTGTAGAAAGTTCAGGGGACCATGGTGGTGCAGGAAGTCCAGGGGACCATGATGGTGCAGAAGGTGCAAGAAGTTTAGGGGATCATGATGGTGCAGAAGGTGCAAGAAGGTCAGAGGACCATGATGGTGCAGGAAGTTCAGGGGACCATGATGGTGCAGAAGGTACAAGAAGTTCAGAGGACCATGATGGTGCAGGAAGTTCAGGGGACCATGATGGTGCAGAAGGTACAAGAAGTTCAGAGGACCATGATGGTGCAGGAAGTTCAGGGGACCATGATGGTGCAGAAGGTACAAGAAGTTCAGAGGACCATGATGGTGCAGGAAGTTCAGGGGACCATGATGGTGCAAGAAGTTCAGGGGACCATGATGGTGCAAGAAGTTCAGGGGACCATGATGGTGCAAAAAGTTCAGGGGACCATATGGCGCAGAAGGTGCAAGAAGTTCAGGGGACCATGATGGTGCAGAAAGTGCAGGAAGTTCAGAGGACCATGATGGTGCAGGAAGTTCAGAGCACCATGATGGTGCAGAAGGGGCAGGAAGTTCAGAGGACCATGATGGTGCAGAAGGTGCAGGAAGTTCAGGGGACCATGATGGTGCAGAAGGTGCAGGAAGTTCAGAGGACCATGATGGTGCAGAAGGGGCAGGAAGTTCAGAGCACCATGATGGTGCAGAAGGGGCAGGAAGTTCAGGGGACCATGATGGTGCAGAGGGTGCAAGAAGTTCAGAGGACCATGATGGTGCAGAAGGGGCAGGAAGTTCAGAGGACCATGATGGTGCAGAAGGGGCAGGAAGTTCAGGGGACCATGATGGTGCAGAAGGTGCAGAGGACCATGATGGTGCAGAAGGGGCAGGAAGTTCAGAGGACCATGATGGTGCAGAAGGGGCAGAAGGTGCAGGAAGTTCAGAGGACCATGATGGTGCAGAAGGTGCAGGAAGTTCAGAGGACCATGATGGTGCAGAAGGTGCAGGAAGTTCAGAGGACCATGATGGTGCAGAAGGTGCAGGAAGTTCAGGAAGCCATGGCAGTGCCGGCAGTTCAGGGGGCCAGAGAGCCACGGCCTCCATGGCCTTAGCCAGGTTCCTATTTCCAGTTTTAGAATAATAATATTACCCCTCTTGCCTATTATGACCAAATAATTGATTTACACACATTTAATAGCCCCATTAATTTCAAGCCAATACGTTTATTGGACAGTTATGTTGTTCAATCATTATATACCACCAGAAACAACACATTATATTCATATAAATAGTCTATGTGGAAATTGATTTGTTTAACTGCCGCAAAATACAGTATATCACAGATCACATCAGTTTATCTGTAATGTATCTGCTTGTTTTACACTCTGAGCACGAGGTGGTATCAGACTTGGTCTTGGACTATTACTTGACAAAACAAAGAATTCACCATCAGCGGTTTACAGGAAACATTACTCGACAAGGGAACAAGGCAAACATGAGGGCTTAAATACACAAAGAATAATGACTAAACAAGACACACCTGTGAACAATCAAGACAGTGAACCAATGACAACATGACACAAGAGACTAGGGAAGCACATGACATGATCACATGAGGGCACAATGGAATCACATGACAAACCAGGACACATGACATTGAACATAACAGAAAAGAACATGAAACAAAACAAAAAAAATACACCGTGACATATTGATGCCGTTCGAGATTTTGATTTTCTTTACAAACTTCTAATGAAAACCAAAGTGTGAGATCAAGTCAGTCTTTATTGATTAATTTAACAATTTTCATCCTCTTAAAGACTTGCAGGATCTTTTGAATCTCGACCCTGATGCCTCGGCCATGCATTATTTGTTTTCTGCAGAGAAGCACAAGTTAAATCAGTCTAAAAGGAATCTTTAAAGATCCCACTTTATTGAACATGATAATAATATAGTGGCTAATTGGCAATGCTTCTAGACCAGCACAAACCAGTGTGGTGTCTGTTTTTCTTAGCAGGGATGATCTGGTTATCATGCTATATACCAAATATCTGATCACTTATTTCCATACCATCAGTGTATCACAGTACTTGCTTGCTAGTGTTTTGTGCTAAGGCAGCACTTTGAGGGCTTTTTGAAATGAGTGTGCTTCATCTGCTGCCATTGCAAACTCTGTGCCAACAGTATTGAATTTGAATTAAGAATGAAATCTATATAGCCTTCACTCCAAAAAAAAAAAAAAAAAAATACAGACAAATACACCAAGTGAGAGGGCCGCCAGACAATTTGATTATCGTAACTCATTTCCTCTAATGGCACAATAAAAACGAAAAAGCATTTCTGAGGGGAAATGGCGAGAGTTCAGAAATTCCCTGCTGGACACACAGAATCACTTCATCTTTCACAAACGTGCATCAGGATAACCATAATTCCTGCACAATACTTTAACTGCAGGTTTTGTTAGTACTATAAAATTATAATTAATATGGAATCTCCTTCAAGTGTGGCAAGAAGCTTCAGCATCTTTGTCATTTTATTTTCCTGATATTTTACTCACCCCCATCTCATCCAAGATGTCTTTCTTTCTTCTTTTTGAGGAAAACATTCCAGGATTTTTCTCCCCATCATAACCTTCAATGGCAACCAAAATGTTGAAGATCCAAATCAAAGCAGTTTCAAATGGTAAATGGGCTGAATTTATATAGTGCCTTCAACAGACCCATGACCATCCAAAGCGCTTTACATCTTGCCTCACATTCACCCATTCATACACTGACGGCGGTGTCAGCCATGCAAGGCGCCATCCAGCTCGTCTGGAGCAGCTGGGGTTAGGTGTCGTGCTTATGGACACTTGGTCAGGTGGAACCGGAGATTGAACCACCAACCTTCCGGTTTGTAGACAACCTACATGAACCACTGAGCCACTGCCGCCCCTAGTAAAGGAAGGGCTTCAGAGGCTCTGCACGATCCCAGACGAGGAATAGGGTCTTATCTGGCCAAACCATTGGTCATTTTCAACGAAAAAAAAAAGAATATACTTTTTTTTAACCAAAATTGCTCATCTTGCGCTGCTCTGTGCACAATCACGTTGTAAAGGTCACGCTAGACGTAGTGGGAAGTGACCTTCAACATTTGGTTGCCATTGAAGTCCATTATGTTGAGAAAAATCCTGGAATGTTTTCCTCAAAAAACATAATTTTCGACTGTAGAAAGAAAGACATGAACATCTTGGATGAGATGGGGGTGAGTAAAATATCAGGAAATGTTAATTTTGAAGTGAACTAATCCTTTAAGATTTAAAGAGAGAAAAATTGTTATTTTAAGAACTGTTCACTGAAAGGTTCTTTGTGAAACCAAAAAGATGGTTCTATGCAGGGGCGCCGCTAGCAATTTTGGGCCCTATGAAAGAATATGAGGTTGGGCCGCACCAAACATACAAGCCAACCTAGCTATCCAAAATCTTTGTCTGCAATTTAATAATACTGACTGTAGTAAAACTTTGATGTGGTGTAGGAAGGAAGAAGACGGGGTCGACCTTGACTGAGACTGCACTTTATTGATCTTTACGATCCTCAATACTTGTACAATGCAGCTTATAAGCAGTCTCTCCAGCCAATTACTGCAATCAGACACAGGTGTTATTAATTTGCACTTGACCTACTTACCAACCGCTCGGCCCTGCTCTCTCTCTCCCGCTACAGACCTCGCAAAACCACGCCCCCTCCGCCACATTGACCTATTAAACTCCGCTCGCTCAACTAGTGTTAATTGAAATATCTGAAATAAAAAAAAAACTGATTTGAAGCTTTAGCTTAACCTGATATGGCCTACTAACTAAAACAGAAATACATAAAAACTGTATAGATGTTTTTAAAAAACAAACAAAAAAGTGAATTGAGCTCTATTTCATGTATTTTTAATGTCAAAAACAAAATGATGTCAAAATGTCAGTTCAAGTGACAGTCGGTTATGTAATGCTTAAATGCTTAAAGGTCCCGTTCTTCGTGATCCCATTGTTCAAACTTTAGTTAGTGTGTAATGTTGCTGTTAGAGCATAAATAATACCTGTAAAATTATAAAGCTCAAAGTTCAATGCCAAGCCAGATATTTTATTTAACAGAAGTTCCCTTTCAAAGCCTACAGCGAACGGCCGGCTTGGACTACATCCTGGTACTTCCTTCATAAATGACGTCAGTAGAACAGTAGAACAGACTAACCTCCGCCCACAAGAATACGTGAAAAAAGGGGGCGTGGTCTTGTTGCTGTCCCACGTGGAGAAGAGGACGTGTCGCGTGGAGAAAAGGAATTGTTGTGTTTGAGTGTGTTTGTCGCCATGTCGTCGAGACGCTGTTATTTTCATCCCGGAGTCAAATCACCTTTGTTTGGCTTTCCCAGGGACGTTGTAGAGATCATTGAGCGCATAGCCGCATACATCTCCCGTTAAGAGGCGTGACCTTTCCGTACAACTTGCGCTAAGCTGCTGTCCAATCACAACACAGGAACCGCTGGCACAATCAGAACTCGTTACGCATTTCTGAAGGAGGGACTTCATAGAACAAGGAACTCGTCAGCCCGTTTTTAGGACAGTGAAAACAGCGGTATACAGATGAGTAAATTGTGTGAAAAATACTGTGTTTTTTTACACGCGAAACATGAACACATGTTATATTGCACACTGTTAACACAATCAAAGCTTCAAAAACACACGAAGAACGGGACCTTTAATGGATTACAATTTAAATGAACTCATTCGATTTTAGGAGACTAAAACTACTGTAGATTTAGTCAACTAAAATCTTATGATATTTAGTCGACTGTAACGTTGTCCACTGAAGAGGCAAGTTGAGAACCCAAGTGCAGTTTATTATTACTTAAGACTTGACTTACACTCACCGACACAGCGGGTTACACATTCAATAACAGACAAAGACACATGGCAAACATGAGGGCTTAAATACACACAGACTAATGACAAGACAAGTGACACCTGTGAACAGTGATTAAACAATGAACCAATGACAGGACAAGATCACATGAGGGCATGGGAGTCACATGACAAGACCAGGAAACGAGACAGTGAACATGACACACTCAAACATAACAGTGAACATGATAAACTAAAAACATGAACAATGAACATGAACCGTCACCAACCCTGTGACATCGACTAAAACTAAAAACAATTCAGGTGACTAAAATATGACTAAAACTAAATGGCATTTTAGTCAAAAGTCTATGACTAAATTCAGACGTACTGGTACTTAGGTAGAAACCTATACATAGAACCCTTACAAAAATACTTATTTTAAAGAAAAACGTCAGACGGACTTAGAGGCTTTTGCATCTGAAGTCTTCCTATATATATATATATCATATATCATATATCATACATACATACATACATACATACATACATACATACATACATACATACATACATACATACATACATACATACATACATACATACATACATACAGCTTGCCACAAAGAACCGGCAAAAGTAATGATTATGAATGTGTCAAAAATAGTAAGGAGACATTTTGATTATTTATTAATAAACTAGTGTTTTCTGTGTCAGTGTCAGCTGCAAAGATGAAGTTGACGACTCGCCATCTCCGAAGTGCCAAGAGAGAAATGCACATTTCATACAGCTTACATAATCAGAGAGTAGCCAATTTATTTTCGTTTTGAATTGTTTAATTCAAAAGTATAAATTTCTATAGAGAAATATGTCATGTCTGTGGGGCAAGTAGTAGAGTTTTGGTTCACTTTTGAGATGCGCTCTAGTTCTGCAATGCAGTTGATCGCGCCGACGCCTCCATGTCATGATTATTGTCTGCTATATTTATTATTTATTAAAACCAGGCAGTTGGCTGATGAAACATTGATTAAAATGAAATTCACTTTAAAGAAAGGCTTTCTACAAAACAACTTAATGAAGTGGTCAAACTCATGTCTGGCACACTCCATGTCTCCTGGCATATTGCGCATCTTATGATGTGTCCTATCTCATGCTGTTCACTTTTCATAATCAACGTAGATGACATAAAAAATTACATTATAATATTCAAACATAAATAAGAAACTAAATACTTTTTCTTAATGGCTACAACAAGTATAGCAGCCTACAATACAGAGAAATTTCATGTAGGAGTGGGATTTGAGTGAACGCGGTTTTACCAGAGCGTTTTGCCGGAAATTCAGAAATAAGCCATAATTGTTTTATTTGTAACTCTTTGGTAGATTATACATTTATATTACATTACTACTAGTACTGTTACTTCTAATAAAACCGAACTCTGGGGGCCCCAAAAGTGTGTGGGCACTTAGAATAGTCCTAACTTTCCCCCCCTTAGCGGCTTAGGCCCCTTTTGGAACCTTTATTTTTAAGAGCATATATTTGTACAAAGTAATTTCACCTAAAATGCAGTCATTATTTGAACTGTGTATGTCATTTCTGTTCTTCGCCCCAATCAGAACCCGCAGGATTGCAGTAAAGCTCGTAAGCTGGTCTGCAACATCAATAAGGGCTGTGGATACGGCTGTCAGCTCCATCACGTGGTTTACTGCTTTATGATCGCTTACGGCACGCAGAGAGTTCTGATCCTCGAGTCCCACAACTGGCGCTACGCTCCCAAAGGATGGGAGACGGTCTTCCGACCCGTCAGCGACACCTGTACGGATCGATCCGGAGCCACGACTGGACACTGGTCAGGTGAGTGCTGTAAATCATCTGATCTCTAAAGGGTCATGAAACCCCCTGTTTCAGCAGCCGTCAGTTCTCACCACAGTTTTGAAAAATGTAATTAAAGTGGGCGTGGTTTAGCTGCGGAGTGAAGGCGGTTGAAGGGAAGACTTCGAAGAGTTTGTTTCGAAGACTCGGGATCTACTGAAGAGAACTTATGCGACGCAAAAACTCTTACAAAGCAAAAATAATCACTCGTTTTTTATCCATTAATGCATCGCTCACTTACTGAATGCGATCTCACTCTTTGAAGCACCTGTCAATCAATGCATGCTGCTGTGTTAAGCGAGGCATCTTCTCATAGGATAAGGACATGTCATGCAGCCTCTTCTCATAGGATAAGGACTCATGAATAATTATGAGATACCGATGAGTCATCGAGAAGACGTTGATACAAAGAGGAATTTAAACCCGGAAGTTGAATATAGCACGCAAATGTTTGAAATCAACCAGTTTTCTCAAACAATCAAAACGAATGGATGGTGACATTGACTATGATGCTCAACACTCATATCTCTCAGAATCTCAGAATATTTGGTGACCCTTTAAAGTCGACAATAATCGGAAGTTAAGCTTTTCTTCCCTATTGTGCCCAAGTGAAAAGGCTTCGGGAACAAGAACAAATGTAGATTTTGTCCGTGGGAAATTGATTGGATGGTTGTGGTTTGCTATTGGTGGATCTCGTGAGTGACAGGTTGCTCCGCCTTCATCATGTACAGATAAATCATTTGATGATCGCAGCTGAATTTTCATCATCATTACTCCAGTCTTCAGTGTCACATGATCCTTCAGAAATCATTATAATATGATGATTTGATGCTCAAGAAACATTTCTGATTGTTATCAATGTTGAAAACAGTTGAGCTGCTTCAGATTTTTGTGGAAACACTTTTTTTTTTCAAGATTCTTTAATGAACAGAACGTTAAAAACAGCATTTATATGAAATAGAATCTTTTGTAACATTATACATGTTATAACGTTACTCGTTTTCTCGGCGGCTGCTATAAAGTGTAAAAAAAGTAAAGCGTTTCTGCAGAACAAAACCGGAAACCGAGGGTAGCGCAGATGTGATGTCATCGACATGCGACTCCCTCACACGTACCGGTTCCTCGGTTAAAATAGCTCACGATTTACAAATAGTTGGAAGCATTTGGGATATTGTAAGTACTCAACTGAACAAAACATATAACACTGGCCTAGTGGTTTTTGGTATTTTACTGCAAAAATGTTACATAGTGCACCTTTAATTCACTACATTATCCACATAAAATGAATTATCACATGATTGCTGAATATATAAAGCATATTTCTTGAATTTAGCATGTGATATCAGATTTTGCACATTTGTTTTTTGCAGTAACCTCTTATCTCATAGAGTAACATTCAAAAGTTTGGGGTGGGTATGTTTCTTTTTCATTCATTTTTATTCATTAAGGATGCATTAAATCGATCAAAAGTGCACTCTAAAAAATGCTGGGTTAAAAGTAACCCAAGTTGGGTTGAAAATGGACTAACCCAGCAATTGGGTTGTGTTAACCCAGCGGTTGGGTTAAATGTTTGCTTAAAACAACCCAATCGCTGGGTTAAAACAACCCAATCACTGGGTTAGTCCATTTTCAACCCAACTTGGGTTATTTTTAACCCAACTTTTTGTTTTTTTGTTTTTTTAGTGTGACAGTAAAAAGATTTCTATTAAAAATAAATGCTGTTTGTTCTCCTGAAAACCATGTATCACTGTTTCTAGCAGCACAACTGTTTCCAACATTGATAATAATCATAAATGCCTCTTGAGGAGCAAATCGGCATTTCTGAAGGGTCATGTGACACTGAAGACTGGAGTAATGATGCTGAAAATTCAGCTTTTATCACAGGAATATATTACATTTCACAATATGTTCACATAGAAAACACTTATTTTAAACCGTAATAATATTTCACAATTTTACTGCTTTTACTGTATTTTTAATTAAATAAATGCAGCCTTGGTGAGCAGAATGGTCTCTAAATGCATCGCCGTATGCAGGTGTCCCTAATTAACATTCTTTTTTCCATATTTAACAAGAATCTTTGCAGCAACATTTTCTACTGTAAAACTCCTTCACCATGTGTGAACTACAGTCCACTTGACTTCTCTAAAGCTCCTAATGCTTAATAGACAAAGTGTGAGGCTCTAGGACAAGACAGATATTTAAGTGTAACGAGGACATGTGAAAATATCCTCTCTTCTTTGTGCCCTAATTATTACAACCGAGGATCTGTTGAGGGAATAGATTATCTGAGGATTCTTGTCAAAACCCATTCCAGCCGCGAGGAAAAAAGGCAGAAAAAGAGCTGCTAGCGCTCTTACAGGAGCCCGGGAATGGCTCGGGAGGTTTTTTTTCTTAAATATTTCATGCTTTACCTAATTAAAAATTTCAAGCACGCTCCGATCACGTGCATTTGCTCATAGAAGGGCCGTAAAACAGCCGGTGGGCCGCTGTTGTTGTGGTGTAATTGTTAAGGAGAGTTTTAATGAGCTAGTTGTCAGTTGGTTTGTGGTTGGGAACGTCAAAGCCGTGTTCAGCTGGTCATAATTAGCAGACCCGCTGTAACTTGTTTTTTTGACAAACTATTAAAACAAAGCCATGTTTCTCTCCAACACGTTCTGCTTCGGTTCAATTGCGGTTTGTGTGTTTCTAAACTCAGTTCGAGTTCTTGTAGGCTAATCATAATGCTTTCATTCCTCTAATAACGGTCTGACGGTGAGGCATGTGAGAGAATGAAATGAGCACGGTGTAATCATTAACTCACACTCATCTCTTTTTAAACTTTATTTCTTCTGTGGAACACAAATAGAATAGCATGATGTCGTCATACTCAGATTCTAGTCAGAATATGAGTCTGATACTGCTCCATTGGGCTTTGATTATGGGGCGAAAATGCCTCTGCACTCAGTTGGATAGACCTACAACCAATCAGAGCAACGCATAGTTGTCAACAGAACTCAACACACACGCTGGAAGAAGTAGAAGAAGAAGATGAGTGTAAACGATCTTTGTCGGTGTTGTAAAAATAATTTAAGGAAACACGGAGTACTTACCAACACGATCATCGTTTTTGAGAGAAATAGTAAAGGTGAACGCATATCGAATAAGTTCTGCGTTCTCTGACAAATCAATCAAAAATCACAGCCAATCAGAATGGCGTGTGGGCGGGCTCTCGCGGCAAGTGTAGCACCAGAGATTAATCCTGACGGAATAATTACATAATCAAATTCACACATATCACACCATTTAAACATTACTCAAATACATATTGAGTTACTAAAACAATCTTTGTCATAGAATATACTCGTTCACAGTTTGAACGTTCTTGTTTCCATTTGTTTAATATTTCAAGATCTGAGGTGAATTATCCTGTTGCTTTTAGTACGACTACGTTACAAAGCTGAGCATCAAGTGATATTCAAAGTCCCATGACACGCTTTGAACATTAAATAAAGCACATAAACATTACCTGAGATTATCATTGCCATGTTTTGTGTTGTTGTTCCAGCCGCAACGTCGCAGAAATAGAAACCGTTTCTAAAATAGAATCATCGCGTGTCGCGGCTGGTTAGGACAAAAACGCAAGGTAATGTGGAAAAGACGCCTTTAACCGTGTGTCGCGTCATGTGTAGTTAGGACATGGTGTAAGCCATTTGTTAAATTTATTTGAAGACCATAATTTTTAACCCTCCAAAGTTTCCAAAAATGTGGATATTTCTGATGCTTGTACGATCACGGCAGCCGCGGGACCTGGGGGTAAGAACAGCGAGGTGAGAGAACGGAGCGGGGAGCATGAGGAGCGACAGAGACGAGAGAGTGGAGAGAGGAGAAAAGAAAAAAAAATATTCTGGTCCGGTTCCCAGACACACTGCCGCTCGGTCCTCAGCCAGCCGAGAGGCTCTTTTTCGCGGTGCCATGCGGTGGTACTGGACGCCCGGTGGACGGCTCGAGACTCCTCCGCCCCCTGGCGGCCGGCGGTGGCTCCTCCTTCTGAGGGCGGGCCGGAAGCGAGTCCCCGTCCCGCGCTCCCTGCTCCTCCCCAACCTGGCGGACGGCAGCAGGCTTCGGCTCCTCCCCAATATGGCGGACGGCAGCAGGCTTCGGCTCCGGGCAAGCGCTGGGGACTCCTTCGCCCCCTCGCGGACGGCAGCCACCCCACCTTGACCCAGGTGCACGGCAGCGAGCTCTCCGTCCCACCGACCTTCATCCGCTCCAGCACCACCGCTTCGGGCAGCCGCTCGCAGACTTCTCTTCTCCGCGCTGCCCGAACTCCGCGGCACCGCGATCCCCCTCAGCTGCGAGGGCTCTTCGACAGCGCGTCCCTCCTTCCTCCCGGGCTTCGGCACCACTGTAGTAAAGCTTGTTTGTACGGGAAGAAGGAGGCGGGAACCGGCGAACATTCAAAACGTTTAATCAAACAAACATAAAATAATAATGGCGGCGGCAGCCCCTCGCGGTCGACTGCCGCCTACACAAAAACACAAAATGAAAATAAAAATCTGCAGCCCCTCACGGACGACTGCAGCAACACATAACAAAACGTAAATCAAACACAACACAAAATCCAGGCCTGGTCCTCTCTCGTCCCTCACTGTCGTCGCTCCTCCTTTATACTCCCTCACTCCTCCGCGAGGGCCGAGATCGCTGCGGCTCGCAGCTGGCGCTCATCCTCTCTGATGAGCGCCGCCTCGTCCCGCCGTCACGGTCCCTTGACCTCGCTGCTCGCCACACAGAGTACTTGCATTAAATGCATAGTTAAATGCGTAAATATCAGTTGTCACTCTATATCTCCCAATAATAATAATAAGTCGATAGTAAGTTGATACTTAAATACTTTTTACAATCAGAGCTCTGTAGTTTTTATTGTGGGGGGTGGGCGATGGGGGGCAAAACATATAATGCAATATAATACAATGATGATTGAGAGATGAACAAATAAACCTGATGGATCATATTTGATACTCACTTGTTAACATGATTTTTTTTAAGTTACTTCAGTCCAGTAAGTGTAATTACTAATTACACGAGAAAAGAAAGAAAAAAAAAACTTTTTTTTTTCTATTTACGCATTTTTTAAATATCTACACATTGGAATTTGTTAAATTTCATCAAATTGAATTGAATAATCCTGACATATTATTCATATTATGAATGTTAAAGGTTCAGTGTGTAATATTTATGAGGATCTATTGACATTATGGCTGCATGATTTGGGGAAAATATCTAATTGCGATTATTCTGGTTATTCATGCGCGCGCGCCGCACTCACCGGGAAATTAACAGAGGGTGTTTTCGTCCCGCTGTGGCCGGACAAACCGCCATTCTCTAGCATTTCTCAGCCCCCTCTCTAGTTCAGGCGGCTGGAAATATTACTATTGCAGTAACGAGCCTGTCTTTTATGCACGCACGACTGCCAACAAGCACGAGGACGTACTGCTGTATGCTCGCGCTAACTGAACGCTATTGTGTCCCTCCCGGTAGCACAGTGGCAAAATCAGCGGCTGAAACGCCGGAGACCCGAGTTCGAGCCCAGCTCTCGCGGAAGATAAAAATGTTTTACTGTCCGCTTCCCCGGGCTCGCGGCCAGCTTTTCTTACATACAGAAAGCTAACTCGCACCACGTGGTGCTCGAGTATTTTTGGACGTCTATACATAAGGAGAGAAAAGACGGTTAAGTCCCGCTGCGGCCGGACCACCGTTAAAACTCTGTTTTTCCTGTCAGTCCCCACTCCTGTGGCTACTGCAGATGTTTTCCACGCAGCCTACGAGCCGGCGAACTCGCCCTCTCGCCTGTTTCCAACTGTAGCCCCTCCAAAGTCCTCCTAGCAGAGGGGGGAAGCGACGGTTAAGTCCCGCCGTGGTCGGACCACAGTCAAAACTCTTCTTCCTGTCAGCCCCCACTCCTGTGGCTGCTGCAGATGGCTCTCACGCAGCAAACGAGCCGGCAAAACTGCCCTCTCGCCTGTCTACAACCGCCGTTTTTATGACGAACCAGAGAAATCACGAAGTTGCCTTTTTTCTGGTTGCACGGCTCACGCCGTATGTGTTTTCAAATGCAGTAAACGTGCCCACTTTTGTGTTCACCCCTGCACCCAAGCACCACAAATCCCGTGTCTCTCACTCACATAAAGCGGCCACCGGCCGCTCGAGTGCTAGAGTTAGGTCACGTGTCCGCTTAGTTGCGCCCACGCCTAATCACCACACGCGCTGTCACACAGCCACTCTTAACCGGTCATGTTCCACGCGTAAGAGTTGTGCCCGCTCAAACGCGCTCACACATTTTCGCGAACATTCTGCCCCCGGCGCCATGCGCCGCGCCACACACCATTTGTTCTCCGCCCAAGGTGGCCGGAACGACGAGTGTAAGGCCACACACAAGCCACTCCCTGCTCGAAGCGGCAGAGATACAGTGTGTAGGGCGGCCAGCCATCGCGAGCGATCGGCTGGCCCACAGCACAGAGAGCGCGCGCACTGCGCCCGCCCCTCCTATACAGGCCGTCGAACCCGCAAAGCGCGGCGTTTCGAGCCCGGAGGCCGTTCTATCCCGTGTGGCACACGCGAGAGCGTGGGAAGCCATTCCAGGTGTATCAGAATGGGTGCTGAAAACAGTGAAGCACGGCTACACTCTGCAGTTCGCTCGCCGCCCTCCGCGCTTCTGTGCGCGTACGGAGACGAGAGTGAGCGAGGAAGTAGCACATCTACTTCGAGCGGAGATAGCCACACTGCTGTGCGAAGGGGCTATAGAACCGGTTCCCCATTCTATGAGCGAGTCAGGCTTTTACAGCCGGTATTTTCTCGTGCCAAAAAGGGTTGGGTCGCTCAGACCGATTCTGGATCTGAGGCGTCTGAACAAAGCTCTTATGAGAAGATCGTTCAAGATGCTCACGACCAAGCAGATCCTCGCGCATATTCGCCCGAGAGACTGGCTAATCTCCCTAGATTTGAAAGACGCATATTTTCAAATCAAGATAACGCCGCGTCACAGGCCATTCTTACGATTCGCCTTCGACGGCCAGGCTTATCAGTACACCGTCCTTCCGTTCGGCCTGTCACTAGCACCCCGTACATTTACGAAGTGCATGGACGCGGCCCTCGCTCCCCTGAGAAGTCGAGGGATGCGAGTGTTGAACTATCTGGACGATTGGCTCATCCTGGCGCAGTCAGAGGCCGAGCTCCTCGCCCACAGGGCAATGCTGCTCAGCCATCTGGACAGCCTGGGGCTCACGGTCAATTGGACCAAGAGCTCATTAGTGCCCACGCAATCGACCTCATTTCTGGGTTTGAATCTGGACACTGTGGCAATGTCAGCCCGCCTGTCACCCCAACGCGCGCGCCAAGTTCGGCGCATGGATGCGTACTTCCGGCCGGACAAAATCGCACCTCTCAAGCTCTTTCAGAGGATGCTGGGACGTATGGCCTCAGCTGCAGCTGTGCTCCAGCTGGGCTTAATGCGCATGCGCCCGCCGCAATGCTGGTTAAACGCCCGAGTGCCTCACAGAGCCTGGGCGTCCGGAGGCTTCAGGATCAGAGTGACTCAGGGCTGCGTTTCAGCCCTAGAGCCCTGGTTAGTAGCCGACTGGTACCAGCGGGGAGTGACGATGGGAGCCATCTCACACCGCAAGGTCATCTCGACGGACGCCTCCACCACGGGTTGGGGCGCCGTTTTCGAGGGCAGATCGGCCTCGGGCCTCTGGTCGAGCGGGGAAAAGCTCCTACACATAAACTGTTTGGAGATGATAGCGGTAGAGAACGCGCTCAAGCAGTTTCTCCCGCTTATACGAGGACACCACGTGTTGGTCTGGTCGGACAATACCACAGTGGTGCCCTATGTGAACCGGCAGGGCGGTGTCAGGTCCAGGTGTCTGGGCAATCTGACAGAACGCCTGCTCGTGTGGGCACACAGCTCGCTGCGCTCGCTGAGAGCTGCGCACGTACCGGGCCACCTCAATGTGGGCCCGGACAAGCTGTCCAGGGGCCTCATTCTCCCAGGAGAATGGTCCCTGCACCCTCAGACAGTCCAGCTGGTATGGCGCCTATTCGGCAGAGCGGAGCTCGACCTCTTTGCAACAAAAGAGAACGCCCGCTGCCCGAGGTTTCTGTCCAAAAGCGAGGATGCGCTGTCCCAACCTTGGCCCAGCCTCCCGCTGTATGCTTTCCCGCCGATTTCCCTATTGCCCCAGGTCATAGCGAAAATCAGGGAGACGCGCCGCCTGGTGCTCCTTATAGCGCCGCGCTGGGAGAACCAGATTTGGTACCCAGAGCTGGTGAAGCTGTCGCACTCACCCCCCTGGCCAGTTCCGCTGAGAGCAGACCTCCTCTCTCAAGCAGGAGGGTCAGTTTGGCATCCCCATCCAGAGCGATGGTCTCTGCATGTATGGGTGACCAACGGATACCCGTTGACCTGCCCGAAGGGGTTATGAACACGATTTCACACTCTAGAGCCCCCTCGACGAGGCGGTTATATAGTTCTAAGTGGCCGGTGTTCACTGAGTGGTGTGTTTCCAAGGGATTGGACCCACAGCAATGTGGGGTCCAGCGGGTGCTCTCCTTCCTCCAAGAGCTTTTGGAACTGGGCAGGTCCCCTTCCACGCTCAAAGTGTATGTGGCGGCTATAGCAGCGTTCGCTCAGACGACGCTAGGTAGCACGCTAGGAAGGAACGAGCTCATCATCCGTTTCCTCAGAGGAGCCAGACGGATGAATCCCCCGCGGCCCCCATCGGTTCCTATATGGGATCTGGCCTTGGTCCTAGAGGCCCTGAAGGCCCATCCTTTTGAACCGCTCGAGACTGTGGAACCAGGGTTCCTTTCGCTAAAAACCGCGTTCCTGATAGCTCTGGCTTCAGTGAAACGCGTGGGGGATCTACACACGCTCTCAGTGAGCCCGACGTGTATGGAGTTCGGTCCTAATGACTCTAAGGTCATTCTCAGACCGAGGCATGGTTATGTCCCCAAAGCGATCGGCACTCCCTTCAGGGCGCAGATTATCTCCCTCTCGGCTCTGCCAGCATCCGATGAGGGGGACGGTGGCAATTTCCTCTGCCCTGTCAGGGCATTGAGGGTTTATGTCACACGCTCCGCCGCCTTCAGGCGTTCTGAGCAGCTATTTGTTTCGTTTGGTGGGCGCACTAAAGGTCTCGCCTCCTCGAAACAGACCCTTTCCAGGTGGATAGTGGACGCGATTGCAACTGCATACGCTTCCAAACACCTGCAGTGCCCGCTAGGTGTCAGAGCACACTCCACCAGAGGCATGGCCTCTTCGTGGGCTTGGGCCAGAGGGATTTCCATCCACGATATCTGTATGGCGGCAGGCTGGGCCTCCCCGTCTACGTTCGTGAGATTTTACAATCTGGAAGTTCCTGCCTTACAGGCGAAAGTGTTACCAGTTCAATAGGGCTGTTGGTCCTGCCCAGTGATTCTGCGCAGACATAGCTCACATACTGGTAGTAAGTTCGGTACTAGGCTCATGTGAATTTGAAGGAGACCGGCGGTGCCGTTTCCTCATTTACGAGACGAGCTGTTGTGAGTTTGAAGGTGACCGGCGGTGCCGTTACCTCACTCATATAATAAAATATTGTGAATTTGAAGGCGACCGGCGTTGCCGTTCCCTCATTCATGAGACAAGGTGTGGTGAATTTGAAGGAGACCGGCAGGTGCCGTTCCCTCATTCATGGGACAGGGTGTTGTAACCACCCGTTGTAACCACCCGTCAGTTCGAATGAAGTGTCTGTAGATGTGGTGGCCCGTTTTCCTTACCGGCCACCCTGCCCGAGCAGTGTTATGGTCCCCGGTTCCCTGGGATACATATGCTGTACGCGAGGCGCGCACGGCGTTGACAATATGTTCCCGTAGCGTAAGGAACTTACGCAATACGAGAGAACCTCTCGTAAGAGAACGATACTCGGTTACTTAACGTAACCTCGGTTCTCTCTAGAAGAGGGAACGAGTATTGCGTTCCTTGCCGTGCGCCCCGCGGGCTTTTACGCTTCAGAACTACGAAAACCGAATATGCAGCCCGTGAGCCCTGCTTATATACACGTGGCCACGCCCCACCTGTAGGCAAATGAAGCCAGGTGGGCGCGAAGCGCCCTCATTGGTCGCCACGTCACGCGGGCTCACCGATAGGCTGCTGCAGTTGCCAGCAGAGCAGCCAATAGCACGCTGGAATAGCCTGCTATGGTCTGCCAGGCTGCCGCACTGCGTTGACAATGTTACAAAATTAAGGATAATTTTGGGTTTTTCAGAAATCTCGAAGAAAGAATACTTTCCCGTAGCGTAAGGAACTTACGCAATACTCGTTCCCTCTTCTAGAGAGAACCGAGGTTACGTTAAGTAACCGAGTATCGTTTTTTGGCTAATTGAATACCATTTATATAACTACAGTTTTACCACAAATACCATGGTTAAACTATGGTTAGAGAAGCAAAACCATGGTTAATTTGCGGTTACCATGGTTTTACTACAATAACCATGGTCTTTTGGTTTTATTTGTAGTAAAACCATGGTTTATTTTCGTAAGGGAAGTCAAGAAGTCAAGAAGAAGCACTCACTTCCTGATGGCTGAGCGTACTGCGCAGCCTCAGACTGAGGTTGACGACGTAGATGTGAGGTGAGCAACCTGTCTGACAGTTGTAAGTCTTCTAGTAGTTGTGCAAAGGGAAATCTGAATCACGTTGTTGAAATATTTTGACCTGTTGCTTTTGGCTCTCTATGGGCTTTTCCCCAGGCTTCTCCCTTGACTTTATCGGACTTTATGCCTCCATGTCCCCCTGATTGCCTCATAGACAGTAAAAGATTGCCGACGAGCTTCTCCTCGGGTCTATGCGGTAATGTGGTTATGACGCAATCGTTAGCCTATATTTTACAAAAACAGCTTCAACGGGGCGATAGTGTAAGATACAAGGTAATGAAGCCTTTTATACATTGTCATGTTTGTTTAGAAATAAACAATGGACGAATGCAGTTTTTAAACGCCTCAGATGTAAAGATATTCACAGTCAAAGTGAGGCCAAAATGAATGGGAGTCTATGGGATGCTAACAGCTTGGTTAGCAATGGCCGCCCCTATGGAAGGTACGCTTTCCGGGTGTAGGATTACCCCCTTGGAAATCCCTAATGTGAAGCTCGCGCTGTAGGCTGAATAAAACGAAGATAGAAACGCTTTGACTGATTAATAATAAACATACAAGATATGGTGTATTTGAGTTCTTCAAGCCTTCTCTGGTATTTTCATAATAATAAAGTATGCAGTGCTGATTGACATTCTGTGATAAGAAGCCACATCAGCTCGACTGACGATATAAAGTGAGTTAAAACCGGTTATTAAACGTATTTTGTTGGACAACAGGTTTATGAACGCTTCACATTACCAGCTTGTGAAGATGTTTGACGCGTGTTGCTTTTTCAAACGCACGTTATAAGCGACTCAAACTCGCAGCGCTTTCAGACGGAGCAGCGTTTACTGATCACAGAGCCGCTCTTCACTGACACGCTGGGCATTTATTTATTTTATAAAAATCGCAGCCTTTGCGCTTTCATAATCGCGATTGCGGTTCGATTTCGATTAATCGTGCAGCCCTAATTGACATGCAATATAATATACATAACTATGTTTTCAGTGGTGTATAAAGACCTTGCATAACGAACCGTTATGTTTTTATAACCTTAGAATGAGCCATTTCTATCTACACACACCGCGGGTCCCCTTACAGTGAAGCCGCCATTTTGCGCCGCCATTTCTCTACAGTAGCCTCTACAGAGCGCTAGCTACTCTCTGCTCTCTCAGACTACGACATATTTGTCCTGTGTCGGCCACCGTAGCTTCTCTGCGTGCTTCGGAAGGGAGGGGTGAGCGGTGGGTGATTGCAATTCACAACCTCACCACTAGATGCCGCTAAAATTCACACACTGCACCTTTAAATGAGAAAAAAAATAGGATAATTCAATTCAATTTGATGGAATTGTACTACTAATTGAAATGCATAAATCTTTTTTTTTTTAAATAGCTTTTTTAGTATACTAATCAGAACTCCATTGTTGTCTTGAGTTTTCTTCCAGGAACGAACACGTCACAATATTCCTCATTTAAATAAATAATACGCCAAATTAAGGGGCGGGGCCTGGTTGAGTTAGTTAGTAGTGTGTTGAAGCTGGTGGTAATGGTAAGGGGCGGGACATTTCCCAAACACGCTGAAAGCACTTGACCAATCACAACACACTGCTCAAGCCGAACAATCAGAGCACAGTGTGCTTTTCAGAAGAGCCAGGAACTAAACAGAGCGTTACTGACAGACTTGGAAGAGAGGACAACGTCAAATATGGGGAAAATAATGGGTTTTTTGAACATTCAAGCAGGAATGAACTATTGAACTATTCAAGTAGAGCCTGAAAACAAAATCAAGACTTTGTGAAAGAGCATAATAGGTCATCTTTAAAATATTGGTATGTATTTGTGATATTTGGAGCTATATTTTTGGAGCGTGACCGCATCCATCCCTTCACCCTTCAGCAGCATGTTCCATGCGAGGGTGAGTAAATGATTACTGTCCCTTTAAAGGTCCCGTTCTTCATGATCCCACTGTTCAAACTTTAGTTAGTGTGTAATGTTGCTGTTAGAGCATAAATAATAGCTGTAAAATTATAAAGCTCAAAGTTCAATGCCAAGCGAGATATTTTATTTAACAGAAGTTCCCTTTCAAAGCCTACAGCGAACGGCCGGCTTGGACTACATCCTGGTACTTCCTTCATAAATGACGTCAGTAGAACAGTAGAACAGACTAACCTCCGCCCACAAGAATACGCGAAAAAAGGGGGCGTGGTCTTGTTGCTGTCCCACGTGGAGAAGAGGACGTGTCGCGTGGAGAAAAGGAAGTGTTGCGTTTGAGTGTGTTTGTCGCCATGTCGTCGAGACGCTGTTATTTTCATCCCGGAGTCAAATCACCTTTGTTTGGCTTTCCCAGGGACGCTGTAGAGATCATTGAGCGCATACATCTCCCGTTAAGAGGCGTGACCTTTCCACGTGCGCTAAGCTGCTGTCCAATCACAACACGGGAACCGCTGGCACAATCAGAACTCGTTACGTATTTCTGAAGGAGGGACTTCATAGAATAAAGGAAGTCATCAGCCGTTTTCAGGACAGTGAAAACAGCGGTGTACAGATGAGTACATTGTGTTAAAAATACTATTTTTTTTTACACGCGAAACATGAACACATGTTATATTGCACACTGTAAACACAATCAAAGCTTCAAAAAGACACAAAGAATGGGACCTTTAAAAACTGTTTATCTACTGAATAAATATCCACGGCTCCTGCCTCTCTGGCTCTTTCTTTTGGCCTGTGTCTCTTTGTCTCTCTGTGTTCCTCTGGAGGGTGTGTGTGAAAGGACTCCGGGTAAGTGACCTGCTTAATCTGACGTGTCCAGACTTCTGCCCCGAGACCAGCGCCAGTCATTCCAGCACCAGGGAAAGCTAGTAGGAGCATCTGAAACGGGTCACCTTGGCGACTTTTGAAGAAACTCGCCTCCGGAACACTTTGGGAATATTCCTGCAGATCAAAGTCTCTCTGGTTTCCTCCCATGTCGTCCTCTCGCGCTCTTGTCCTTCCTTTGCCCCATGTAACGCAAACGGCACCATTAAATCTAATCAGTCTTTATTTCTCAGGGGTGACTTTGTATCTGCACGGCACCACATAAACCACGCAACGCTTTAATGCAGTTAAACACTACTGGAGACATCTGCATCAAACATGTATGAGAACCTGTGACAGGTTGAGCGTTTGCTCTTTACGGTTAGCTGATGAAAATCCAATGAAATGTGGTGAACTCGAAATGAGATAATAAAGCAGAAAATTCACATTTGAACTGTTTCAAAATGCCAATAAAATGCTCCAAGTTGCTACGTTTGTTCCTGGCTAATGAACTATACCACATGGCAGAAGAATTCAGCACAAAAGCATGTTTGCAGCTTTATTTTTCATCGTTTAGCAACAGCGCTGGTTTTGTTTCCAGCACACAGGTGCGCACAGACAGATGCTGAGAGGTGTGAGCGATTGTCTTCAGGTGTGGCTGATGCGTGAGATTTCTCATGCAAATTGGATGTTTTCTTTGTTTTTACCTCAGCTAGATACATGGTGAATTGGTTGTGCTGTACCAAACATTTGCATGCATCTTGAAATTGTGATAAATGGGTTGAGTGCACAGTGCCAGGATGAGCTACTTGATGCTAATGCCGCGGCTCTCTTCCAAATTCTATTGAGCTTCCTACCTTGAAAGCATTATTGGCAATGTGGTAGGCAGCTAAATGCTTTGTTTTGGCCATTTTGGCAGCGTTGCATGTATTTGCAATCCCGGAATGCATTGTGATTAGCTCAGTATTTAATTCAACAAAGGTTTGATAGAAAAAAATACTCCATCCAATTTAAAATGAACCGTTTCACCCAGTTTCTTTTGTTTCACCCACCTAGCAAAGGACCATGATGCCATCATTTGCTCACCCTCGTGTCATTTCAAAATGTATTTGATTTCTGCTATTTTCTGTAAAATGAAAGTAGATCCGGACAGACTCTGTTGAGTTCCAAATACGGTTGCATAAAAGTGGTCCATATGATTTGTGTGCTGTTTTCCAAGAGTTCTCAGGTCAGATGTTAAAGGATTTGTTCACCCAAAAATTAAAATTCTGTCATTAATTACTCACCCTCATGTATTTCCAAACCCATAAGACTTTTGTTCATCTTCAGAACACAAATGAAGATCTTTTTTTTTTTTTTTTTTTAAGATTTCTTTCCCTCCATTGACTTCAAACTTCAAAAAGTTCATAAAGAGATCTTAAATTAATCCATATGAATTGAGCGGTTTAGTCCATATTTTCTGAAGAGACTCGATTGCTTTATATCAAGAACAGATTGAATTTAGGCTTTTATTCACATATAAACATTGATCAGTAAACATAAACAGAATCTCAACCGAACCTGATTGACGCACGAGAATGAACCTCATTGGTTCTTGCTGAAGCTCAAACGTGATGGGTAACACAAGAATGAACCTCATTGGTTCTTGCTGAAGCTCAAACGTGACGCGTAACACGAGAATGAACCTGATTGGTTCTTGCTGAAGCTCAAACGTGACGCGTAACACGAGAATGAACCTGATTGGTTCTTGCTGAAGCTCAAACGTGACGCGTAACACGAGAATGAACCTGATTGGTTCTTGTTGAAGCTCAAACGTGATGCGCAACACGAGAATGAACCTCATTGGTTCTTGCTGAAGCTCAAACGTGATGCGTAACACGAGAATGAACCTCATTGGTTCTTGCGGAAGCTCAAACGTGATGCGTAACACGAGAATGAACCTCATTGGTTCTTGCTGAAGCTCAAACGTGATGCGTAACACGAGAATGAACCTCATTGGTTCTTGCTGAAGCGCAAACGTGATGCGTAACACGAGAATGAACCTCATTGGTTCTTGCTGAAGCGCAAACGTGATGCGTAACACGAGAATGAACCTCATTGGTTCTTGCTGAAGCGCAAACGTGATGCGTAACACGAGAATGAACCTCATTGGTTCTTGCTGAAGCGCAAACGTGATGCGTAACACGAGAATGAACCTCATTGGTTCTTGCTGAAGCGCAAACGTGATGCGTAACACGAGAATGAACCTCATTGGTTCTTGCTGAAGCGCAAACGTGATGCGTAACACGAGAATGAACCTCATTGGTTCTTGCGGGGCCCCCTAAAGCACTTGGCCTGGTGGACAGCCCTGGTCATTGGTTCGATTCCCAGGGAATGCATAAATGCACAACTTCAATGCAATGTAGGACGCTTTGGATCAAATCGCCTGCCAGCGTCTGTATTTGTGTGTGGGTTAGAATGCCTGAAGCTCACTGACAGTAGAAAAGGTTTGGAATAAAGCCAGAGTGTTGCATTATTGAATGGACTCACCAACTGCCTATGAATTTCCTCTAAATTCTCAGTGCTGGTAGTATAGTATTCTCCCATAGCAATCTGTGGTAGTAGCAAACACTTTGTCATATTTCTAATAATTGACAATCACAAATAATTAAAATATAGTATATTAGGGCGTTTTCACACCTGAAAGTCCGCACCAAGGTTTTGATACATTTTATACATTCGGTTAGTTTTGGTTTGGTTTCACATTGCAATTATGCGAGCGCACTAAAGAACTTTACCTGACACACTTGCGTCCACTCGTCATCATCTATGTGGGCTGCATCTGGACATTGATTGGTTTGTAAAGGGACGTGAGTCTGGCGTCAGCGTCTTTGACAAGAGTGAATGAACGGACGCATATCGTTGCCACTATTGAACAGTGCGCATCGATTGACTATTTTCTTTTCGTTACGTTTAAAAGTGGACATTTTAAGCTTTATATACACATATTTCTCATGTTTTTGAGACAAGTAGCCTGCTGAGTTTCGGTTTATTTGAGACGCGCTCCAGTTCATGTGCAAAGCATGTGATCGCTCCCGCGATTATTGTCTGCTATAGACTATTTGCTTCTTATCTGATTAAACGTTCTTATTATCTGATTAAACGTTGATTAAAATTAAGATACAATTTATACAAAACGAAATTCACATTAAAGAAAGGCTTTCTAAGCAAAATCATACAAAATTTCTTTCAAAATCTTTTCTGACCTTCTGTCTTCTGACATATTGCGCATCTTTTCACTTTTCATAATCAATGTAGCCTAGATGAAGTTTCAAAATAACATAATATTTAAACATAAACAGGAACTTCCTGTAAATGCTCTGAAAGTACAAACCATACAGAAAAGGCTTTCACACTAGAAACGAACCGAACCTTTGTTCAATTTGATCCGGACCAAGACTACCTCTTTTCGTCGGACCAAATTTCGTCTGTTTGGTCCGGACCGTGGTACGGGGGAGGTTTCACACCTGTAATTTTGATTCGGACCAAACAAGGTAGGTGTGAAAGCGCCCTTATATATCCTGCTGGACCAAAATAAAGTTGTTTGGACTTAAAGGGCCCTATCATACACCCGCCGCATTGTGATGCAAGTGTTTTTTGCTAGTTTCAGCCCGACGCAGTTATCATTTTCACGTCCAGCGGCACGTTGTTTAAATAGCAAATGCACTCGCACCCATCTGTTCACCCACTGATATGATGTGTTTCTCTTCAGGTGAGGCTCATGACCAGGACGTTCAGGTGGTGGAGCTGCCCATTGTCGACAGTCTTCACCCCAGACCTCCGTACCTCCCGCTCGCTATCCCAGAAGACCTTGCGCCCCGGCTGCAGCGTCTGCATGGCGACCCGTCCGTGTGGTGGGTGTCTCAGTTCGTCAAGTACCTGGTCCGTCCTCAGGCCTGGCTGGAGAAGGAGATCCAAGAAACGTGTGTCAAACTGGGCTTTAAACACCCTATCATCGGGTCGGTATATCTCTCGTCTTCCCTCAGTCTATCAGATAATCATTTTATTTGTCTTCGCACATTTCTTTCCATCTGTCTGTCTGTGTGTGTGTTGATTTTTATCTGTGCCCGTGGCAGACGCGTCTGGGTGGGTGTTACGCTGATAAAACACTGCGAGATAAAGATGACACACGATAATGACAATGAACATGACTCACAATCATGATTAAATTAATGAGAATTGAATGATTGCGGCCCCATAGGAAGCGCCATTCTCTCATGACAGCGCTGTGAAATATAATAACCCTAATAATATAATAAAGAAAATCTACTGTGAAGCATAGAGATCAGCTGAAAAGAGAGAGATAGACAGATACTGTGTTTGGTACATAGGCTACAGCAAGTACTTGATTTCTGCTATTGTTTCTGAAAACGTTCCTGTCAGTTTCATTTTAACTCTTTAACTCTTTAAAAAAGAAAAGTTGCCAGCCGCCGCCAGGGTTTTTGATCATTTACATATAACAAGATAACAGAAAATGGGCAAAGAGGCGGGACGTGGGCGGAGCCGAGGTGACATGATAGACTTGGTCGGCATCGTGTCATATCTGGGGGCGTGACGTGGGGGCGGAGTCAGCGTGGGGGAAAACAGCCCATTCCCCCACAATGTAAATGCATGGAGTTAACCCAGTTTAGCCTGTGTAGAATCACTTTTGCCGCTCAACGGAGCAAGATATATAGAAAACGTATTGAGTTTGAGCCATATTGTGTCAGATTGTCTGTACAGTATCCGTGACTGATAAACGACCCAACTGAATCAATGGCCAGGTGTCATTTTCTCATCTAAACACATGCAGCTCCGCCGACCCCCATATAGGTATGACATGCCAACTTCATAAATCACCCAGTCTTTCCATGAAGACGTTAAAGGGTTAGTTCGCCCAAAAATAAAAATTGTGTCATTAATGACTTACCCTCATGTCGTTCGACACCCGTAAGACCTCCGTTCATCTTCGGAACACAAATGAAGATATTTTAGTTGAAATCCGATGGCTCAGAAAGGCCTCCATTGGCACACTGTACACTCTCAAGACCCATAAAAGGCACTAAAGACGTCGTTACAAAGTCCCCATCTGGCCCCACTTTATATTAGGTGGCCTTAAGTACTATGTACTTACATCAAAAAATAAGTACAATGTACTTACTGTGTTCAAATTGTATTGCAAAACACCTTTGCTGATATTGAGGTGGGATACGGGTAGGGTTAGGGACAGGTGCGGTGGTATGGGTAAGTTTAAGGGTAGGGTTAGGGACAGGTGCGGTGGTATGGGTAAGTTTAAGGGTAGGGTTAGGGACAGGTGCGGTGGTACGGGTAAGTTTAAGGGTAGGGTTAGGGACAGGTGTGGGGGTATGGGTAAGTTTAAGGGTAGGGTTAGGGACAGGTGCGGTGGTACGGGTAAGTTTAAGGGTAGGGTTAGGGACAGGTGTGGGGGTATGGGTAAGTTTAAGGGTAGGGTTAGGGACAGGTGTGGGGGTATGGGTAAGTTTAAGGGTAGGGTTAGGGACAGGTGTGGTGGTATGGGTAAGTTTAAGGGTAGGGTTAGGGACAGGTGCGGTGGTATGGGTAAGTTTAAGGGTAGGGTTAGGGACAGGTGCGGTGGTATGGGTAAGTTTAAGGGTAGGGTTAGGGACAGGTGTGGGGGTATGGGTAAGTTTAAGGGTAGGGTTAGGGACAGGTGTGGGGGTATGGGTAAGTTTAAGGGTAGGGTTAGGGACAGGTGTGGGGGTATGTGTAAGTTTAAGGGTAGGGTTAGGGACAGGTGTGGTGGTGTGGGTAAGTTTAAGGGTAGGGTTAGGGACAGGTGCGGTGGTATGGGTAAGTTTAAGGGTAGGGTTAGGTGTAAGGGAAGTGTCAACTGTGTAATTACAAATGTAACTACAGAAATGAATTACAGATGTTATTAAATGCAGGTATTTTTTTTAAATGTAAGGACAAAGTAAAAACATATATGTACACAATAAGTGCATTGTATCAAATGATTAATTCAAATGTTAGTACATAGTAGTTAAGGCCACCTAATATAAAGTGGGTCCGTCCATCTCACTACAGTGGTTCTACAATAACTTTATGAATCGACGAGAATAGTTTTTGTGCTTATATAGTGATGACCGATTTCAAAACACTGCATCATGAAGCGTTATGAATCAGCGTGTCAAACTGCTGAAATCACGTGACTTTGGCGCTCCGAACTGCTAAATCGACTCACTGTCCCCCTCACTTCTTTCTGGGACTTTTCCAAACTCCCGTAAAACCGCAGTAGTTAAGCCTCTCCTGAAAAAGAGAAATCTGGATAACTCCATACTGAGCAACTACAGACCAATCTCAAAGCTCCCCTTCATAGGCAAGATCATTGAAAAAGTTGTTTTCAGTCAGCTGAACAAATTCTTGAACTCAAACGGATACTTTGACAATTTTCAATCTGGTTTCCGACCGCATCACAGCACAGAGACAGCACTCATAAAGATAATAAACGATATTCGCCTCAATACAGATACAGGCAAAACATCAATTCTGGTACTACTCGACCTCAGTGCTGCATTCAACACTGTTGACCACAACATACTTCTTGACAGGCTAGAAAATTGGGTTGGGCTTTCCGGAATGGTCCTCAAATGGTTCAGGTCATATTTAGAAGGGAGAGGTTACTATGTGAGTATAGGTGACCATAAGTCTGAGTGGACATCCATGACATGCGGAGTTCCACAAGGGTCAATTCTTGCACCACTCCTATTCAACCTGTACATGCTCCCACTGAGCTAAATAATGAAAAATAACAAAATGGCTTACCACAGCTATGCTGACGACACCCAGATCTACTGAGCCCTTTCACCTAATGACTACAGCCCCATTGACTCTATGTAAATGCATTGAAGAAGTTAACAGTTGGATGTACCAAAACGTTCTTCAGTTAAACAAAGACAAAACTGAAATCACTACATTTGGAAACAAAGATGAAATTCTCAAGGTGAACGCATATCTTGAGGCTAAAGGCCTAATAACAAAAAATCAAGTCAGGAATCTGGGTGTGATTTTGGAGTCAGACCTGAGTTTCAGTCGTCATGTCAAAGCAATAACTAAATCTGCCTACTATCATCTCAAAAATATTGCAAGAATTAGATGCTTTGTTTCCAGGAAAGACTTAGAGAAACTCGTTCATGCTTTTATCACCAGCAGGGTGGACTATTGTAATGGTCTTCTCACCGGCCTTCCCAAAAAGACCATTAGTCAGCTGCAGCTCACGCAGAACGCTGCTGCCAGTATCCTGAGCAGAACCAGAAAATATGACCATATCACACCAGTTCTCAGGTCTTTACACTGGCTTCCAGTTACATTTAGGATCGATTTTAAAGTACTATTACTTGTATATAAGTCACTCAATGACCTAGGACCTCAATACATTGCAGATATGCTGATTAAGTACAGACCTAACAGATCACTCAGATCATCAGGATCAAGTCAGTTAGAAATACCAAGGGTTCACTCAAAGCAAGGAGAGTCTGCGTTTAGCTGTTATGCCAGCCGCAGCTGGAACCAGCTTCCTGAACAGATCAGATGTGCTCCAACAGTAGCCACTTTCAAATCCAGACTCGAAACACATCTGTTCAGCTGTGCATTTACTGAATGAGCTGTGCCACTGT
This sequence comes from Romanogobio albipinnatus, assembly GCA_023566225.1. Taxonomy (NCBI): domain Eukaryota; kingdom Metazoa; phylum Chordata; class Actinopteri; order Cypriniformes; family Gobionidae; genus Romanogobio; species Romanogobio albipinnatus. The sequence continues at coordinate 48,904,111 of CM042256.1, read as the reverse complement.
ACATCCGACTGATTGCACCGTATCTTATGCTTTTACTAAATGAGCTCTATGCTTTGTCCGAACTGCTTGCATTTTTATTATGTTTCAATTTAACCCTGTTTTTAATATTTTAACTTTAAGCGAATATTTTAACTTAATTTCTGTGTAAAGCACTTTGAATTGCCACTGTGTATGAAATGTGCTATACAAATAAACTTGCCTTGCCTTGCCTTGCCACTGATTCATAACGCTTCGAAGCTTCATGATGTCGTGTTTTGAAATCGGTCATCACTATATAAGTCGTTATTTAGGGGGTTTTTCCGCACAAAAACTATTCTCGTCGATTCATAAAGTTATTGTAGAACCACTGTAGTGAGATGGACTTTGTAACGACGTCTTTAGTGCCTTTTATGGGTCTTGAGAGTGTATAGTGTGCCAATGGAGGCCTTTCTGAGCCATCGGATTTCAACTAAAATATCTTCATTTGTGTTCCGAAGATGAACGGAGGTCTTATGGATGTCCAGCGACACGAGGGGACGTCATTAATGACAGAATTTTCATTTTTGGGTGAACTAACCCTTTAACGTCTTCATGGAAAGACTGGGTGATTTATGAAGTTGGCATGTCATACCTATATGGGGGTCGGCGGAGCTGACAATAGCAAAGTTTTTTAATGACTTTTTTATAGCAACCGTCTTCATCAAAAGAGTGTGTGACTTATGAAGTAGCCGCTATTATGTCGTGTAATATTTGTGGGAGCAGCATTTTGACGAGAAAATGTTCAAGTGTCGTACATATAATGTGACTATCAGCTTGAAGCACAAGCATGAGCCCAGCCCTTCCCATCATGAAATAAAGAAGACTTTTGAATATGTTGTACATTAATAACCTCGCGCATTATGTGGCTGTGTGATCGCTCAGTCCCGTGGCAAGTATGACTTTATTGGCGTTTTGTTCAACAAACTTTTGCCATTGCAATTAACGAAATAACAATAATTAAATATAGCTGCAAGCAGCCATTAGCGGGGCCAAGCGCAAAGAAGAAGACAAGACATGCCAAAATGGCTGGCAATGTCAGATCAGCAATGAGCAATTAAAGACCTATTAAGGTGATGTTAGGCAAAATAGCTGTAAAATGATAAATACAGTCAATAATATTGATTTAATGATTTATCACTTTCTACCAATAGGTGGCACAGTTACGAAATTGAAATGGTGTGGTCAGAATAAGGGAACAATGACACATGCAAAGATTGGTGTCAATATATCAAAGCAGGGTGTCAATATATTGCAATATGTCATTGCAGAGATATAGCCTCAAGAGGCCTTTTCATTATAAGTATGGACCACATGGCGGTGCTGTTTTGAAACCTTTTAAGTACATTAAAGGCATGGTGCTGATGGAACATACCAAGTTTCGTAATGATACACCAACTCATTTGTAAAGTATAGCATTTTATATCATAATACTGCATTGCAGTCAAGGGGAATTTCATGTTTTGTTCTATTATAGCGCCACCAAGTGGCACAATCCTACCTTTTTTTTATGTGTCCTGGGAGTGAGCCCATACATGTGTGTCAATTTTGGTGAAAATATCTCATTTCGTTTTGGAGTTATAAACATTTATATGAAAAATGACTGACACCTGACTTTTTTTACTCCCCCTTACTATCAATATTTTGACATTTGAGCATTAATGTTTAGCTATCGACCTATGTTTCCGAACTTCTGACGCTGGTTTCGTCTCGATCAGACTAGCGGTTTCGAAGATATCAGCTAATGTTTTTAAAGCGCTAAATTACAACACTGCACAAACTATATGCCGAAACCTAGCAAGTCTGGTATCTTTGGACTCTGCAAGGATTCAAGAGACAAAAAAAGTTACTTCCATAAGTCAATCTCACCTAAAGTTATAAGCATTTGAAAAAATATGTTTTGAAACTTCTCAGGCTCTTTCAGGGCATCGTGCTGATGACCCAAACCGAGTTTCGTAACAATCTGTTAATGTGTTCATAAAATACAGCATTTTAGCACATAATTCAAAATGTCCGACAGCCAAAATGGCCGATATCGTAAAATTGAATATCAGACGACTTGGCATGCCGTCCTGAATCTAACAACAAAACGGTTTGGACAAACGGTTCAAAAGTTATAAGCAAAAACAGAAATTTTTTGTATCTCCTGCCCAGTAGGTGGCGCTGCACCGAAACGCAGCATGTTGCCTCAGGTCATGCTTGTAATGACATGTACTAAGTTTGGTTTGAATACGATAAAGCGTTGCGGAAATATTGCCTTAAGTGTGTTTTCGCAAGCATTACGTAAAATTTGTTTGCACGTTTATCGAAAACGATGAGACGAATCCACTTGAATTCCATGTTTTTTTGTCAGCATGGTCTGAAGATGATCTGGTTAAATTTTCGTGCAAATCGTATGAACCGTCTAGGACGAGTTCGCAAAAGTAGGTTTTTCGGAAAATTAAAAATGGCGGGAAATTTTTCATGACAATGCAATGGAATCGTATTGAGGAAAAAAATTATTTTGTTTCTAGCCCCTTATGGTTCAAAAGTTATTAGCATAAACATGAGTCAAACTTTGGACAGGTGGTGGCGCTAGAGTGATTGAGTTAGAGACTCCAAATTTGCTATGTTGGCACTTCAGACTGTCCTCTATGATTGTGCCAAATTTCATAACTTTTCCACAAACGGTTCTATGGGCTGCCATAGACTCAAGAGCGGAAGAAGAAGAAGAAGTAGACGAGTAATAGGAATGGGAACGTTTCAATAGGTGCCTTCGCATTGCAAATACCCAGAACACCGTGGCAACCGCCCAGAATACCCTAGCAACCTCTGAACATCCTAGCAACTGCGTAGCAACCACCGGAGAACACCATAGCTACCACCCAAGTGTCCTAGCAACCACATTGCAACCACCCGAGCAACCACCTGAGTACCCTAGTAACCACGTAGCAATACCTTAGTTACCACCCAGAGTACCCTAGCAACCACATAGCAAGACCCTAGCAACCACACAGAGTACCCTAGCAACCGCATAGCAACCACCCTAGAAACCACCCCAAGTACCTTAGCAACCGCATAGCAAACACCCTAGCAAACACCTGAGTACCCTAACAACCACATAGCAAGACCTTATCAACCACCCTGAGTACCCTAGCAACCGCATAGAAACCACTCTAGCAACCACTTAAGTACCCTAGAAACACCCTAGCAACCACACCAAGTACCTTAGCAACCCCCCCCAAGTACCTTAGCAACCACATAGCAAGACCTTAGCAACCACCCCTAGTACCCTAGGAACCAAATAGCAACCACTCTAGGCACCACCTGAGTACCCTAGAAACTCCCTAGCAACCACACCAAGTACCTTAGCAAACGCATAGCAACCACCCCAAATACCCTGGTAATTGCATAGCAATCATTTTAGCAACCACCTGAGTACCCTAGCAACCGCATAGCAGGTCTAAACTACTAACTAAAACTCAAACTATTTCAAACTTTAAAGGTCCCGTTCTTCGCGTCTTTTTGAAGCTTTGATTGTGTTTACAGTGTGCAATATAACATGTGTTCATGTTTCGCGTGTTAAAAAAAACAGTATTTTTAACACAATGTACTCATCTGTACACCGCTGTATTCACTGTCCTAAAAACGGCTGATGAGTTCCTTTATTCTATGAAGTCCCTCCTTCAGAAATACGTAACGAGTTCTGATTGTGCCAGCGGTTCCTGTGTTGTGATTGGACAGCAGCTTAGCGCACGTGGAAAGGTCACGCCTCTTAACGGGAGATGTATGCGCTCAATGATCTCTACAGCGTCCCTGGGAAAGCCAAACAAAGGTGATTTGACTCCGGGATGAAAATAACAGCGTCTCGACGACATGGCGACAAACACACTCAAACGCAACACTTCCTTTTCTCCACGCGACACGTCCTCTTCTCCACGTGGGACAGCAACAAGACCACGCCCCGTTTTTTTGCGTATTCTTGTGGGCGGAGGTTAGTCTGTTCTACTGTTCTACTGACGTCATTTATGAAGGAAGTACCAGGATGTAGTCCAAGCCGGCCGTTCGCTGTAGGCTTTGAAAGGGAACTTCTGTTAAATAAAATATCTGGCTTGGCATTGAACTTTGAGCTTTATAATTTTACAGGTATTATTTATGCTCTAACAGCAACATTACACACTAACTAAAGTTTGAACAGTGGGATCACGAAGAACGGGACCTTTAAACTTTTTAAACTTCAAACTATTTCAAACTTTCTGGCTATACTTTTTCAAGCCAACTTAAAGCCTGTCTCGACAAACTTTTTAATCTAGTTTCAATTGTTTCTGTAAACCGAAGCCGATAAATCCGTTTGGATGGTATAAACTCAAGCGTGTCTCTGTCTTACAGTGTGCATGTCAGACGGACGGATAAAGTCGGGACGGAGGCCGCGTTTCACCCCATAGAGGAGTACATGGTCCATGTGGAGGAACAGTTCCAGTACATGGCTCAACGGGGCCATGTGGATAAAAAACGAGTGTATTTGGCCACCGACGACCCCTCGCTGTTACAGGAAGCAAAAACCAAGTGAGTTATGAGTCCCGAAAGGGTCACGAAACCCTCTACTCTGACAAATGCTACAAAAGTGCAGAGAAAGAGAGACAGACAACACACAACAGCTTCTGATCCATCAGGCATCAAAGGCTTCCACAAATGCACGCAGCAAAATGAAGAAATATATATATTATACATGGTTTTATAAGCTCACATTATCATACAAATACACACATTTTTACTTTATATCTCATTTTTTAATTTACCTTTAATTGAATTGTATTTATAGTTTATAATTTGTATAATTTATATATTTGTAATCGTACATAAATGAAAATGTATCATTACAATTGTTACATTTAATATGAAATTACATCATGAAAAATGATTATTTAATGAGTCATTGATATTTTTATATTCTTCCAGTTTGAAAATTAAAATGTATGTATTGTTTATTATTTATTTATAATGTATTTGTTTTATTTGTAATCGTATATTACAATTACAATAGTTACACTTTATATGTAATTTTATAGTGAAACACATATTTTTGAAAGGTCATCAATATTTTAAATGTATTGTGCACTATTTTCATCTTCCATTTATTTGTAGTTTATCATTTATTTATAATGTATTTGTTTGGAATTGATTGATTTAATTTGTAATCGTATATAAACTAAAATGTATAATTACAATTGTTACAATTCATATGTTAATTATATAATGAAAAACATATATTTTGGATGACTTATTGATATTTGAAATGCGGTTTGACCTATTTTTGTCTTCCAGTTTGAAAACTAAAATGTATTTATCATTGATTTATTTATTTATTTATAATATATTTGTTTGGAATGTATTTTTTATTTGTAATCGTATATTATAATTACAATTGTTACACTTATATGTAATTATATAGTAAACAAAAACATATATTATTGCACTATCATTTCTAAAAATTAAAATGTAATTATAGTTTATTATTTATTTATTATGTATTTGATTGTAATTGTATTTAGATTTTTGTAACCATATACAAATGAAACTTATAATTACAGTTGTTTCATTTTTTATATATATATATATATATAGTTATATAATGAAAACATATATTTTGCTATATGCGGCACAATATTCTAAATGTTTTGCGCTATTTTCATCTTCCATTTTTACATTTTCATCTTAAACCTGGAAGTCGAAAATAGTGTGAAAAGGCTGTTTTTCTCCTAATTGTAAAATGACATTGTCTTGACTGATGTTCAACACAAGCTGTTCAAATGTCAGAAGATCTAGTTTAGTGTTTCAAGACCCGTTAAAGTTCATGGTCGCATCTTAAAGCGGCACTAGGTAGGTTTTGCTCTCGGGGTCCCCCTACAGTTGGGAAACAGTATTGTCCTCTATTACTGTCGTAAACTCTGTCATCCTACATCAGGGGATGCATCGCACGTGCATTTGTTGACGTGACAACTATGATAGCCCTGAACACTGCAGTTGTTCACATGCAGGTGTTCTGTTTGCGTCGCGTGTGAAATGTCTTCATCCCAGGTACAGTGGCATATGTTTCAGCATGACATATGAATATAATTTCATGGGTTTAATTTATTTTTTCAAACACCAAATGATCGCGATGCTCACGTTTATAAGCCAGCGTCATTATAGTAGTCTAGTCTATTGGTTACCGTTTTACAGAATCTATATGATACTTCAATTCAATGTTTGAGTGGTAGGTAATAACCATATATCGTCAATATAATATCAAGCTACCATAGATGAATCTTCACATTTGAAAAGTCGATTTGCATTATAGCTTGAGTCAAGACAAATAAACAAATATCACAGACATGTTAGGTATTGTAACGAGTAGGAAAATAGTGTGGCCCCTTTAAGAGCGTTCGCCCCCGGTTGGAGCGCCTGCGTTCTGTGTGTGTGTGAACACTGCGCCTCGAGCTCCCGTGTGTGCGGATTATTTTCTGTCTTCTGTTGCAAACATTCATTTATTTTTGTTTTGTTGGGTAATGCTGTGGACGGAAGTGGAGTTTGTGCCGGACTCTTGTAGGGGTTCCGCGGGGAATAAAGTGCGGGCTGTTTGATGTCAATCGCCTCCGTGTTTGCATCGACTCCAGTTGCGTTGAGTGAGCTATCCGTATTTTTCACACACGCGTTACAGTATTCTAAAATATGATTTTGTACGTCTTATGTATTTACTTGCGAGAATGTAGCCCCTACCAAACTTGTACACGCCGTTTAGACATAGGCTTACCCTAACCCTCGCACGTCCCAATTTAAGGAAGTGACGTATATGCCGTAAAGCAGTCGAATTTTGTAGTTCTTTTTTTTCTCGGGTTACTACCCGAAACCCGAAGTTTAAAAGTACGATTAAAAACGATGCATACCCCGTCAGGCTATGGCAGACGTGTCATTCAACCTATTGTAAGTCGATGTATCATCACAAGAGTCTTGAAAATATATTATGAAGGTTGAAAAGTTACCTAGTGCTGCTTTAAATCGGCCTGATCTAATATTGCAGTGTATTTTTCATATTTTAAATGTGTTTTTCAGGTACGCCGACTATGAGTTCATCAGCGATAACTCCATCTCTTGGTCAGCGAGTTTACACAACCGATACACGGAGAATTCCCTTAGAGGCGTCATCCTGGACATCCACTTCCTGTCGCAGACTGACTTCCTGGTTTGCACCTTCTCCTCACAGGTACAGACCACGACGTACAGAAACCCATGGCACTCATACCTGCGCTAATACTGTAACTATGAACAATACTTCGAAATTGGTCAATGTTTACATGAGGTTTTCTGACGTTGTTCTTCCGGATGTGTCAGGTGTGCCGTGTGGCTTATGAGATCATGCAGACTCTTCACCCGGACGCCTCGGCTTTCTTCCGCTCTTTGGATGACATCTACTACTTCGGTGGACAGAACGCGCACAATCAAATCGCCGTCTACCCGCACCAGGCACGCACGGCTGAGGACATCCCGCTGGAGCCCGGAGACGTCATCGGAGTGGCCGGAAACCACTGGGACGGATACTCGAAAGGGGTCAACCGCAAACTGGGACGCACCGGCCTCTATCCGTCCTATAAAGTGAAGGAGAAGATCGAGACGGTGAAGTACCCCACTTACCCCGAGGCAGACAAGCTGCTGAGCGCATAGAACAACAGAGATTAATCCTGAGCGCAGGGACGGATGGACCTTTTAGTCTGATCTGAATGAGGTTTGTATAAATTGCAGAAGGATCTCATCGTGGACATCAAGAGCCTTCGAAGAGCCTCTCAGATCAGCAGAAGCAAACGATTCAAACATTTTTTTAATTGTTTTTTTGTTAAATATTCTCTTGCCTTCTTTGCCACTTTCTCTGCGCTCAAACTGGAGCGAATCTCACAGAAGACGTGGGGAATATGTTCAGGTCACATTTCATCCACAAAATCAACAGAAAATGTAGGAAATGATATTGTGCATGAAGAAAAATAAGCCTAACGGAAATAATAGCTTCATTTATATTAGTTTGGACATTTATTTAATTTTGTTCACACTTAAAATTATGAAATATATTTATTTATTTATTTGTATTTTATGGTAGGATTTGATTTAAGCTGATTTAAATAAGAACATACTTAATAAAACTTTCAGAGACATTCAATTAATGGAGTTAAAATTTGTTTAAAATTCATTTTAAATGTATTTATTTATTTAGTATTTCTTTATTATTACAATTATGTTACATTTATATATATATAATATAAATGTGTGTATGTATATATATGTATATATATATATATGTATATATATATATATACATTTTTTTAATCTAGATTAAAATGGCTCATTTGAATTCTGCCGAAGGCATTCAGAATATTTGTGCTCGTGAGTTATCGTTTGTCTTTTTGTAGTTTGAATAATAAATAACTTCTGTCCCTTTAAGACCTGACGCACGCATATCCAAACACTGTTCCTGTGAGCTGGTTACGACTGTGTTTACGTTAAAACTCACCAAGATGGGCATTGAGACATTTGTTGAGTGTATTTGACCATTAATAAGAAAAAGGAGCTCATTTTTGCACTTGTATGTCAGAGGCGGCTTTATTACGGTATGTGTGTGTGCGCTTCAGATGCGAGCGCGAAATCTGCGGGAATTAGTAGAATTAACGTTATGTGCAACCCCGCGCGAAATTCAGACCGGTCACACCAATACTAACACGCTGTCATATCGATACTGTAGACAATGAGTATCGTATCGTTTCAGATATTTCAGTATCGATACATATCGAAATATGGATATTTTTGACAACATTAGTAGGCATACACACAGGTTCGAAGACTCGTTCTCTCGCCCCCTACAGTGCAATTCGGCTAGGTGTACATCCGCGCTAAAATATCAAGGTGAAAGTCATCATAGCTTGCGTAGTATAGACACAGCTCCCAACCCAACTTTGAAACGGCGATATTTATTTTATCGCCCGATAAGAGTCTCGCGTTAACGCAGATAACGGCCCACCACTATATATACACACACAGTGTTGGGGAAAGTTACTTTGAAAAGTAATACAATATTGCATTACTTAAAAAGTAACTAATTGAGTTACTTTTTGAGAAAAGTCATGCGTTACATTACTTTTGCGTTACTTTTGCATTACTTTTCTCACCTGGGCTGGGTTTTTTTTATTTTTTATTTTTTTTTAGTTCTATTTTTGTGCAGATGGAAAGACCCTTTCACACCAAAATTGAAATAATAAGCCTCAGGCTGAGGTAAAAATGCGCATTGACGCATGTGCAGTAGAGGGTGGAGCTCAAACACACCTTTCAGCTGCCATTCTGGATAATGGAAGAATAGGACGCAGGAGAAAAAAAGTGTTCCCCAATAAAAACAAAAAATCAAAAGTCATTTTTGCTCATGTTTTAACTCAATCATCAAAGGTCAGTAGCAAGACATTGGTCAATAGAGTGAGATTAAATGCATAAAAATATTTGTTTTATTTAACATATATAATTATTGGAGGGTATTTTAGATTTTGTATTTGACTGATTGTAGTCATTTTGAGGAATACTGAATCTTTTTTGTGCAAGTGAGATGATAAATGCACACATTTAGTCTAGAACTACAATAACCATCATGTTTACACACAACGCCTCTGAAATTATTCAGGAGAGCTGTCAATTTGCATTACTTTTTTGAAAAAGATATTTTGTTGTAAATTTGAAAAGTAATGCGTTACTTTATTAGTTACTTGAAAAAGTAATCGGTTACGTAACTCAAGTTACTTGTAATGCGTTACCCCCCAACACTTATATATGTATATATATATATATACATGTTGTTATTATATATATTCTTTATTGTTATTATATAATATATCACACTTATATATAATAATCGTACGGTAACACTTTATAATATCTACACGCTATGAAGCATTAGTAAATTAATAAAGCATTAATATACATTAATAGGGCCGTTTATAAATACAGCTATACATGTTTATTATTGATTTATAAGCATATCTATGATGTGTTTAATAATTGTATTTTCTTAAAATATTATCAATTTCTAATTTCTAAATGAAGTGTTACATTATTTACAAACCAGGTATTTAGGAGTTGTCAGTGGTTCATCAGATCATTTATAAAGTGTAAGTAAAGGATTAATAAACTATTTAAATGTACATTTATATATCTTATTATTTAGACATATAGTAATAGTTGCTCAGTGTGTTAATAAATGCTTTATTAATATGTATTAATTCATGTAGTTATTAAACATTTAGTCATTGTCAGTTAGCTATTTTTGTGAGCTCATCTAAAGTGAGGACTATTTATGCCTCGTAAAGCTTTTACAAAGGAGATTTAAAGGCTCAGTTCTTTTCTGCACATAAAAAGGAAACAAACACAACGCAGAGGAATATAGCACATACAAATATTGATTTCAAATGCAAAAATGGAGACTGTACAACTAGTAACTTAATATAAAATTAAAATTAAACCTCTTCAATGTCATAGAAAATAATATTCCTGTAGACCGCCAGAAAACATAACAGCAGTCAAATGAAACTAAGCCTCTGCAATCTGATATAAAAATACATTTCTCTAAAGTGTAAACATTGCTGAATAAAAATGTACCAGTGGATCACACTGGATTACAGGAGTGCCAAAATACAACAAATAAAATTTAGATAAAACAATAATAATATAATAAAATATTTTGCAGTGTCAAAACAGTACTAACTTTAAAACATTAGAGAACAGCCGTGGAGAAAAGAACTGAGCCTTTAAAGGGGTGGTAAAACACATACTTTCGAAGGCTTGATTGTGTTTGTGGGGTGCACTGTAACATGTGTTCATGCTTCGTTTTTAAAAAATTGCATTATTTTTCATATATTTGACCTTTATTCTGCACTGCTCTGTCCCTCCTTGTAAAAACGGTCTGATGGTTTCCGGGTTGTATGAAGCCAGTCCCTCAAAAGTACGCAATGGGCTCAGATTGGTTAGCTGGCCCAGTGTGTTGTGATTCGCTAACCGCCTAGTGCACGTTTGTCTGAAACGTCACGCCCCTTACCTTTACCGGTAGACTGTGCTTTGGGTAGTATTAGAAACAATGGCGTCAATAAAACCATACCAGTTTGAGCCCGAATCAGACCCAGACAATTTTAGTGAAGATGATCGAGCAGAACCTGTTCAGTCCTCAAGAGTAAAGACTGCGGATCTATAGTGATCGCTACTGAATGGCACCGTTACTTTTGTATTTTTAGAACGATTATAGGCAAATATCTGTCGCAAGAACGAACACTAAACATTGGCTTTACTAGTATCCAAATCAAACACAGAACCATGTTTAGCATGCCTGTAGATAAACAATACATAAAAGCTCTAATCAAAGAATCATTTACACTAATGCCAAGTTTGCTGTTGAGATTTAAAAAAGAGTTTGTAACGTTAGGTGTTTGTCGGATAACGTTAAGTATGAATGAGCATTTAACAAACTGGTTTGCAGAGCCAAACAGCGCTGTCATGTTTACTTCCTTGCTACAACGCACTATTAACAATACGAACTATTACAGGAAAACACATCGACGAGAAATAAATCATACTTACAGGTTGTGGCCCGTAAACAGCTTCTGTTTTTAAATCCATCTTTCAGGACAAGCCGTTGTGCGATTCCTGCATTGAACTCGTGAAGATTGTGGAAGCTTTCCTCCGTGAAATGTGCAGCGGGAGCCGCGCGCCCGTCTCACACTGGCAGTGTTTGTCTCGCGCAGCTGAACCGCGGCTCGTGAATTGCAAATACAGACGAATATTGTCCGTTATGTCACATTTTCCGGTCTTCTCTGAAAATTAAACGCACTGCAACTTATGTTAAACGCACTGCAACACACCCCCGTCCCTAGGAAGGCTGAACAAAGTGGACCTGCAATCCGGATGAAAATAACAGCGTTTCGTCGGCATTGCGGCAACAACACTCCAGCCTACTAACTATACCACAACAACTCTTCCCCACGGCGATACAAAATGGCCTCGCCCCCCTTATTTAATATTCTCGGAGGAGGGGTTTATGTAAATATTGGGGCTGGTGATGTCAGAGACCCTGGAGGAATGTCTGTAGTCCCTACCAGCCGTTTGCTGTAGTCCTTAGAAATTGATTTCTTTAAAAGCAAATATCTCCCTTTGCTTTAAACTTTGAACGTTGTAACTTTGCAGATGTTTATGCTCAAACAGCAACATTACACACTAGCTAAAGTTAGAAAAGTGAAATCGTGGTTTACCACCCCTTTAAATCTCCTTTGTAAAAGCTTTACGAGGAATAAATACTCCTCACTTTAGATGAGCTCACAAAAATAGCTAACTGACAATGACTAAATGTTTTATAACTACCTGAATTAATCATGAATTACGGGGGAAATACATGTTAATAAAGCATTTATTAACACACTGAGTAACTATTACTATATGTCTAAATAATAAGATGTATTCATTCATATTTAAATGGTTTATTAAAGGTCCCATGGCATTGCATTTTTCTATTATTTTATTGTGTTTTCTGAGGTGTACTTATATTGTTAGTATGATTTTTACATCATAAAATGTCATAATTTAGAAATAAAAGGCATTTTTTCAATACTAATGTTTGCCCTGTGGCTGAATGCCCTGCTTCAAGAGGCGTGTCTGCTGTGAGACTTCAGTAAAAACGCCCACTGTTGTGATTGGCTGACATCTTTGCATTTTAAATGAGCGGAGGGGGCGTGGTTTAACGAGGCACGAGTCTGCCAGAGACGGATGGACCTGTGTTCACTTCTCATCAGTTCTCAGTCTCAGTTCAGGGTGAACTGTTGTAGTTACTAGCATATACTTCAGGTTATTCGTTTATTTCTAGTCGGAGGGACTGTCACTCATGTCAGAAAGTTAGTAACTTTAGTAAATTATGGATCAGCGCTGACTCGAGACGCGAACCGTTTAGAACGATTCAGTCCGATTTGGTGAACTGGTTCGGTTCACTAAAAAGAACCGATTCAAAAGAATGATTAGCTCGCGAACCGGACATCATGGAGAAGAAGCGATTGCTAACAAAGTTATTTATAGTAACTACTGAGTTATGAGAGCGCTGTCAGTCAGCGCGAGTTTATTGTGTTTGTATCTGAGAGTTCTGAATAAACACGAGTCCCAGTCACACCGAGTCCGTCTTCATCATTATTACCAACTTTGTAACACATGCAATGTACCATTACAGCGAAATGAACGTAAGTGTTGAGTATAGCATTATTTCTAGATATGTTCCAATCATACGTCATACGCCCGAGCCCTATAGCATCAGTGACGCGCATTGAGTAACGTTACACAGCGCAAACAAAGACACAACAACAGTAATCGAATGTAATCCAGTTTATTGTGGGGAAAGCTGGCTAGCCTAGCCCAGATATTCTCACGCTTACCCTCCTTCTGCTTAATCTCACGCCGCGTTTGGTGCCTCCGCTGTGTGCCAGATGCAGTACTGGGGGTCGGGGATGTTGGAGGCCGAGCTTCGGCGTGTGTGAAGTTTATCTCTAAAGATGTGACTGCTGATGTTAAACAGAAAAGACTGTATGCACATTTTAGAACAGATAGACGCGACGAGGACGTACAAAAACACTGACTCACAAGATAGAAAACACCGTTCTGTGTGTGCACGAATAATAAATAATTAGCTACACATCAGAAATTACTGATCACAGATCAGAAGGAACTGAAGAAAGACTTCTGTTTTCATTTGTACATCCAAACACTGAGAAACTGCCAGCGTTCACTCGTTCACAAGTAACGTTAATGATCTCTCGAGCGTTTGCATGGGCGTGCCAGATTCTCTGGGCGGAGGAAAGGGAGGTAACCGTTCCTGCTTGGACGTCAAAACAGGAGACTTCAGGATTGGCTCGTCTTGGCCTGTCATTTTCTCAAAGGCAGAGAGAGACAGCCAGAACTCGGGTTTACACCGATCAACATTTCTATCCACTTGGGGACAATATTCAGGCTAGGGGAACTCATATTAATGTTGAAATACCTCATAAAATTTCATGCCATGGGACCTTTAATCCTTTACTTACACTTTATAAATGATCTGATGAACCACTGACAACTCCTAAATACCTGGTTTGTAAATAATGTAATACTTCATTTAGAAATTATAAATTGATCAGTTCTGTATGAAAATACAATTATTAAACACATTACAGATATGTTTATAAATCAAGAATAAAGCATTTATAGCTGTATTTATAAACTGCCTATTAATGCTTTATAAATGATGAATTAACTATTTACTTATGCTTAACTAATGCTTCATAGTGTGTAGTTATTTATTTTTAATGAACCATTCAGGCACAGACCGTATGTTATTCAAATTGCAGGAAAATTACAAAATATTTCTAAAACAGGCTTTGTGTTCTTTATGCAAAATGTGATTTCTTATTTCTTTCTTTTGATTTAGTGGTGAAATATGATCTGGACAATTTCACGTGCGTTTCTCATTTTTCTGTCACCACACTGCGCTCTTAAAGGAACACGCCACTATTTTTGAAAATAGTCTCATTTTCCGTCTCCTCTAGAGTTAAACAGTGTAGTTTCACCGTTTTTGAATCCATTCAGCTGATCTCCGGGTCTGGCGGTAGCACTTTTAGCATAGCTTAGCATAGATCATTGAATCTGATTAGACCGTTAGCATCTCGCTCAAAAATTATCAAAGAGTTTTGATATTTTTCCTCTTTAAATCTCGACTCTTCTGTAGTTACTCATCGTGTACTAAGGCCGACGGAAAATGAAAAGTTGTGATTTTCTAGACCGATATGGCGAGGAACTATACTCTCATTCCTGCGAACTTTGAGCCGTCCCATGAGTGCAGTGGCGCAATGATATTACACAGCACCTGAAAATAGGCTAACTTCCGTCAACATAACCAACGTGACAACCTGCCTACCCAGGGTACACTCATGGTACGGCTCAAAGTTCCTTGATTATTACACATTTTTTTGAGCGAGATGCTAATGGTCGAGATGTCTAATCAGATTCAATGATCTATGCTAAGCTATGCTAAAAGTGCTACCGCCAGACCCGGAGATCGGCTGAATGGATTCAAAAACGGTAAACTCGGAAAGGAGTCGGAAAATGAGCTTATTTTCAAAAATAGTGGAGTGTTCCTTTAAGATCTTGATCTCTGTCTTGAGTCTGTTTGTGTGCATTTATGT